>VXAY01005159.1:558969-721150 GCA_013399855.1 Oxyruncus cristatus
CTCCGGTCCTGGCCCGGCAGGGAGGAGCAGGGACAGTCCTGAGGGCGACGTGCAGCAGAGAGAAAGAGAGATTTCCAGCTACGGCTGATCGGAGCTGTCACGCTAGAGATAATAGAAGAAAAGTTTCAAGTGCTGCAAATTTGATTTAGAGGAACTGTAACCCTAAAAGTAGAGAAGAGACTTTTCTCCTCCTGGACTCATTCAGGGGGGAGGGATAAAATTTTCTTCATAAGAAAACGTAGTTAGAATTGTTGTATATATATTATTCTTTAGTTTTTATCCTTCTAGTAATAAATTTAATATTATTCCCCCATGTCAAGTTTCTTTTGTCTGTATAAAACTTCTCTCATCTTATAGCAATTGTGTAAAAGGTTTGGGAAAAAAAAAAAGAAAAAATTGGTCCAGAGTAAACCCACAACATACCTTATTCGTTTTCTTCAATAAAATGCAATGCTGATAGGAGCTTAAGGGAGTATTTGACGCTCAGAGCAAAAACATCCAAGAAAAATCACATCCGTAAAGTCAGAACCAAAGGAACCCAGGCAGGGTTCAACCAGAGATCCTGCGAACTGATTCCATGGCATTTCACTCAGGCCTGGCAAGACAACACCTCTCCCACCTCCCCACACACCACAAGGCTCCAGCACTACTGGGCACAGAAAAATCTTCCTACTGACTGCTGCTAAATGGGCCAAATGCTCTGCAGTGCTGGTGGTGTGAAAAGGGAGAGACTTCCACTTCATTCTTGAAGCAGATGAAAAGGGTCTGAGGTTTCATTTAGTCATCAGCAAACTCCTGAGAGTTACATACTACAGAGGACAAGCAAATGAAATGATTTATTTTTGAGTAAACAATCCCAAAATCAGGAAGTGAGACTAGCTGTGCTGGGCATTTCTATGGAGAAGGGAAGTCTGGAGGAAGGGAGAGAGAGGGTATGACACAGGTCTCATTCAACAGCGTGCATCCTCTTCACCTGTTTATTAAGCAGGACTACCTGCTATTCTTTGGGAATATTCCAAAGCCCACTTTCAATGCACCCAAGGAGAATTACACAGTAAATGAAGACAGAACTCAAAGCAAGAGTTGGGCATGGGAACAAGAATAAAACACAACTGTGAAGCTCCAATGGAAATTTTCCTGCAAACAGATCTAGAAGTTGGCTCTCCTCAGGTACCGAAACATCAGGGTAGGTTCAAGTACATATATAACAGCATCTCTCCAGAGACATTTCTCTCAGCACCAAGGTGAATCAGGCTTTAAAGCAGCTCCTAATCAGAGGCAAAAAATTTGCCACATGAGGCAATTATATTTCACTTTGTGAGCACAGATTTTGTTCAGTACCAGCAGCACTGAAAAATCAAGAGTGAAAGTTATCTTAAATAAAATATGGAAAAAAATTCTCAGTCTATGCCAAAGTATTTTTATGTTTTCCATAGCTTCAAAAACATATGGGTAGCTCATATGCCACCTTGGAAAGGTTAAATGAATAGGGGAGTTTGAAACACCTCAAATTTCTTCCATTTCATCTCATCTCCTTTATCATCATTTCTGCATTGACTCAAAAATCCCCCTGGCATTCAGAAAGTGCTCAAAAGGGCAAGAAACATTTTAAGACATCAGTCCCTGAAAATCAATTGAAACCAAGTGAACAAATGCTTTGCTTTAGCTTGGACAGTTGCTCAGAAATGCTCCTGGCCACAACTTTACATGCAGATTTATAATTCATTGCATTCCCAAGAGTGAGGATAAGCAGCTGGAGAAATGAGATGAGTCAGGCTCACATCTCTACTTTTCATTCCAATAGTATCACTTGGCCATGACCCCTAGGATGGAGGTGACAGCCCACATTCAGCCAAGCAATCCAGGCCTACCAGATCCTCTGAAATTCATCAGCCAAAAGACACTAACTCTGCACCGTCTTTTTTTAGATAGTTTGGAGAAGCAGAATACCCCACTGTCTCCTTCTTCTTGAGACAGCTTAAATACAATTCAGCTTCTAAATAAAATCTCTCATGTCACCTAGTAGAAGCAAATGCAGTGAGGAGGAAAGAAGAGACAAAAAAAACCCCAACAACAACAACAAAAAAAACCCCAAAAAACCTAAAACAAAGCCAAACAAACAAACAAACAAAAAAAAATCCAACCAAAAAAAAAAAAAATCACACATCACCCAAACTCCACCCCAACAAATGGATGACAACAGAGATGGGATCACTCCCAAGTAGGCACAAGCAGCAAAATATATGCAACCATTCAAGGCTGTGAGTGATGTATTCATGTTTCATATATTAGATTTAAAATTAAAAGTTAAAAAAAGAGAGAATGAACCTGATGGAGTTTAACAATTTGAGGTAACAGCTAAACAACTGAAAATCACATGCATACATAGTCAATTCATTAAAATAAGCTGTTACAGCCAAGCATTTCCTAATCAGATAATTAGTAGCCTCTAATGCAATTAAGTTTACACAGCGAGCTAGCATAATTAAAAAACATAACTGAAACAGAACCATTATCACAGGCTAAGTGTCTTTTGCTGATATTTATTTTTCTTTTAAAAGCTTTAGCCAAAATTGAATGTCCAAGGGAAACATGTAGACTCCATTTAAATGCTAGATGCATTTCCACAGGAGATCAGAGGTTATTCTCAGACTGGAAGATGAAAAAATTCCTCCAAGTGATACAGGAATATTTTAAAACTTTATTAGAATTATGCTATTCTACAGTTTTGTTGGGGCTGTTGGCTGAATTTGCCATCTAACTATCTGCTCTCCAAAGAGCTGGCAGTCAGATTCCGTGCCAGGGAAAGGATCACTGTACTAAGAGGCAGTCTAGGTAGACTTTAAAGAGCAGCAGATTCTTCAGCTGTGGGACCTGTAAGCACAGGAGATGTGTGTCTAGCTAGAGAGCAAACACCATGACCATCACATTCAGTGCTAAAAGTTTACCAGCAAAAACCTCCACACCGTAACAGGACACAGGAGAAAGCAGGCAGCTTCTGCCACTTGGGCTCACTGAACACTGCTTTTCTCAGTATCTGAACTGGCAAGCACTACTGGAATCTACAAGAAACAGGGAACAGGAAGCCTTAGGGCAAATTAAAGTTTCAGGTCCCACAGTTTTGTGTTCCTGGCTCTGTCACATAACCAGGACTTCCACTCTAGTGGATCCTTGCAAATTAAATCAACTGATTTCTACTGTCCCCCGCAGCTTGGGCTGCAATTAAATTCAAAAGCACAGTTGGCTAATGTTTTAGATATTAGTTCTGGATTATATTTCTGTCTGTGCAGGGAGAGCATATGTATTTTCAGACTCCTGCTCCTCTCAGAGGTTGTTTCCTGGCACATCAGGACAACCCACTTACCTCTGACTAAGGAAATGAAGAGAAAAATCCTCAAAAAAAAAATCAAACACTCAAGCCTGTGCATTTTACAGAAGGTTTTCTTTGAAAGTCACATCCTGCAAGGTCTCCAGGCAAAGTGAATACTTGAATATTTGTATTCAAGTTTACAATTACAGATCATAAAACAGTCTTAACCTCTTTCATAAAGTAGAATATTAATTTTTTTTTTTTATAAGGAACCTGAACTCATTTGTCTACACTTATACAGCCAGTAAACAAAAGATTTGGGGAGATGGATCCCATCTTATCTGCTGGCACTGACAGAGAGCAATCTGACCCATCTTCTAAGCCTTCTGCCCAGGATCTCTGCAGAAACAGTCCCGTAAGTTGCAATAATCTCTGCCAAACATGGAAGCCAAAAAAATCTAGCCTAGAATAGATGCCACACTTTCTGGGGTGGCAGTTCAGTTACTTGCACACTCTGCTTTGACACAGAAGGACTTGAAGACTGAACTAAGGCAAGTGGACGGAAGCACCCTTGCTGCAGAAGAGCATCCATAAACTTGTACGGGTATCTTTGCACTGTGATAAATAAGCACGCTTTTCCTCTTGTCTATTTGTGAAAAACTGTAACATATTTTTTACATTATTGAAATATGGAGGTTTATTTACATTCCCCTAAAAGTGAATCAGGCCCAGCTGTCACCCATGATAGTGCAATTTAAAGCTGTGGAATGCTGTGCAATGCAAAAGGAAATAAAAGGGACCTCAATAAATATGCAGTGCTCAAAAGGAACCGCAAAAGCTATGAATCTCACTGGAGCAAGGGGAACCTGGGGAAAAAAAAAAAAAAAGTCACTTTTTAGCCTTTTCAAGTCAACCAGCAGCGGCAACCAGGCTTAGCAAACCCAAATGAGGTAGAACTGCGCTGGACTGATGGACAGTATCACATTTTGCATCTGTTTTGTCACCTGTATAGCCAAAGCACTAAAAAGAAAGTATTTCCACCAAGGAAACATTTGCATGTGATTCACAGCAAGACATGGGACCAAAGTTCAAGTGACTTCAACACCTGCAAATATTTAAACTTAGACCAAAATAAAACAAATAAATTAAGTCATACAAGATGGTACTCAATGGGTTTCACGTGACTTTACCTGTAGGGTACTTAAAGTCGAAGGATCCAAAGAACAAGATAGGTCATGCAAACTCTGACACGTACAAAGATCTTATTCAAAAGACTGTCTAGATGGAGGAGCTCTCAGAAGTCACTTTGAGAAGTCACACACAGAGGGCTGTCTTTCCTCCCCATAAAAGCCTAGTTAGACCCTCAAAGGCACTAAGGCAATCAAATTTTTCCCTGTGTGGGGTGAAAATATGAGCACTACTTACGTTTTTTATATAATACAGAGGCATTACAAATGGTGGGGAATGAGCATATGGATGTAAAACAAGCACCCAAAGCCTTTTCCATATCATATTTTCTCTGATTAATCCAAAAGTGATACAAATCAAGAGCAGAGCCCCTCTGATCACCTGTTAATAACACAAGACAGCACATGTGCTGCTGCCATCAGCTCTGCTGTCACTGACCGCCCATTCTCATACCAAGTGCAGAGATATCAGCGGCTTGCCTTGCAAAAGCTGACATTGTTCTTAGTAGAGAGGGCTGGTTTAGAGAGCTGGATCAGAACACAACCTGAGAGGTCTGGTAGTTTTCTGGCCCTCCTTTGGTGGGGCTGGTATACTTCAGAGAAAGAAAAAAAAAAAAAAAAAAGAACACAGAATTGACGTAACTACTGGGTCTCAGCAGACTGGCTGCGTTAGTTAAAAGCAGCAGGATCCTGATGAGATTTAATTTCATTCACTTTGTTCTGGCTTCATCAGCAAATGTATGGAAAGATGGCAAAAAGCCAACAACTCTTCTAGCTGTGTACCTGTCCGTCAACCTCCTCCTCTCCAGGAAGAAGTCTCTATGCCTAAGACAACTTTCTGTCCTTGTGCTCCATTAGGACTGATTTATTGGACAACAGGAGCTGCTGGGAGCCTGATCCAGCCTTTTTTGCAGTCTCCTAGCTCCTTTGGAAGTTAGCACAACAGGGAGCCAATAGAGCCAGGGAAGCAACTATCTCACTGACATCCCTTCTACCTGCTTTCTTAGACTAGAGAACCCTCACACCATCACCTCTCCAGCCCACTTGATCTTAACTCTTCAAACTGTCTATTTAGGATCTATCTTGGGATGGGGAAGGAACACACCACTGCTGTCTTCCATTGGTCCTGGTAGATGTCAGCTCCATCCTTCATGCAAACAACTGAATCATGATTTCGGTGGGCCTTGCTCCACTGAAAGAAATTTGGAGTTGTCAGAATTACCAAGTCTGAGGAAACAGACTGTGCTAGTTAAAAGGATCAGGGGCCACAATCTGCACTACTGCTTTGTCTGTGGAGTTCTTTCATAGACTATTTCACCTGAAACTAATATATTTGGAAGGAACATGCACATCATATCTGGCCAAGTGAGTAATATGGATCTTCTATGCCTTTACCAAACCCTTGGCTCTACAGGAGCTGATACGCTTCTTATGGAAAATAGCCAACCTCAATTCAAATATTACATGAAGAGATTCCAGAGAAAAGCAAGCAGCAAGCAGTTAAGCGGGAGAAGAGAAAAAGCTGTCTCTTGCCCAGGGGGAATGTATGCTTTCCTTCTGTTTCCTCCTACCTGAAAACGAAACACACAGGATTTTTAAGCTGCTTCCCCCCCTTTCATCTATCTTTCCATTGACCTCCTCAAGGGAAATGAGAGGGTGGAGCAGCCCTCCCCTCCATTATCCCTTAACATAGTGACTTTCTGAACCATTATTTCCCAGACGGGTTTCCTCATTTTGCAGCCTGCTGCACATGGCAGTGGCATTTTACATTCTTCCGTGCTGCTGGAGCAGTGGCATTTACTTCTGCTTTCTAATTATCTCTTTCTGCTAAGCAGCATCCTCTAAGTATTAAACAGTATAACCTTCACTGAATAAAGAGCACTTTGAAGTCCAGCTCCTGATTTCTCACACGCATACAGCAACTAATACTGCTAGCAGAGTTCTGATATTCATCTTCCTTTAGTTAAATTTATGAATAAGAGACTGCAAACTCAAAATTTTAATGGGTGGAAATAATTCCTCTATTTTTGTACTTGTCTTTGTATCTTTTCTCTCATCTAGCAAAGTATCTGACAAGGAATTTTTTAAGATACTTTTTGCTTCATCTCAGCATGTGGCCAACTTCGAAGAAACAGCTGAAGTTTCATGCGAGAAAGTGTAAGCAACGTTTCAAACACATATTGTGTCAACACCTTCCTCTGTCTCAGTAAACCTGGGCTAAGGCTCTCAATGCAAATCATCTCTCAAGCTGCTGAAAGAACTTTAATATGTTGACTGCAGTGCAGGCTTCCTCAGATTTGTAAATACAGATTTGTTATGCTTTGTTTTACTGCGTGCTTCAGAGCGAGCGTGCCCACACACCTGCCAAATAAATACCACTGCTCCCTCTCGTACAAACATTGAGAGATTAAAATTAATTTTGTTTCATCTAAAGGGATCACAGAAGCCTGCATGATAGATTACCCTCCGCACATTCAAATCCTTTTTATATTTATATTTATGTAAAAATGAAATAAGTTGCTCTGAAACCTCAGGGAAGCAGGATCTTTTACCTATAGGGAGATTTTGCTGCCCTATCTCTTCCCATTAGGTTGGGGATCATAAAGTTCCTGAGCAAAAATAGCTCTTTTGTTCTGACAAGACAGCTTGACAAATCCAAATCATATTCACAGGAGTGAGTGTGACCCACACAACTCACAGGAAACAATTCTCAGGTCAGAAACACGGAAAAGCTACTAGAGCAAGTAACCCCAAACCTGAACAACCACCACCCTCGGCTTTGCTTTGTGTTTTGTTTTGAGCTTGGACTGGCCCAAGCAAAGAGTTAAATCTGATTTCTAAACCCCATCCAGGCTTCCTTTACAGCAGATTGGTAGAATGTGCTGCATTATAAACAAACTTCCACTGCAAGCCCCGAACCCCCACAGTCCGCCCTCCTAATAACAAGTAGTCTGTGAACTATCCAGCCTGCTTTCCTGCAGAGTGCTCCTGTCCAGATTCTCTAGTGCCTAATTAAAGTAGCTGGGCTCCTGCTGCCCTCTTCTCCACTGTGAAGACATCAATTTGGATGTCTTTCTCCTCCACCACATCATGAGCTCTCAGTTATGTTTTAGAAACATTTTATTCTGCAATCCCTGCCCTTCAGCTAACTTTGGGTCTAAGTGGCAAGCAAATCCATATGCTGCTGAGGGAGCACGGAGGCAGAACAGCCTGTCCAGCCACATGAGCCCCACATCTCCGGGAAAGAGCTAGTAAGCATGGCTCAGGCACCTGCCATCCTTCAGTAGGGACACTTGCCTTCCCTTGGCCTTCTTACACTCTTTGGCAGACCTGTCACCTCCTGCTTGCACAGCAGTCTGTGGCCCTTCTGTGTTTTCGGTATTTCTCTGTGCTGGCTGAAAGGCAGGGAGCAGGCAGGCCCACTCATGTCTGAATGAAACATTTTAGCAAGGATGTTTTTATACTGTACAGGCCTCACAGGAGCGGATAGACACATGATGCCATGATATACTGGTCAACAGTTGGTAAGGTATCATGGGTTACCCCAAGAAACATTTGTTTCTTTTTTCAACCACCATGTTTTAGTACCTTTAGTCTGAGTTGGAAGCACTGTTCAGTGTTACCATGTCCCGTCCACCTCCTGGATGACAGTACAGCTGAGCAGTCACTAAAGGCTGGATCTAACAGTGACAACAAAATATTGCTGCTTTGGGGAAATAGTATGGCTCATACTTTTCAGAAGGGAATAAGCCTTATTTGTGACCTACATGAAACCGTGTGAAACTACATTTCCTGCGTGAAACTGCGTGTCTGTGCAGAAGCCAACTTAGGCATTTTCAAACCCAAGAGTTCATAATTTAGCAGCCTTCTTTTCACGGAAATGCCGTTTCTGTGCCCACAAGTAAAAGGTTTGCAATTCCCAAGAAAGGAGAGCTTAAAGACTATTTGCCAAGTTTTCCCTGTCTGGCAAATCCTTTTCTCTGCACTAAGTTTGAAAAGTTTACCTATAGGTATCTGAATACTCAGAGAAACGAAGCCTACTGCACACACTCTGCTTGAAAGCTTACTTCAGCCCAGATGGAGAAACAAAATTGCAAGCCTCATAGTAGGCTCCTCTGGCTGTTTCTGGGTTAGAGTTATTAAATTATGACTTAGGGTCTCAACTTAATGAATTGCTGTGATATAGTTAAAAGGGTATTTTGTAATAGCATAACTTCACATCCCAAAACATTCCTCTCCTGCCAATAAATACAAACTGCTGTGCCACTGCAAGCAGTGACAGAATTTGACTTGCTTTGCTCTTTCCCCTGGCGGGGGGATACCACATACCCTCATGTGATATCCATTCATTAAGTAAATAAACAAGAATAAAAAGGGGTTTGATGGAGTTACCTGTAATTGGAAGGATGTACCTCTATTCTTATGGCTCAGTACTGTCTAGCTGGTTTAATTGCAGCCAGTGGAAGAACTCCCTTTGACTTTAATAGGGACTAGCATGACACTGATGCTGTACAAATCTCATCCTGGATGTTGTAATGCGGTGATTGCAAATCATCTAAGATCTGCAAATCCAGTATGAGAGAGACTGCACTACATAAGGCAGCCTTTCATTACACATGTTTACAGTACCAAATACAAAGTATCAGTGTTATATTTTCAGTCCAGGAGTTTCAGTTAACCTAAGTTATATGACATAAAATCATTATTTAGAAATCACACAGCAATTTGACACGGATAGGAGGGGGCCCAGTGTCCGCCTAATGATCTCAAACAGCATGAATAAGAGTAGATGAATAGGAATCATTAGCTTATTATTTACACAGCATTTCTCAAAACACCAAGGAACTCTACCAAGTAAATGAAGACAGCAAACTATAACACAAGGAAAGGGAAAATAATGAGTTTTAAAAAGAAATTTAAATTATTCACAGAAATCTCAATCCTGCTGCTTGCAGAGAACACCAATTACTACTATTTCATATGCACACAGCACACACTTTCCTGTCCAGAAAAACAAAACATGGCTCCCTCAAACTCTACCATCTTCCTCAGTTAACACCTTTTTCCATAATACCTCAGTATATCTTAAAAATTATGGGCACAGTGAATTGCATTGCTGTGCAGGAATTCAGCCTTCAAAAGAGAAATATATCTTGTACAATGACCTTAGTGCTCAGAAAGAAGAAACATTCAGAAGAAGAGAGTCATGTCAATGATTTTAAATAAGAATGTAAAAAACCAACCAACCAACAAAAAAAAAAAAAGATCTCTTTTTGCATAGTACATCCCCCACCAATATAAAAAAGAGGGACATCTGAAATCAAAAAGAGGCCCAACATTATCTCCCTCTTTTGGACTACAGCTTACAGGTTTATAACATGGAATTGCAAGAAAAAATGTTACCAGCTGAATGCAGGAGGCATGGAATCCTGATATAAAACTGAGGAAAAAAAACAGTCTGTCCACCAAGCTGGCAGGGACTGTCACAGCAGAGAGAAGTGCTATTGCCCCAACAAACAGCACAGAGATATCCAACCTACTGCACCTCAGCTGCCTGTTCTTAGCTTTTTGCTACCCAACCCTCCACAGGCGAAAAACAGAGGATGTACTTGCACTTGCCCCAAAACAGCTGCAATGACACCTCACAACCAGGTCATGTAGGTGTCTTATCCTTGAGCGCTTTGTGGCAGGAGAGATGAATTCATAACCCCTGTGTCAGGGGAAACAACGGGAAGAAGAAAGTCTGATAAGCAATGTCCCCCCTGCCAGAGAGAGGAGATACCCAGCAGTGCCTCCCACAGCAGGTACCTGGCCCCGAGGTGCAAGTCAGAATCCGAGCAAGAAGAGAAAGAAACAAGCAAAGCTATAAAAGCTGCCCTCACCTCAACTAGTTTGCCTCCTAGCTAGGGCTCAGCTAGTAATTGATTTTTTTGGTTGAGTAACTGGACTGGAAACCTCTGAAAATGTTGGTTTGTGCAAGCATGTGTAGAAAGATGCTGATCCTCAAAAACCTATTAGTTTTGCACTAAAAATATTTCTCCTCAACAGTTAATGGAAAAAGTATGAAAATACTGTGCTTCATCCCAAACTTGATTTGTTTACTTTTTAAATTTAAAATGAAAAAAATGAAACCTTGAGCTGAAATAAAAATATTTTGAAATGCAATGGCACAATCATCTATTCTGAAAATATTCAAACTGTGTGGGGATTGTTTCCATTTACGTTTGTATTTCTGTTTTTGACAGTCCAGAAACACCATGTTTTTCAAAAATCAAACTACCTAAAATGACTCATTTGGTTGTTTTAGTTTACTTAATGTAGTACAAAAAGTACAACAGGCAGGTTGTGGGAGACCTCCCAAAAGCCTGCAAGCTAAAGATAATGGTCAGAAACCCTCCAGGCTCCCTCATGCTGTGCCATACAGTTGCCAGTACCAAACCCCTAGTCCCTTCAGTCATGCTGATTCCAGTAATGGTATCAGTAATGCAGCAATAGCAGTGGCAAGGGACATGAAGCCCAGCCAGTATAGGGATGAATTTTCATTTTGGGTAAAGCTTGAAGTATCATTTTGGGTAAAGCAAAGCATGTGCTTTGTGTTTGCAGTCTTAACACAACCGCCATTCTGATTCTCATTGAGTCCAAATGCTTTCTTTCTCAGAAATGTATCAAAGGTTGTAAAATGAGGTGCTAGAACACTTAACTGCCAGCGCCCAGCAAACAGTATCATTACACTGTATATAAAAGTCTCCTGGGGGATAGGTTGGACATAAAAATTCAGCTGGATCATTAGGAGACGATGATTTAACTGAGAAAGCACTGTAAGTCTCCAAGTTGGCAACAGAAAGACATAAAATGAGTTGGAGGAATTATTTAATGACTAGTAGACCAATAAGGGAGATATTTCACTGCACTATAAGATACCCCGCATCGTAAGAAAACTGCAGTTTATCAAACATGAGTTGTTAGGGTCTCTCTAACCTGCAGCTAACTACTGTCACGTCAGTGACACTCGTGCCCTAAAAATATTAACACCAATAAGCATGAACAAGAGTTAGAGGAGGTCAAAAGCTCTGAGTATTGAGCCTCCCTGGCACCAGACACAACAGAAGATTTTGGGGCCTGTATATGTTGTGCAGAATTTTGCACATGTAGGAAGCAAACTCTTTGCACTCTCTACAGCCTGAGGGTACCAGCCTCAGGTGCCAAAGGCTGCATTCAAGTCCCCCAAGTCGTTGGGATGAAGTATTTTTTTCTTGACTCATACAGATCGGAGTCCAGTATCTCACACATCTGCATCCCTGACATCTGCTCCAATTTTCTGCCAAAGCTGTAGTGCACAACTCAGCAAGCTAGGCCCTGGGTTGCTGTGGTGCAGATGTGCAGTTGGTGCTGTCTCACCTCTTCCCATGGACTCCAGGAGACAGGAGGTCCTAGCACTCTTCTTCCTTGGCTTCCCCACCCCCATGCACATAGAAGAGTGTCTCTGCAACAGAGCGTTGATGGGAAATGTAAAGGACATACTTGTTGTACCTGATGCATCATGTTTAGCATTTTTAATTAAGACAAAATAATAAAAGATATTTTCCTTTTTCATAGACAGCTGCAGCAAACCTATGCTCAAGCAGTTCCTACTGGCTTTCAAGGTGGGTGTAAGCCCTCTCTACAAGCTTTTGAGAATGCCACCCAAAACCAAACAAGCACGCATATGATGCACATAAAAAAAAAAACCCCAAACCTGAACAACCACCACCACCACACACAAAAAAAATCCCCAGTGAGCAAACCAACTTTTTTTTTTCTACCTGTCTATGTACCTTAGCTTGGCAGGAGATGGCAGCATTTTTAGGTCCTGTTCTTTTCCTCTCTGGGCCAGAGGAGCAAAATAAAGAACACAGACCTTAGTGGCAGGAATTCCTGGGTGGTAAAGCAGCGAGAAACTCCCTTGCTGCTCACACCACAGAATGATGGAAGTATGCCTCAACAAATGCAAGCGTGTTTGGTTGTGAGAGCCATGTAGCCCAATTTGGCTACAAAAGAATTACACTGGAATCCTTGGTTTTGGAGCTCCGTGATGATTTCTGATTGTCTGCAATGATGTTAGACTTCTCCATGGCCCTTCTTGACCAGGTCATTCTCTACATGTATCTTCATGACTCGCAGAGATGGGAGGCACATTGAGATAGCTGAATACCATCTAGCAGCGAGTGCGAAGTCTTTAAAATGGCCAGGTTTAGTGCACTGGGTCTTGCTGAAGTCACTTCAGATTTCAAAAGCAACTTTTCAGTGAGATGAGTAAATGCAAAATGGGAAAATGGTATTCAGGAAGGAAACCTCAGACACAAAATTGTCAGACTTCGGTGAAGCAGAGTAGAGTCACTTCTGAGCTATGATTTTTTTTTTTTTTCCCCCCTGTCTTCATCAGGGAGGATTCTTGGAAAAAAATAAAATGTTCCTGAAAACCTTAATGGGAAAAAACCAAACAATTCTATTTGCAAGGCATGTTTGGTTCATACTCTTTCAACCATGCAAAGATTTAATGAGTTCTGTGAAATCTTCATTCCTGTCATTTCAAGGCTAGCAGATGTAGTCTTGGTAACTGAACCATGATTTAGATTCCCAGAAATCTGTGTCGAAAAGGGAATCATACGAGCACCAGAGAGACCAATAATGCGCATTAGCATACAAAGTACAAAATTATCAAAACACTTGCAGAAATAAGCATTTGAGAAAAACAGATCTTGGAAGATTAGACAGGAGCATCTCTATTGTTCATGGGAGCTATGGCACTGACAAGTCTGATTGGAAAGGCTCATTTTGCACATGGTCCTTTACACTAAATGTATGTGTTTTGCTATTTGGTCAGTACTTGCTCCTCCTAGAAGTAAACACTTTGATTTAGGAGCTTAAAACTTTATTAATTGCCTAATAGTTTTAATTTTCTGCAGAGGACCAAGGTTCTACTTGCTGCTATTTGAAACACAAATGAGCTAAAATGAGAAAAAGTGATGGGCATTTGATTTGTCACAGTGAAGATCCTGCTAGGTGCCTACCTGGCAAAAAAAGGCCTTCTGGGCTGGACTGCCAGGATGCTTACAAATTCAAGGGTAGGCACACCACTGTCCAGCGTTGATTCATAGGTGCAGTCTGCCAGGGAACTTTGCTGTTTATTGCAGTGGAAATTGTTATTAATCAAAATGTGTCAGGTTAAAATAAAGTATTGAAAATGTTTCTTTTTAATATGTTTAAATAGGAGAACAGGAAAAAAAGCAGTTTATAAAAAAAAATTCTGTGAAAAATTTAAAGATTAACGCTTGTGTTCATTCAGAACATTCTAATCTGTAAACATTGTTTTAGAACCACAAAAAAAGTTTAAATTCATTGTTATGATTTTGTTCACTGAAGTTTAAATGTCTTATATTTGACAGAAATTACTTAATAATATTTGGAATCACCATTCATTTTCTTCCTTAAAAATCTCAAAAAAATCACAATCTTTTAAAATAAACATTAGGTTTTTCAAATACATACAATGACTTCATATTCTGCTGGAAAACATATCTAAGAAATAAAATGCACCTGTTCTTTTACCCAGTGTTATTTGATCTATATTCGGAAAATTAAAATGTCACTGGTGCCTCAGAAAGGCATGTATTACTATTATCACACATTAAGATTGAGTTAGTATCCCAAAACTCCCAATCAGGACCAGACCAGACCATACTGTAGCAGATTGTGTTAAAACACAGACTGGTACATAATTCAAGTACAGATTTTATGATGATTTAATGCTACCTTTTTTTCCTGCACTTCAATGTCCACAGGTTTCTTAGGTTTGTATAACCAAGGGGAAAAAGTAAATTAACTCAGTACTTAACTGGAGTAAATATATCTCCTCTCAGCAGTTGTTTCCTGTGTACCTGGGCTACTACATTATACTGTAATTTTTTCCTAAAACAACACCAAATAGGATTTGCAGTCCTTTTCTGAAGAATCTAACGAAAGTGGGTTCTGGTTTTGGCTAGGATAGACTTAATTTCTTCACAGTAGCTGGTATGGGGCCTTGTTCAGGATTTGTGCTGGAAACAGTGTTGATAATTCAGGGGTGTTTTGGTCACTGCTGAGCAGGACTTGCACAGCATCAAGGTCTTTTCTGCTTCTCATCCCACCCCACCAGCAAGGGTGCCAGGGGTGCACAAGGAATTGTGAGGGGTCATAGTCAGGACAACAAACTCCATCTGAACCAAGGGATATTTCACACTATATGGAATCTGCTCAGCACATAAACTGATAGAAGAAGGTACATTTGGAGTGGCGGATTTTGTCTTCCCAAGTAATGGTTACCCAAGATGGAGCCCTGCTTTCCTGGAGGTGGATGAACACCTACCTGCCCACGGGAAGCGGAGAATGAATTCCTTGCTTTGTGCGTGCAGCTTTTGCTTTACCTATTAAACTGTCTTGATCTCAACCCTCAAGTTTTCTCACTTATACTCTTCTGATTTTGTCCTTTGTCCTACTGGAGCAGGGGGCAGTAAACAAGCAGGAGTGTGGGGTTTCGTTGCCAGCTGGGGTTAAACCACAACAACACAATATGAAATCTCACAACTAAAGGACACTTTAGTTGTTATTTATTAAGGTGGTACTTCAGGATCCTGAGCACCAGTGAAAACAGCTAATGATTTAGTTCTTCCTTGCCATAGTCTGTCTCTTTTCTTAAAGTCTGACATTATAATCAATTAGTGAATGCATTTGGATGAAAGGAAAAACACTTTCCCTTCTCTGCCTTCTGGATACAGCTAGCAAGTACCTGGATGTTCCAGATTTTGAAAGATTTTTTTTTACTGTATAACACAGGCATTGCTTAAATTTGGACTGGATTTTCACAAACATGCATCTACAGATAGACTGAGAGGTACTTTGTATAAATCTACTCCGGTAACTCCAAACAGGGGAAATTGCCGGTCTGGTATGAAGTGCCTGGTGTAATCCTTCTCTGGCTGACCTAAGATGAGTTAGTCTGAGGACAGGAAAGGTTATGCTGCCTTCTTGTCGATCTATGCTATATTATCTAGTATACTTTATGGCAAACTTTAAATTAGCTTTCACCATTCTTTTTCAGTGTTTTTCAGAGTTTCCTAACAAATCTTCTTTCTTGTCTCTGTTTGCCCTCGACTTTTCTCTTTTTTTTTTCTTCTTTTCTTTTCTTCATTTTGTGGGGCAAGGTGGGGGGGGCAGTGTGTGTGAGGACTGGTATTCTCATTTTCTTTTGCTTTAGAAAAACTGAGGAGAAAGAACAAAACATTATTAGTGTAGTCAACAACTTCAGTGTAGCTATTACAGTTATCAAATATTTGCAGTTCTGATAACAAATTCATTGTTTTTCTGCAAGGAAAGATCAGATCTTGGTGGACTGAGATTGTCGTTCCTGCTACTACAATATTGGTGTAGTGTGATTTTTATTACAAAGGAGGAAAAATGGGCTTGGAGCTTTCTAAGTGACCAGGCTGAAAGGAGCACATGCAGAAATACTTTTTATTGTAATAGTATCTAGAGATTCCAGTACTAATGAGGGTGTCACTATGCCAGAGCTTTGCTCACACACTGAGAGTACACTCCAGTTCTAAAAGGCCAACAGGCCAAAGAGAAGAACATAGAAAGGGGCAGAACAGGCTGTAGAGATGTATGTGCTGTTGCCACAGAGCCCCAGTGCAATAGGCCAGGAGCTGGTGCACACTGCTGCTCTACAAATAAGGACATGTTTTTACAGCTACTCCTATGAGCTGGGATCTTGTCTCCTGCTTGGGAGATGACATGAGCTATTAACTCACTGAAAAGCAATACCTTTGGCAGCACATAAAATGCAAATAATAAGCACAAGTGGAAGGAAATTCAAGTATCTTTATCTTCCGCTCAATGCTGTCCTAGAGGAAGGAGAAGCCTCCAACGTCACCAAACAGCCTCCAGGGTGAGATAGCGGCCAATGCTCTGCACTTGCCCACGAGCACAGGGATTTCCCAGAGATTCTGCAGCATGCAGAACACTATTCCTTTGACACAAGGAACTGAGGGACAATCCTTGGAGCTGGCTTGCACAGCAGATTTCTCAACCTACCAGAAAACCTTGGTGATCCTTTGGCTTTTTCACAGAGACAGCATAAAGCAGCCAGAACAAGGACAAGAGGTCCAGGCAGTTATGGCAGGTGGGAGAGCTGAAGGCATAGTTCTATAGTGACCACATCTTACAATGTTGGGGAGCCAATTCCACCCATGCCAGACCAAAAGCCACTGAACAATCAAACTGACTCAGTAACAGTGTTGCTTGCCTATGCTATGAAACATACATGCAACATGTGAACTTTAAATGGCAGCACAGGCATCTTTCATTTCTTGATCTGTGAAACTTCTTCTCTTACAGGTTAGTGCTTTCCAGGATAATTTTAATCCAGGATAATCACTTTGCAGATGCGAAAACAAAAAAAAAAACAAACCAAAAAAACCTTACTCAAATATCCAATACGTCTACAAAACCAAAACCTAATCTTCCTGTGTACTGTGACTACTCGTCATGATTTCTGCCTTGCTCCAGCAATGACAGAGATGTCTGACCAAATCCAATAGGATACTCACCATCCCCAGCTATCTGACATCTTCCTTTATCAAATTACTTTACTCTCGGTCCAGATACTCCTCTCCATACTTTCAGATATCATAATCCCTTTGCCCTGCTGGAATTTAAATACGCAATGCTGGCAGAAGAGAAACAAATAATAAGCTGTGTGACAGAAAGCATCATAACTGCAACTGAAGTGTAAAGAGACCATCTCATGTCTTCCCATTCACATTTCCCACAAGTTTCTCATGCCTGTCAATCTCGTTTTGATTAAAACAGCTTCCAGAACAGTCCCCACTGCTTTTGTAAACGAATCCTTCAAAGACACAAGTATCTCACTGAAGCCAGGCGTCCAGTTAAGTCCATTTCTTCTCTGTGGAATTCTTTGTAAGCTCTGAAACAACCAGCCATGGTAACTCAGACAAAAAACACAAGACAAGCTGTTTTGGGATTAAACAAAGGATCAGATAGCTAATAACCTTTTAGAGAGTTAATGGAAAAACAGAATAGGAGGTGCCAAATCAGGGTTATGTTGACTGGGTTATGTCCAGATTACACAGCTGATTGCTGGGAAGAAATTAATTGTGCTCATATGTGCTGGGAACATTCCTCTTGTCCTCACTTCTGCAACCAGACATATACAACTCTTAAAATATTTCTGCAGGTTTCTACAGGGTTAGATCTACAGGTGAGTGATAGGAAAAAAATTTAATAATCCAATGTCATAAAATTCTCTTCTGAAGTGGATCATGAAAGTAGAAACAGTGAGAGTATGGTCCTTGAGAGAATAGAGCTGATCACAACACATGGGAAGCAGACTTGGGACCTCACCTGAAAATACATCAAAGAAAGGACTTTGGCACCATGAAGAAGGACTCAGAACAATTACACAGTTCTGTAAACTAGATTAAAATAAAACTAACTACTTGACTGAGGCCTAGTCCAGGAGTTCCCTCAGTGCAGTCACTGCCTAACTCTTCTACCCAAAACCTTTCTCTGGCAGTTGAAGCTGTGCTGTTGAAGACTCTTAGGGTAGTCCCAGATAGCACAGGAAGGTACAGGTTATTTTTGCCATCCCAAGGTACCCTGCTCCTGCACCAGAAAGTCATATAAGTAACATAAAACTGTGTCACCAAGTTATTTCTCTTCAGGCAACCCAGGAACCTTGCTCATGGTTCTCAAATCCATTCCAAATGTCAGGCAGATTTTTAAGGCATTTAAAATTGAGCCACCACTGAACATCTCTCCTGACGTGTGCTTTGGACTGAGCTTGAGGTACAAGCTAAAACTTGTTCCAGATGTGAGCCTAGATATTTGTATACTCAGACTGGAAGCCATGAAACCTCAAGGCAACTCGAACAACATCTCATTCCAATGACTTCTATGTATTTTACTATCTTTGGTACCGGGTGTTTCATAGACACATTAGAAAGTAGAGCCATATGCAGCTTCCAAACTATAGAGGAAAGAAAGCATTAGAGGAAAACACATCCTGGACCTCTGATCCAGTGCACCACACACGGGGCTTCTTTTGTCTTTCAGCAACTTTAAAAGCCCCAGCCTCAGTCTTTGCCATAAAGTTCACGACTTCCAAGTGACCTGTAAGAACGGCGTATAGGAAGAACAACAGAATATGAGCAGTGACGGGACATGAAAAGCACATGACACACAAGTCTAAGAAAGGATGATCTGTTCTCATGTATTATTTTTCTCTGTTAAAACTAAAATTTAAATTGAGCATTTTTGCTAAACAACGAAGCAACCACAAAATTGTCACCACCGTAGCAAAAAAGGCAGCTACGTGGCAGAAATTTAGGCTGCATACAGAGGAATATATTGCACTTATCACATTTTAGAGGGACAATTAGCTTTCAGATTGGCTGAAAACCTATTTCCTGAAGGTTGAGAAAACATATGTACCAAGTTATTCCCCAAACTGCAGCATTTACATGTTTATACACTATCTTGACTAGAATGGGTAGACAAGTGCATACATCAGATAGGAGAGAAAAATGCCTGTTTGATACACAGAAATTCTAAACGCCCTCAAACTTGTAACCCAAAGCATGTCATTGGTGCAGACAAGCCAATCATATAAATGGCAACAAAACAATCCATGGAGATATTGAGAAGGAAATCTGAAAACACCAGGGTATTTTTTCTTCAGTCTCCTTAAGCCTTCAAGTTACTGACAAAATTTAATCACTTAATTAAATTAGATCAGGTGTTACAACTAATTTGGGGAATGCAATCATATTAGTTTGTCACAAGCATGGGGTTTATTGCTGGCCGGAAGGCTCACAGTGAAGGAACCTTGCTTTGCTGGAATTACACGGGGTCTGAAAAGTGACAACAGAGATGGTGTTTCAGACTTCGGGACACCAGAGCAGAAGACAGACCCAGAAAACATCTCCAGTGCAAGGCTCTCATCCCACCACTGGATCTCGTAGTATAACTTCAACTGTTCGAAAATCATGGATGCTGATTCTCTGGAAACTGTATTTTCCACAAAATACTATTTCAATTTCATTAACTCAAAGCTTAAAACTCAGATAAAAAGTTGAATGAAGTAGAAGTTCCCTAGAAACTTGAAATTGATTAACAAAATGGATTTTCCTGTTCCCACTAATTCCAGTCACAAAACAAACACCAGGACTTTCCACTGCAACTAAAACAATATTGGACAGGGAGGAAGGTGTCCACAAATTCTTCCTGGTATCGATTATTGTCCACACAAAGGTTCCTTGCCAAAGGTCCAAGATTGTCAATGAATTGCTTTTGATCCACCAACATTTCAATAACTGCCACCCATTTCAAACTTAAGAAATCAACACTTTGCAGTAAAACTTCATTTTGCTGTGGAGATTCTGGTTCCCCTGAATCTCAGAGATTTTTCTGAGAAAAATGCTACGAAACGGCTCTTTGATGCTGATCAAAGAAAATTGATCAGTGGATATCTCTCACTGGGACTGCTAACGGAAATACTATCAAAACCCATTCCAACAGCTTCAGACACAGCAGAGAGATTGAGAGCTGAATAAACAGCCCATGAGCTTCCCCATTTTTCTTTCACAGATTGCCGCATAGCACAGCAGTTGAGTTGTCCTCACTTGCACAGTCCTTCTTGCCTCTGTTTTTTTTACAAAAGCAGGGCTTAAGCCTATAGGTGTGTTCTAATTTCCTCCGGGAAGAGGAAATTGATTGACAGTGTTATAAAGTTAACAGTTTTGAGCTGTGTATTAATTTTATGTCTGCCATCTACACTCCACTCCTCTCAATTAAAAAAAAAATTACTGACCTTGATAATTAAGATAAGTTGTTGAGAGTAAGATGGCTGAGGAGATGGTGCAAACAGTCAGCCTTGGCAAGATGTACTTCGTATGTGCAATGGACTGAAGGGGTAGAAAAAATAACGGCATAAAAACACAAGCTGCTCCTTTCAAGCACCATTCCAAAATAGCACGGTGACATGCCTCAGAGATGTAGTGATTAGATTATCACTAGAGAATACGGTATTAGGTTGGGGAGTTTTTCAGACGTTATTATTTCTTTTTTTGACAGCAGTTAAAGAGCCCAAATCATGAACTGTGAGACTTGAGATGGTGATTATACAGAGAGAAGGAAGAAGAAAAATCCCCACCCAGGGAGTTTACATTCTAAATTATACTCGGATACACTAATTATTAGGTTGCCTGACATTTAATCAATCACCGAACAATTTAAATGCTTGACAGAAATGAAATATCTGTCTTTGATTTATGTATGAGCAGGTTTCTAGCAGCAAAAACTTTAAACTCTGTAAACCAATTATTATTCCCATTACCTCATCCTGAGTGACTCTCTGGGATGATAAAGCCATCTTATTGGACTTATTGCTGAGAAACAGACTTCTAAGGCATAAAGTTCTCCAGATGGATGCTTTTGGGGAATTAGTTGAATAAGAGAGATTTAATCCATCCAAAAGTCAGTATACTTAAATACATGATGAACATAAAAAACTCACTGCTAATCCAAAGTGACAGGTACTAATAGGGTACTTAGTGGATTAATAGCTAGCATGCTAAATTGCTAGGACCATGCTGTTTATTTCTATCGTGTGCTGGAACGGATGCAGAAAATAAACTCAGTCCCTCAGGTGTATTTAATTCAAGTGGACAAAAATGCATGATTGTACATCTAAGCAGCCAATTGAGACTGTAAGTTTATCTTTAAGATGCCATATTGCTTCAAACTCTTGAGAAAAAAAAGTCATAATCCAGTTCTGGAAGAACTTTCAGAAGGGGTTTTGCTGGTTTTCATTGCACTACCTTTTGTCAAAGGGAATTTTTCACTGTTATAGCACTGTCTTCTCGGGTCTTAATTAGTACCATGCACAGGTGCCATGCAAGATAATCACAGTAAATCACACAAAGGGTTATGAGTCTCTGAAGAACTGTTATTAAAGACAGTCACATCATAAAACAATAGACTAGAAGGATGAAACTGTCACACACTACCCATTTGAGTTGGGGCTTTTCACGTCTGCAATCTTTCCTTCTACAGAAGGAATCAAATTTGTTTAGCCAGAGGCCCAACCCTTTATAAGAGTGGGAAGACAGACAAAAATGCATGAAAAGACTCTATTCCACTAACACTTTCTGTAACTTGAAGTGCTGCAAGCAGTGTGCTTGATGAACAGACGATATCCCTCATACTTCTAGCATATTTTTTCAATTACTGTTTGGACGAAGGTAGTGTCAGCCTCCTAAACTAGCTTCTGATATCCCCCAACTATGTGGCACCAGAAGTTGCAAGGGATGGGTGAGCAAAAAGTAGAAGGCAAAGTTACTCTCTGTGATGAAAAAAAAAACACCCCTCTTGTTTTCTCTCACCGCATGTTGGACAAGGGTTTCAAATCCAACAACCTTAATGACTTATCTTGCATGCTTTTCTACACTCGCACACTGCGTAAAATATTCAGAACTGCAATTTTTAAAAACTGATAGTCCTCTTACTGCTAGCACTGCAACTTGACAGACTCCTCCAAAAAGAAAGGCTGAGCCAGATATTGTGAGGTCTTCCATATTTAAAAGATTAAATCAGGTTTCCTGTGTTATTAAAAGAAGAATCAATAGGAAGAAGCTCAGTGCATCTCAGTATGCTCTTGGGAAGTTGAAAGGATCAGTCTCTCTAGGCTGCCCTTCTCCCTGGCAGGCTGCTCTGAACAGCTCTACAGTCCTTGGGAAAAAAGGCAACAAATGACTTTAATTTTTTCTAAGTACCATTTCAGATTTCCTGTTCTCAAAGGATATTTTTCATTCTGCTAAGAAACTATGTCCTTGAAATCAAACTAACAGATTTTTCATGCAATGGGAATTCCTGTTTCAACATACGCTAAGCAGTACTAATGCAGTAACATCAAAGGACGCACAGAAGACTGAAACAAAGAAGTGCCAATGATGATAATAATGACAATGACCAATAAACTCTGCCCTCAAATCATTGTAAACAGAAGTAACACTCATAACAACACACCAAAAATTCATCTACCTCAGTTTCTGTATCCAACAATAGAGAACAGAAGATCCATAAAAGGGAACTAATGTGAATCTTTTAATAACTCAAATTTTTGCTTTGAACTGAAATGTAAGAAGTAAAGGCCATATTTAAATTTGAATTGCTTTCACTTCTACGGTTCTGTACCACTTGTGCAACCATTGTGTGCTGCCAAGGGTACATTTTTAAATCACAGAATTGTTTTGTTTGGAAAAGACTAATAAGATCATTGAGTCCAAATGAACATGCTGAGGTGGAACTCACAAAGTCATTAAAACATCTCCACAAGATTCTTCCTAAATGTAGAAAAAATATATTTGATTTGCCAAGTGACAGGACTCGAGGAAACAGCATGAAGCTGAGTTGGAGGAGGTTTAGGTTGGATATCAGGAAAAGGTTTTTCATGCTGAGAGTAGCTGGGTGCTGGAACGAGCTCCCCAGGGAAGTGATCTCAGAACAAAGCCTGACAGAGTTCAAGAAGCATTTGGATGACACTCTCAGGGACATCGTATGATTCTTGGGGTGTCCTGCGCAGGGCCGGGATTTGGACTCAAGGATCCTGGTGGGTCTCTTCCAACTCAGTGTATTCTATGACTCTATGTTGGAGATTTACTCTAGATTAAGGAAACATTTTTTTCCCAAGTGCTAGTATGCTGCATTAACAGCCAAATCATGTCTCTTTTTTACCCATAATGGAAAAGTGAGGTACAGCAACATAAAAAAAACCCCAGCAGAACATGATCACACTGTCATGAAGAGGAGCATGAAGATGAAAATCACTTCTGTCAACAGATGCAAAATAACAGTAAGCAAAGAAGTATTCAAGGAAGCATTAAGGAGTCAGGTATGCTGTGCTTCCTGGGCTTGGGTTTTTCAGTTGTTTATAAACTGGACACTACATACACTAAAGAAAAAAAGCAAGCAAACAAACAAAAAAACCCACAACACCCAACCACCACCACCTCTGAATATCTGCTAGCTTTGTAATATGGAAAAAAATCAATTTTCTTTGATACACTGGGAAAACAGAAGGTAAGTAAATGGGCAGAAAAGGTTTAAAGATAATGTCAAAATTCAGGTATGAGCAAGAGGAAGGAAAGCTCACTTTCTGAAGGAGACAAAAAATAAGTTCTCACTATACAGAGGCGTGGTGGTGCAAAATTATTATAAAACAAAACACGGGTGAGTTCTGAGTTCTCTCTCAGCTGATATTAGCACACCAGAAAACAAAAGCAAAGGTACTCAGGAAAGCTTTTTTCTCAGCTGGCCATACTGCTGATAGAAAGTAGCAAGAATTGCAAGTAAAAGGAAAAATAAACTGTCAAAAAAATCAAAGGCAAAAAAGTTCTGTGACTGTGAGGGAAAACTGTGATTTCCTGTTTTTAGAAGACACCATATTTTCATCATCATTTCAGGGGAAAAACAAATTTCAGCAATTTGTATTCTAAGATCCCGTGGCAGAAACAAGTACACTCAGTCATACCGCTAAGCAGGTTTTAGCAGAACTGCAACCAAGTATTAGTAATCAGCAGACTCAGGACTCCGGAAGCAAACTCTGCCAAACTTAAGTACAGGATGCAAATTCCAACCTCTGCAGTAGCTTTCTCAATTTGAAAGCTAAATAAGTCTGTTTTTTTCAAGAGGTTTTGCATTCTCCTCAGTAAAACAAGAGCCCCAAAACCAATAACTGGTTTACTGAATGTATTAACTGGAAGTTTCTGAGCAAAAATAGAACTAACTCCAAAAACACACTTGAAAATGAATCATTTTCTGTGGCCCCAAGTTCTAGTGCAAACAATAGTATGAATCAAACATAAAAACCTACTTTTGCAAATTCTGGATAACAACTAAACCATCAAATTGTAGCACAAGTTTTCAGAGAAAATCCTCTACATTGCTCTCAGAAATCTTCTTCTTCTTGTGCAAGTGCAGGCAGGCAAACAGGATGGGATGTGGAAACACCCACGACAGTCTCAAAAACAGAAGGGTTTCAATAAACAGGAGTGTGCTGCCTTTCTTTTTCTTCCTGATACATAAAACAAGAGCAAGTTTTGCCAGAACTAAGGCAGCCTGTTTCTTGAATCACATCCTTCTAGAGCCTAAAATTCAAACAGTTCTACTCAACTGCCAGTCTACATACAGGTATTCATTACAGAAAGTTTGGAAGGGAAAAAAACCCTGCAGTTGGGACAGGTACCTATTTTTGCAGATATAATCTTACTGCAGCTCTTTTGCAAGACTTTTTCTTCTTAGCTTTTCTCCCTAAATGATCTCATAAAAGAAGAAACATTCCTTTGCCTGCCGCACAGATACACCATCTTTTATTTATCTAAACACATAAGAAACAGACACATCTCCTTTGATAGATCAAACTCATCCTCTCCCTCCCAAAAAGTTACTTGGTGAAGTGACAAAGTTGCATCCATTGCAGAAAGGAAATCAGCAGGTACAGCTCTTCCTCAATGATTATCTTCTTGCCCAAAAAATTACACACTGTTTAGGAAGAGCTAAATAGGTTTGTAAAGAAACTTTATCCAAGCTGCCAATTAAACACAACCTAAGTTTATTATGATTTTTCACAAAACTAAGGCAAATTAGTTTTATCGGGTTTGTTGATTCTCAGAGTTCTTTTTCTGCATTGAGTTCTGGCCAGTGATGAGAAACAAAAGCAAAAAAATTCCATAAAGGGGCAAAATGCTGTTCTTGATGAATTTATGATACACAAGGGTTCATTATCTCAATCACTCTCATTCTCTAATGACCAGTCTCTACCAGGCCATACCAACCTCCTCTGTAATTCTAATTTCTCTTCATTTAGGGAAAGCTCTGGGATATATCACCAAGCTGTAGCTCCAAGGTTCCCTCTGAGAGGTTTTAAATGCAGACAGACAAAGAAGAAAATTTTTCTAGTACCTCCTGATTGCTTTTTAAAGCTATTTAAAAGCACTGAATGGTATATATTACTAATTCCCACAGAGAACAGTAAATCAATGGAGCTACAGCCCTACTTTCCCCTCTTTTGGTAAGGGAGCAGATGATACAAGAGTGAAGAGGCAATGCTAACGCCTCTCCTATGTAAAAGAGTGAAGCAACAGTCTGCTTAGAAAGCTGGCAGAAAAACATACCTTCATGTTTCAAGAAAGAGATTATGAGCTTGTAAGATCTTCCATCCCAAGTAATGAAACAGAATTTCAGTCACTGAACAAAGAAATGTTACTACAAAAGAAAAAAAAACAAACTAAAAAACACAGCTTGATTTGAGATGATTTTCCCCACGAAGAATCCTTTCTTATCCTTCCGTAAGTCCTTCTGTCACTGAACACCCTCACTCCCTTTACCTAACCTGGATTTCTCCAAAGTGAACTCCTTGTCTGTCCCTGGATGGTGACAGACCTGTGCCTGGACAGTTTTCTCCTAGAGACTGTTCTCTTCTCTACGGTACAATTCCAACTGGAAAAGTTTCAGGGGCACCAACTAGCCCCGATCACAGCTCTGCCAGCTGAACATGACACTGTTTTCTCCTCTCTCTAGAAAAGCTGGTAATGGACCAGAAGCTGGATTGATGCAAAATACACTGAATTCCAGCATACAGAAATAGCAGACATTAATTAGATCAGAGCAGTTTAAGTGTTCCTATGTTCCTTTTACCAGACTGTAAATTTGTTCATAATTTGATTTATTATAATTTTTTGAGGAAAAATTCAATTGCTGAGTATTCAATGAACCTTGGATGTACAATTGTCATTATCTGATATTTCCCTCCATTGTTGTCTGTTATACTGTTTGAATTGTCTTCAAAATTAAATACATCTAATAAAATCTGTTTGTTAAACAAGAAAAAACAAAACCAACCAAACAAAAAAAAACCCAAACAAAAAACACCCACAAAAGAACCCAAGAAAATACCAACCAAACCGAAACACTATTCCGTCCCCTGTGTCCCCTCCCATCAAAAAAACCCCAACAATTTCAGGTTAAAACAACCTGGAAGTCATAGCTGCATGAATCCCATGATGGGACCTGAGGTTTAAGAATTATAGGGCACATCTCCAAGGATATAGCTACCCATCAAAACATGGGTATCCTTACATGACAGGATATAAGAAACATAATGGTCATGTTCTAATGCTAAATGCAGCTCTCCCGTTTACTGAAAAGTTGAGAGAGTTGTAAGATCTCCATAAGCTTTCTTCAACGGGATCCACTTGTTTAATTGTTTGCAGTGAAATCTAGGAGGACTTGTTTCCTACTTTAGATGGTTTTGTGTGAAAGAAATAAAACTATTCCTTCCCAAAAGGAAAAAATATAGTGATACCATCATTCTGTGTACGTGGTAAATGATATATGTCTAAAGTACATTTTCTAAACATTTTTGCCAGGCTTTAGTACTGAATCTGTCAGGATTTTTCAAGAAATGAAGCAATTTTTTAAGTCTCTGATGGGTTCTAGGCTCAGCCCTGGAAAAATCAGAAATATCCCACTGGTTAAAACCCAGCATTTTTTTGGTTTTACAAAACATTTTAATTCCTAACACCAATCTTATGCAGACTCTCTGCAAGACAAAAAGCAACACTGAATTTAAATAGTCCTTGAAGTGATTATTACTTTTTTTAATTGCCATTCCACAGCTGGAAATCTTACCAAGGTCACCTTGGTAAAGTTATACACATGACTGATAAGAAAAACAGACATAGCTGACTACAATAACTCAAAAAAACCTGTGAGTAATCTCAATTAAGTATCTCAATCTACTTGAGATACTTAACAGAGCAACAGGCTTCAGATCTCAGGAGGCAGAAAAACAACACAGTCTGGAGGAAGACACTCAACACAATAGAAACTGGCAGGTGATACCAGCTTCATTAGAGACATGGCTAATTTAGATTCAAGTGTCATACTAATGAAACTATCCTCCAAAACGTCAGTCAGTAACTCCAGTAAAGTTTGTATAGAATTTTCTAACCTGGCTTGACATTTGCAGTTTGATTCCTTTCAAAGTCCTACACTGACTTTCTAACGATTCCCTTCTGTAAGAGCACAACCATACAGAGACAAAAGCAGAAAAAAAAAATACAATGCAAAACTTACGTGAACATTTTTGCTCCATTGTGACTGCATTTCCTTGGAGTACTGGCAGCAAGATGCTTGCCAGCACAAAAGAGATTTGAATATACTATGGAAAACTAACAGGTTTTACCCATGCAGAAAAATAACTTACTTTTTCTTATATACAAGAACCAGCACTGTTCATTAAAAAGCAATTCCTTAAAAGTTGAAGGCTTTGAAAGGCACAGAGAAGAAAAATTATGCCTCCTCTTATTGCAGCTGTTGAGTGGCAGATCTGGAACTGCCTAACATGCACACAGTAAATCAGCATTTGGGTTTCAGAGAAGAGACTCACAATTTGGGTGTGGAAAACCCTGGATCTCATAGTAAGATTGTTTTGTGTACACTGGATGCATAGGGATCTCCTCTTAAGCACCCTCTGAAGTCATTGCAAACCTTTGCTCTTAATTCGAAGGGACAGTGGCTAAGGCTGTGGGGCAAAACTATTTGTAAACAGTATTAGAACTTTGGCAATATGGAGTCAAAAGCTCTCTGTGAATGCATAAAAGCATTTTAGGCATTTGACAGAGTAAAAACTATGGGGTAGTGTTTGTATTATCTCACTTCCCACTAGGATTTATCATATGACGATTATTATGAGGAAAATAAAGTCCCATGTCTGAAACGGAATGATGTCCAAAGAGGCTGTTATGACCAATCTTCCACTGCCAAGAGAATCAGGAAAAAGGTGAATCATTTCTTGGAACTCACATACTATATATCAGACAGGAACATATAAAAAATACATGTATCGTTGCTGTGAAGAATCCTTTGCTGTGCACCATGTTTTAAAAAAGAGCTAGTTTCATCCGAATCTAACTTCTTGCTTTTCCATTCAGTTTCATCACTGACTTGAGCACAAGTCAAGAGAGGGCCAGGCCTGTCTTTGAATTCAGAGCAAAGACTGCTCTGTCTGGAAGTCCTACTGCTCCAGTACAAGTGTGCCTTGCTCACAAAACGTATATTCAGTTCGTGTATCTTATTTGTTCATTTGTTATTCTCTGCTGTTTTGACCCTTATTGCTCTCAGGGGGCACCCAAAGTACTTCCAAGAGAAAATAAGTTTCCAGGAGAAAGGCAGCAGAAGCTCTGGGTTTTCTGGGTCCCTTACAAGAAGTTTAAACCTACCTGAATCATATGTCCAGTGAATTCTGTAACAAATTGAGTGAAACTCTTCATGTTCGTCCCTGCTGAAATTCAGGTCTCATTTAAAAATGGGATGAGCCTGAATGTTGAATCATTAAGGTTGTTTGGAAGAAGCCTCCCTTGCACTTCTCACTGCAAACCAAGCTTTGACTTCCCTCCCTCTCCTTTTTTCTTTTTGTCTCCCTCTGAAACTCACTTACAATGAAAACAATGAACAAGTAAAACTCCATAACTTTGGTCTCACTCAAAAAAAACAGAGGGAAGAAGAAAGGAAATAGGAATCCCAAGTCTTTGCTGAGACTAAAAATCTAACCCCAGTTTCTTAACAGTGACTGGCAGCTAAGAACATGTATTCAGTGACATTTGGAAAATAACATGATCCAGTTTCACAAACCAACCAGCTTTACAGCCTACTGTTTAAAGCCTGTTGAAGGCAGTGGGATCTAGCTGGATTACGGGAAGATGTTCAAGCCTCATGTGAGATTAGGATTTCTTATTTTGCAGTTCCATAAACACTCAGACAAGCAACTTCTCTGATCCATGAAGCAGGCATGCCCTAAAAGGGGGTATTGATCTCTTTTCCCAATTAAAAAGTGACAGGAAATGACCTCTGGTTGCACCAGGGGAGGTTTAGATTGGCTATCAGGAAAAATTTCTTCAGTCACCACCCCTGGAGGTATTTAAAAGGCATGTAGATAAGACACTCAGGGACGTGGTTTAGTGGTGGACTTGGCACTGTCAGGTTCATAGTTGAGCTCAATGATCTTAAGGATCTTTTCATACCTGAATAATCCTATGGCAACAGACTGAGCCAACTGCCTGACAACCCTTTTGCACTATCTTTCAATAAGCTCTTTCACAGCTCACGCACCTTCTGAAATAGCTTTCTAGTCAAAGGCAGTTTTCACAGATGGGGAGCACCCCTATGATGACATGGCTCATCATCATGTCCACAGGCATGACCAGCACATCATGTCAGCTTGACTTTGCTCTGTGAAGCTCAGCCCCAACCCCCTAAGGCTTACTGGGAGGTGCTTCCATTCAAGATTTGACACTGTTTCTGCTCTGGAAGCTAGGACTCAGCGATAGTATCTATGTCACTAAAGGAAACAAAGAGCCCTAGCATAGAAAATAAACCATCTAAACAGCGCAGCTATTGGAATGGTTTGGGCATGAATATGGCCAGGCCAGTTAGGACTGTCCCAAATAGTATCAGGATACAACTGGGGCATTCTCAGGACCTTTTACCACTTTGTAGATTTGATGAGACCATCCAATCTGTTGAGAGAGGATGATTTAGCAAACTGGTTGTGAACTGAGCCATACCTCTTTGCTTTAGTTTTATGGCTAGGGAATAAACCCTAATCTGGTTTACTTAATACCAGGGATGGAAAACTGGCATAGTCAGGTGTTGCAAGTTTTGCCTCTAGGTCTGAGCAAAACTCCATGTAATGTGCCTGAAGTCAGCACTACTACGGCTGCCACCCATAATTTTGCACCAATAGCAGCTCTTGATGGAGCAAGGCTGGATCTAGCCATGCACAAATGTGGGTGCCATGTAAGTGGGCTTAGCAGCATTTCTCCATGATCTGCTGCAGTCTGAGCAGACTGAGGTCACCCAGCTTCTTCATACACTAGATTTTCATGCATATTTGGGTAGCAATCTGGGAGGAAATTGTCTCCTGCCCTCAGTGTCATACGATAGGAAGTAGCCAGCTGCAACTCAGAAGCCTGGTAGAGCCAAGGTCTCAAGGCATTTTCTAAGGCAACCAGAAGGTCCAGGAACCACAGTGAGACATTTTACTGCCTTTGCCCACGTCCCTGAATGCTGAGATCACAGCTCTGCAGCCAGCTCTAACTCATCTCCTCATCTCGCAGATACTCTCAGCCAGCTCACTCTGCTGCAGAAATAGCAGGACCCATGATCACTTCTGACCCACACTCATTCTACTTCAGAAAGATGCTGGAGTATAAACATCATTCAACACGGGCACCCTTTTCTTTTGTTTCCACAAAGAGGCATTTAGCTAGGCTTGGCAGAGGGAGGTAAGCCTCCGGGAAGGCATTATCCTGACAGCAAACACTGGTGACTGGCTTTGTGTGTATGTATGTGTGTGTTTGGCAGGCTCTGGATGCTAAATAAATATGGGTTATTAATAAAGTGCTAGCTGGAGATGGAAAATAAGATTGAATGCTTCATCTTCCCAGAGCTGTTTCAGGATCTTAGGGGGGAAATAAAGAACAAAGACAATGGAAAATGGAGAGCCATAGGGGAAGGACTGCGGGGGGAAGGGAAGTCAATAAAGAGGAAAATAGCAGCAAGGAGGAGGCAGTAAATTTGGCTGGTTGTAAAAGAGGCTCAAGCAAAAAAAAAAAGTAACAAAATAGCACTGGTATAAACAAAATGTCAACCACCTTTTGCCCCACTGAGTTTCAAAACAAGATATGGAAACATACCACATGGGCCAAGAACACTTGCAAAACACTGAGAAGGAGCAAGAGACAATCTGAAAGAGGAAAAAGAAAAGGCAAGTAAACCAGGCATAACATACCCAAAGAAGGAGTCCCCATACCCCATAGAGGCTTTAAAGTGCTGCAGGACTCTACAGAAATGACCATGGGTCGTGGAAGGGCTCTGCTCCTGCCTTCATCCCCATTGTCATACTCCACCAGCACAGTCGAGGGTTTCCCTGCTCTTCTGTGCCTCAGGTCAATGCCTGTGCTTGAAAGACAAGTGCCAGTAGGTTCTCCTTTTACCTTGCCATTTTCATAACTTTGCCTTTTCCAGCTTGGAACCACATTTTTGTATCTGCCTTTTTAGGGACTAACCACCCATGTTACTTCTGTGGCAGCGCTGTGATGTCATGCAGTGACACTAGGATAACCTAACTTTGCAAATATCTTATAAAGGCATGTAGTATTACAACGATCCTTAAACTTAGACTACATTTATTTTAGCCTAAGAAGTCTTTACATTGTTATACTTCTTAATTAATAGCAGGGCTACTTTACTGGATCAAATGGCAAAATGCTATATCTATCTTTACATAGGTGTAATTAATTTATTTTTGCCAAGCAACAAAGCACCTCATTAATTAGGTCTCTCGGGCCTAGTTCTCTTCTACTTGTGCTACTGTAGTCTTAAAGCTGTCATACAATTAATAAAAGCTACAGTTTACAGTTACTGTCATATTTTTGACCACGGCTATAGAGTGTTTCAGATTTGGCTGCCTTAAATAAATGGTCCCAGAGAACAGTCTTATTTTCAGAGAGAGCATCCACAACTCCACTGGTTTTAGTGGCAGGTGTGCAGACGTAAGTAATACAAAATCTGGATAATTTACATTCCTTTTGTGTAGGAGTGCAGCCTTTTACCTCCTAGGATTCCTGAAGCCTAACCTGGAGCAATTTCTTTAATTCTCACCAACATACACCACCAAACAAAACCTTGTTTTGAAAAGCACATCCTCCTCAGGTTTTGAAACTCACCAAGGCTTTGATCTATCACCTTTGTTCTTCAAGATGAGAAAGAGACTGAAACAATCTTTCAAGACAAAGTCATCAGAAAAAAGACCACATTGTAAACCAAACTTATTAGTTCCATACGTTCCTTTTCACACACGATTCAATACGCACATTGCATAGGTGGGCTTGCTTACTTCTTTTGCAGAAATCCATCCATGCTGCTCAACACGCCCATCTGCAGACGAAGCAAAGCACACTGGTCCAGTGGTCCAATGGTCCAATGAAAAATTTATATGCACATGCACACAGAAGCCAGGACATGGAGGATACAATGTTCTTACTTCACAAACCTAGCTCAGCTACGTACAAGGAAGATGCAGTAAAACTTGGTCAACCATCAGAATGCTATTTGCTGCCACCCAGCAAAGACTTAGGGGTTAGAAACCTAAAAGGCAGGACAGTTGGAAACCTTCCTACTGCCAGCCTTACCCTGGAGCACTATTACCAGCAGCACCTTACTGAAAAACTCTTCACGCTCCAACAAGTGTTGTTCAAGCAGTGATAACAAAGATTCCTTTGCCTTACCCCTCACAACAAGAATACATGACACCCCTGTAATGGCAATGCAAAATGTTCAGTATGAGATCTCTTAAGTGGCTCTCAGCCTTAGATCTCATTTAAGCGCTTGTTTCTACCACCATGTTTTCTTCTACTCAGGTACCGGACCTTGGCGTGAAAACACTACGATTTAATTTTGCAAGCACTGTATGATGCAGCATATAGTTTATGGGCCTTAACGGAGAATATGTTTTTGGGTGCTTATGGTAGGGTTGTGGAGAAAAATGAGCTGTTTTTACAGAATTAAGTGACTTTATGCATATTTTGATAAGCGCGTCAGCTGAAATAAAATATACTGATAAGGCAAGCATTCATTATCCCCTGCCAGCTAATTAAGTGGTCATTTGTATCTTCAACTAGATGTATCACTCAGAAATCAGTCTTATGCATAACAGTTCTGTTTGAAGTGACATCAAAGCCTGAAATCAAGGCATTGCTACATGCAGCATGAAGGCAACAGTGACAATTCTGTTTTATTTTATTATTCAAAGAATGAATTTCGAAGAAAAATGCCACTGGAGGCTAAAACACTATTAGAGATATCTAGCATACAAAAAGCTCAATCGCATGGATGCTAAACAAGGGGCTCTGCAAAAATAACTGTTAGCTGCAGAGCTGGCTTCAATCTTTCCAACAAAACATTTGAAATACCTTTTTCACACACACACACAAAAAAAAAAACAAACACACAAAAAACCAAAACAAAATTCTCATTGACAAACAATCTCTTCTGCAAGCTTGACCCTCAATTCTGTCCTTTACCCTAAAAAAAGACAGTTTGCCTCTTCAACAGACAAGGCAAGAATAGCTTAGAGCCCATGAAACTGGAAAAAATCTTCCCCTCTTCTCAATTAACTCTCAGTGTACTTCAGCATCATTACATATAGACATTTTTGAGCCCCTCCAGTAAATATCATGAAAGACTGCAGCCAGTGTTTGTGTAACAGCTTTCCCGTCCTCTGGGTCTCCTTTTCCACGAGGTCATCTGTGTTTCTTAAGGGGAGAAGCAAGGGATCATTGCAGCTTAGACAACCACATCAGCAGCCCACTCACAGGCAGGTCATTTTGCTTGGTGTCCCCCTCTTGCTTTTTAAGGCAGTGTAGAGGAGACTCTATCTCCTCTTTTTCTCTGCTTCTGCTGGTTTTCTCTCCAGGAAGGGAAAGAAAGAACCTTTGTGTGTCTTTCCGCACCCAGAACAGGTAGCAGAGCTGTGCTATCCTGAAAGGTCCCAGCCACAACAGTCTGGGGCAACTGAAAGAAATCAGTGGGAGTTCTCTCACCCACCACTCTGCTGAGTTACATGTGCTCCTGAACCAAGCTAAGAGCAAACGCATCAAGTGAAGGGCCTGATTCAAGTAGGTCGTAACTCCTCCTGGCAGGATAAACTCTGTTGGAACAAAGGGATTATTCACATGAGTACAGACTACAGACTACTCCAGGGACAGAGTAGTCTTCTTTATAAAGGGAACAACTGTGTGAGATCACTGTGCACACCACAGGTAGTCATTCTCAATTACCTTCACACCTGAGGACATGCTGCTACCATGACCAAAATCTGTTTTCACTTGAGGCATTTGATGTTACACTCTCTTCCTGCCAAATACTTCCTGCAGCCTAGAGAAGAGAGAGGCACTTTCCTTTCTTTTTTTTTTTGAAGTTAATTTGGTTACCAGCAAAGGCAGGAAGATCCCACAGAGTGACATGCAAGGAAAAAATTAAGACTGCTGCTGCATTCCCGAGACACCCTTCTTCCAGGTATTTCACCCCAAATTTCAACAACCTTGGAGCAGATGCTGCCTGCAGAAGAGAGCAAACCTTCAGATGATTCATGGCTGGGGTTTTCTAGCTGCCACTGCTTGTCACCGCACTGCTCAGAGGAGCTTATAAGTTTGCTGAAGGCAATAAACAGCTTCTGACACCCTGCTCACTCGCATAGTTTCTTCTTTGATTGTATAAAACAGTAAGATCTATAGCCAACACAAGCCAAACAGAACAAAATTTTTCTCTGCACTTTAATGATAGAGTTTTTTCTGCTGGAGTATAGAATGTATACCAAAGGTGATGAAACTTGGTAGCTGCTCAAAAGGGTTCCCTGTCTGTGATAGGGTTGGATTTGTTTCTCAAATCCACACTATCTAATGTGCTGTGGCCTAACACTGTTCTTACCCAGCAATGTTGTTTCCTTGTGATATGTCCTGACACTAAAAGTCTCTACCTATGCTGGGAAAGGAAACATAGGTAGAAGGACAAATGTGATAGACAGAGATAAGCTGGTGACAGACTCGTGGAAGAGGAATCATGGATGACACAGAAACCCCAGCCCATCTAAACTTTAGGCCCCGGCTTCCCAGAGCACACCTACCACTATCCACAGGGATTCCTCGTGCAGGCACTACACAAGAGACTGGGAATCAAGGGCAGTAGCAGAAATGCAATCACACTGAGCACCCCCTTGCTTGATGGCAAACACTGAGATGTATCATTTGAAAAACAAAAAAACCCTGGCCCCCGGCCTAAACAGAAAACAAGTACATTGTTTTGAGTATCTCAGGAATCTGATCCAAAGCAACTGAGGGAGCCAACTAAACCAACTGCCTTTGGAAAGAGGTATTATTTAAAACTCCTTAGGGAAAAATAGATTTATGCCCTTAGTACTGGTGTTAGTCGACAACTGCAAATGCAGCTGTTTCTGCTTATTCATCCCCAGCCCTGCAGATACACTGAAGTCCTTGCAAGCAAATGGCTCCTCTCTATTCATAGGAATATTCGTGTTTTGAAACATATCTCATGAAACATGGTTGCATATGAGACACAGAGGAATACCAGCACCTCAAAACCTTATTCCTGGAATGAAGAGAATAGGTTGTGTATAGGCTCTGCATGAAGCTGCACTGAGAGTACAGAACATCCTACAGAACTTCTTCAAACTCAGACACAAAGGCCAGGCTTTCCTACCAGCACTGGAAAAACTCAGTCTGCGCTCAGGACTCTTAAATGCAAAATATTAGCTAAAACATCATAATAACATTGATCTTCTCCAACCTTCAACCAGATGACAGATCTTAATTCTTTCACCCCCAGTCTTCTCCATGCTAAAGTGACAGCCTCCCTTCCCCATGGACCCTACTACTCCTAAGTAATCTCTCAGCCCATCACAAACATATCACAACCACAGTGTCTCTCCACATGCTCCTCTCTGCTGCACCACATCAGCTGGCAAAACGGGCGACAAGTTCCCAACCTCTCTTTCCCTGAGTCACAAAGCCTAAGGTTCATGAAGGTTGGCTTGAGTCTGTATCTACCTTCTGTTCTGACCAAGGAATCACCTTCTCCAAACCTCTGTTCAGCCTTGTGACAGCAAACACGTCACAAAACCAGGACACTGGATCTCTGCTACAGCAGCTTCCCATGAGAATGGTCACCAAAAATGTTGGATGCAAAGTTACACCAAGTGACCTCTGAGACAGTGCCTGTGCACTACTGTGGGAAGGATGGTACTACTGCTTACTGTGACAGCAGATATATCCTTCAGCAAAGATTCATCAGAAGAGTCTCTCACATACACCCACTCTCACAAGCAACAACACTACTACTTTGTACACGAGATTAGATAAATTGAAAAGAATGCATTTATGCACACTTATGTGCTTCCTGTCTCAGTCTCTGAGCTTATATCTATATTATCTGATTAAGTGGCTGTTAAATAACCCAAGCTGTCAATATCAGCTCAGGAAAGCTCTTCATCTTGATCTGAAAGTGTTAAAGTCATCTCCAAAAATGAATTTCGACAATGAAGGGCATATGTTTGGTATAAAAATATTATTCAAGGCATAAATGAAGCTCTGCACTAAATCAGGTCTACTTATATTCGATAAATACCACAGAAAAATGCTTCAAAGGAAGATGCAGCAAACTCACTCCTGCATATTGCCTCTTATTAGCAATACTTAAAGTAGTTAACATAACTCAGTCCAGTCTGTGCTACCAATGAGGGAAACCAAAGTATAAGAAAAGGGAAATGGTTTGTAAACAGGAAAAGGAATTAGATCCCCTGCACTACACCCTGTCAGTCGCTTTCTCCATCTAGGCAGAGTGTGTCTCCAAATATCATGTCTTCTTCCAACACAGGCAGAGAGAGGAAAAATCCCCAAACCCTCTTTCAGAATATGAAAAATATCTTCAGAACATAAGTCAAAATATTCATATTACCCATAAAAATGCAATTCCCTTTGAAAGAGCATGAAATGATAAAACAGTATTAAAATATTAATGGGATACTAATCTGGTAAACAACTTCATTAGAAGAAAACAGCATTTAGGGGAAAAATTATTTCTTCTTATTGCTTGTTCTGAAAGGAACTTGAAGCACAGCTGAGCAACTGGCTTTGGAAGCATTTGCTCCACACCTAGCTCTAAGTCTCTGCCTGCAAAGACACAGGAAAGCATTTGTTCTGTTTGTGAAATCAGAGTGAGGCTTTTATCCACACATTTTGGCAATGGTCTCTGGTTGTATAATGATTTCCATATGTTTATCACATCTAAACAAGAGCAAAACAGCACGGTAGCAACTGGTTCTGTTTACATTACGACTTAGCCTTACATTTGTTTTTTTTTTGTTAGGGAGGTTTGTCAGGGGCAAGTGAATGCTGTTCAAAGTACCTTTCGCTCTTTGACACCCAAATCAAAGACGTTGCCAGTAGGAAAGGGGAAAATCTGAATTCATTAAAAAAAGAAGCAAGGTCAGAACAGCATGAACAGAATGCTCGATAATATAGAAGGAACTGGCAGTAACACCAATGTTTAAAGTGGCCTGACATACCTCATTGTAAGACCTTGTTTTCAGCTACTTACAGCTTTGTCAAATTAACTGGTTTGCCAGCAATTGCCTTTGCTAGGTGACTACCTCAGACTGGGCTTTTTTCTTCTTTTGTTTTGTTTTTTTTTCCTGGGGTTCCATTGTTTCTGAACGCTGGAAACATTTTTTACAAAAACTCCACATTTTTTTCCCCCTTTTAGAAATAAATAGGCAAATCAGATTCGAACAAATTTCTAACTGAGCAGTAGTAATGTTGTAGAACTAACTGGACCTCAGAATTTTGCAGTGGTAGTTTTGGAAATAAGAAGTCTTCATTGGTGTCACAGGAAAAAAAAATCCTATGAAATAACATACTTGGTTAAGTCTTACAGAAATTCAGCAATTGTACAGCAGCATCTTGTGCAACAGAGGAAGGCAGGAGAGGGAAAGGAGGCTGTCTGAAGGCAAAGCTGACACCAGGACTGGCTATAATAAAGGACTGGGACTGAGCACCTGAGGAGAGGAAATTTGATTTAACACTAGATTGTAGAATCATAGAATGGTTTGGGTTGGAACAGACATTGAAGATCATCTAGAGTTCTGACCCCTCTGCCATGGGCAGGGACACCTTCAACTAGACAAGTTCCTCACAGCCCCGTGCAATCTGGCCTTAAACACATCCAGGGATGGGGCATCCACAACTCCTCTGTGCAACCTGTTACAGTGCCTCACCACTCTCATATAGTCTTCCCACCCTCAGTTTAAAGCCATTCCCCCTTGTCCTGTCACTACGTGCCATTGTAAAAAGTCTCTCTCCATTTTTCGTGCGGGCTCCCTTCAGGTACTGGAAGGCTGCAATTATGTCACCCCTAAGCATTCTCTCTTCCAGGCTGAATAAATCCAATTCCTTTTTCCTTTCCTTATAGGAGAGGTGCTCCACCCCTCTAATCAACCTGGTGACCCTCCTCTGGACTCATTCCAGCAGGTCTATGTCCTTCCTCTGCTGGGGACCCCAGAGCTGGTTGCAGCACTGCAGGTGGGGTCTCATGAGAGCAGAGCAGAGGGGCAGAATCAAATTCCTTGCCCTGCTGGCCACACTGCTTTTGGTGCAGCCCAGGATACAATTGGTTTTCTGGACTGCAAATGCACGTGGCTGGGTCAGGTCCAGCCTCTCATCCACCAGCACTTCCAAGTCCTTCTCGGCAGGGCTGCTCTTGATCTTCATCCCTCAACCTCTATTGATAGATGAGAAGCTCAAAAAAAGCAGAAAAATGGGTGAACTGAATAATCTTGGTAATGAGGAGAAATCAAGGGATGGGGAGGGAAGACTTATGACAAAATACATCAGGTTAAAAGAATTATTGGAGAAAATTAGTTATAAGGGCCCCAATGTACATCTTCTGAATCAAGAACTGGGTCGTCTTTTCTAGAATCTCTCTGTTCCTCAGCTATGACAGCCAAAGGCCTGTGCTGTTCATCCAGCATCCATCACCACACTGCAAATTTCAGCATTTCATAGTGCTACAAATAATCATAGTAAACAAAGCTGAAGAATGACACGTGAACACATCTTTCAGTTGAGCACTCAAAATCTAAGCAGTGTAACTTTAAGTTTCTATATGAAATCTTGACAAGGCCCTTTTGTGACACTGCCTTTGCTGTGCAAGGCACTATTATAGCTACTTTCTGTTCTGCAGGACTTCTGAGAGCACCACGGAAAACGTGTGCCACCTTGGAAAGCACTGAGGACTTCAGTCAACCCATAAACCAGGCTTCAGCAAAAAACAGGAGCTTTAAACACTACAGCTCAATGGCACCACAACAGCTCAGGCCCAGAAAGATGCTCTTTTCAAACTAACCCATAATTTTATTTAGAGAAAAAACAAAAGGAAATAATGTTATCACCTAAAAGGAAGTTTTCACCAGCATATTTATGTTTCAGCAGCAGAAAACTTTGATTCTCAGCAGCAATAAGCACATCATTATGACTGTCCAGGCACCGAAGTGCCGAGTCTAAAGGTAAAAGTACCTGCAGCAGAGAAATGTTTCTGTGCTATGCAGATTAGATCTGGCCAGTGAGCAGGGGAGGAATGCTCACGAAACACGTCTGTGGCAAAGCAGGCACAGGACAAGAAGGATTGCATCAGTTACTGCAGGCAACACTGGCATTATCACTTTACTCAAAACATATTCTTTATTTAAATCCAAATGATACCAGCTAGTGAATATACCCCACCATCACCCTATATTAACTTGAGGTGCCCAACACAGTGAATCATAATCCACAGAAACTAAAAACATTTTTTGTGGAAAGCTGGTGAAACTAAATATAACACCTATTTCCTAGGGCTGGGCAATAGCAGTAGACTTCTGACACGAAAATGCTCAGCTGATCCTCTGATCATCACAGGCTGATAGAGGAACACCTTCAAGGAGCACCTAAAGCACTGAAACAGGTGCAACGTGTGGAGAACTTCAAAGCACTGCTGTGTTTTCTCCAGCTCGCATCCAGCTCGGACAGTCACAGAAGCAAGAGGCACTTTCCCCAGGCTGAGCACACCTGGATGTCAAGGTAAGTAGCACCAATCAGACACAGCTGCAAATTAACTCCCTGCCTATGCTCTGCTCTGTTAACATTACTAGTAAAAATTTCTGGAAAGGATTAGAAGTGCTGGCAAAATGCTTTACGCCTAATGGCATGCATCTCCTGCAGCAGCCTTTGAGCTGCAGGAGGAAATAAACATACAACCAAAATCCTGTTCATCAGTTCTCACAGCCTCTCTGAGAAAACATTTTTCCAGACTAAAAGGGGAAGTTCATGTTGTCACTGGAAGCAAAACACATTTTCTGCTTTAAAGGGCAGCACACACTCCTAAAACAGTTCTCGGCACTGCACAGAAAGGAATAGGCTGAATCCAGCATTGCTAGTGCTGAGAACTAAGCAAACATTTAGGGATTTTAATTTCTACCAAGCGAAAATACTTAATTATGGCAGCAGAGGTAATGAAGGGAAGAAAGCCCATTATCAGAAGGCTGAAATTTACTCAACTGGGCTCCACACCTGCACTGGAATAATTTCAAAGATCTGCAAATTGAGAAGGCTGAAAAGTCAAACCTAGAAAAAAAGCACAGGTGTAGAAAAAAATGGAGACAAATCTCCCAGAAGTTATTCATGTAAGTGAGAGAACAGCCCTGCTCCAGTCGGTTGAGCAGCCAAATCGATCTGGTGACAGAGGGGAAAAGTGCTTTGCTGGAGGTAAGAGCACCAGCAAGTGGCAGAAGTGTGACCATATCTATCCTGGGGCTTTTTTTGCCTCACATCAGAGATGCTTCCATAAAATCATATCCAGAGAAGAGGCCTATAGTAAAAGGGTGCCTGTTTGTGTATTCTACTGAAAAAGGTCTCACATACACCACTGTAATGTGTACAACAACTATTCTTCTTAGAGATACAGCAGCACCCATTTACCAACCCGATGGACTCTCCGTTGCTGTGCTGGGGGCTCGTATCAGGGTGGTCACCAAGAGACTACCAAGCTTTGTAAAATCCACTGACCATTACCCACTGCTGTTTCACATGGGCACCAGTGATACAGTCAGGAGCAGTTTGAGGAGAATCTGGAAGGATTACAGAGCCCTGGGAGCAGCAATAAGGGACTCTTCAGCACACGTGGTTTTTTTTCCATCGATCCTCCCAGTAAGAAGGAAGGGGTTTGAAAGGGCAAGTTGAATCTGGTGAATCAACAAATGGATATGGGACTGATGCCACAGCCAGAGGTTCAGCCACGGGACTCGCTTTGGGAAATGTGGTCTTTTAGGGTCTGACAGGGTCCGACTGTCACAGAAAGAGTGTCTTCATTCACAGGCTTGCTAAGCTGTTGAGGAGGGCTTTAAAATAAAGCTGCTGGGCGGGGGACCTGAATCCAACCCACTCCTACTAATGTGATGCCAGCGACAGCAAGAGATGCCCAGAGCCTGCAGAGGGATTGCAGGTCAGCAGAGGAACACCTGAGGTACAGCACAAAGGAACTTCAGCAGCTCCAGCCAGCTTTATCCAAGGCCCAACTTAAATGCCTCTATGCAAACACACAGAGCAAAGGAGCCAGACACATGTGCACAGCTGCAAGGCTGTGTGGGCATCGGGGAGACACGGCGGGATGCTTCCTACGACTGGAGTGTTGGAAATGAAGGATACAGGCTCTTCAGGAAGGACAGGCAGGGGAGGTGAGGAGGGGGGGTTGCCCTCTATGTCAATGACATTCTGGAGTGCATGGAGTTCCACCTAGGGATGGATGAGGAGCCAACCGAGAGCTTGTGGGTCAAGATTAAAGGGAGGGCAGGGGTAGGTGACATTATAGGGGAGGTCTGCTACAGGCCACTCATCCAGGAAGACTGAGCTGATGAGGCCCTCTATAGGCAGATAGAAGCAGCTTCACATTCACAAATGCTGGTCCTCATAGCAGACTTCAACCACTGGGATATCTGCTGGAGGGACAATACAGCAGACCATAAGCAATCCTTGTGGTTCCTGGATGCATTCAGGATCACTTCCTTCTCCAAGTGACAGAGACACTAAAAGATGCTATGCTAGACCTTGTTCTCACCAAGAAGGAGGAGCTGGTGGGGAACGTGAAGCTGAGAGTAGTCTGAGAGGAACACAGAGAAACTGAGCGGCCACAGATCAGTTTAGGAAGGCTAAATCCCTGATAGAATTGAATCTGGCCAGGGACATCAAAGACAAAAAGAAGAGCTTCTATAGGTACATTGTTGATAACAGGAAGACTAGGGAAAACGAGGGCCTTCTCTGGAAGGAAACCAGAGACATAGTTACCCAGGGCATGGGGAAGGCTGAAGTAACTCAAGGCTTATTTTTGTCTCTGTCTTCAGCAGCAAAAACTTCAGCCACACCATCCCAGTTGCAGAAAGCAAAGGCAGGGACTGGGAGAATGAGGAACTGCCTGCTGTCAGAGAAGATCAGGTTTAAGAACATGTAAGGAACCTGAAGGTGCACAAGTCCACTTTTACTGAAGTATAGGCTTCTCTAAAAAGTAAACCAGAAATTAAATTTTGGTGTCTGGTATATTTGATATTTTTACACTTTGATTTTTAAGCTATTTAACTCCCAATGAGGTGCAATGATTCCCAGTTCTAATAATAAGTGAAGAAAACCAGCAAGATATGAACACGCAAAGCCTGAGAACAATCATGGTCACAAGTGTACCATGTTTAAATAAGAACCAAAACAGCTCAACCAAAGCAGCATGAGTAAACATAGATGGAGAGAACGCAGTGTCCTTTGACAATGCATTTTATACCCATCAATGCACATGATGAATGCTTAATTTTGGAAGAAATGTGACCCAGAGAGAGGGGGAAAAAAGAAAAAAAAAAAAGGAAAAAAAATAGTGATATTGAACTGTTCCCCCCATTCAGAGCCTTCTTTACCAACGAAACTCCAGTGGGAAATACATGAAGAAACCTTTTTCCAGCTAGGGAGGAAGGTTAGCTCCGCTCTATACACCTCTCACCCCAAACCAGCAATCTTTATTTCTGCATTTCGCAGAGCCCTCAGGATTGCGTATTACACTACTTTGACAGCTGTCTAACAACACTAACACTGTTCAAAGTCAGATATTCTGCTGATTGGTTAGCTAGTCCATCCTGTAAAAAAAGCCCATGAAGATCACCAAAGATTAGCTTGTCCTGAACTCAGAGTCTATCCCAAGGTGCTTTGGAACATCCCTGTAAACATCTCAGTGAAGTTTAACTTCAGAAGATTAGTTTTTCTAAGCTAAAGGCAGTGTCATTTTGAGCTAAATATAGCCTTATTTAGCCTCTGTGTGCTCTACCATCATTGCTTTCCATATTTTAGGTTATAAATTGTTTTGATTTAGAGAATAAAATGCAGTATTTTATAATGACATACAGTTAGGCACCTAGATAATTTAACCTAAATTCAATAGAGAAATAAAGGGAAAAAAAAAAGCCAAACAGTGAAGGTTTTCAACTTCATAAGAGCTAATTTCAAGAAATGAACAAAACAGACCAGTGAAGTCTACTGGATTGACAAGCAGAAGGACTGAAATGTGAAAGAATTCATCTCCATTGAGACACCTCCCATGCAAAGTAGAAAAGCTGTAGGACTCGAGTGCAGGTCTAAGCAGATTTAAGTGTATCGAAAGTAAGGAATGAGCCTAAGAAAAGAGGAAAGGGGACTGATAAGCAAAGTGGTGGTCTTATGGAAATACTACCAAGATTGAAGTCACACTAGATTTTGAACAGATATTGAAAAATTAGTGAAAGTACATCAAGCAGTAGAAAGGAAGGAAAAGGGAAAGAATATTTAAACATCTCTCCACAAACTAAACAAGCAGTGGCCCAGTTTTCAGGAGGAAGGGTGATAGAGAATAAAGGAAAGAGAATGACGAGGACAGAAACTTTAAGGATATCTTTAACCGTTAAATCTGGAAGCTTTTCAATATTGGGAGTTATGAGAACAAGCAACAACACTAGTTTCTAAACAGAGATAAAAGTGTCAGGGAGCAGTAGAAATCCAGACTTCAAGGCCCAGAAAGTTACCTTCAGTTCCTCTTTCCTAAGTTTCTTTATCTGCAGTTATCCTTAGGTGCACCAATGGTTATCTAATTAGTGTAGGACGATACCTTTGAAAGTCAATCTCCTTTGCCCTTTTCTTTTTTTGTACTGAAGAAAAATCTTCCCATAGAACAAACACTGTTTATTGTTTCAGAGCTGAGAAAAAAAACACTAACACAGCAGAAAAGATGGGAGCTTTTCTACAGATGATAATTGTTAGTTTCGGAGGACCAATCATTGCAATATCGCTGGTTGCCTTACTATATTACAGCACAAAATAGAAGGAATTGTGCTTTGTCCATTTAACTACAGCCTTCACCTTTCTTTACAAAGCTGAAACATCATAAAAAGGGGGTGCATAAACTTTATCCATGGGTTGCAGACAAGGGCTACAAGTCTGATTCCACAAGCCAAGGCAGGTTTGGAAGCCAAGCGTCGAGAGACAAACACGTCCCACAATGGGATCTTAAAATAAACTGATGAACCTTTAACATCTGAATATGCTTTAAAACCTGACCCTTCAACTAAATACAGCAAAGAAACTGCACACACCTCCTGATTAAAATTAAACACATGCTATACTTCAGGGGAATGAGGGTGCTGGAAGAGGTTAATACACATCCTTCAAGAGTCAGAGTATTGTGACTCCTTAGCTGCAAGTGCAGTTGGCAGATACCTCCCTCTTGTACAGTCAGCATGAAGTAGGTTCAGTGTATCTGAAAACCCTCAAGTCCCTACAAAATAACCACATAGGTCAAGCCCAGCTTGATTAATGAACAGAAAATCTGCAGCTTTTCCATGAATGTTTAAACATCAGGCTTCAATGCCCTGTGCTTTCTACCACTTTGTTAGATCCATAAAATAACCACAATTAGCCAACACAGACACGAAAAGCTAAGTGGTACCATTCCAGGTAAAAAGAAATACACAGATTTGATAGAAGTAATAAAGTCTGAGTTACTGGTACTCAAAAAAACCTTTGTTGCATCATTACAGAGGGATAAAAACAGCACCTTTCATTTTGTAGTGGGTGGTGGAGATGGACTTCAAACCCCAAGAGTTTATTCAGAAGTGGGAGAAACTGCATTCACTTCTGTGTATCCTGGAAAAGTCAGGGGCTCTGGCAGGGACTTGTGATGCTGCTGAGGTCCCTTCTGACGTGATGCTTTTTTTGACTGTATTTTAAAAAGTATTTATTTTGACATTGGCTGACAATGGCAAGAGACCGATCAGCTGGTCTCTTGTTTTACGCAGAGGAACAGTATGGTCTCCCAAAAAGATATTTGAGGGGCTTTCCTGTATTATTCCTTATTCCTACACTTCCAAATTATCCTCCCTCAAGTGTACCAAGCTCTTAAACTAAGCCCTTTAAGGAGATTATGGAGAGAGGAACTACACTCAGACCCTTGCCCTCTTTCAGAAACCTAATTAAATGGATGAAACTTCCTTCCCTCTCAGCTGTGATGGCAATAGCTGGAAATTTTCCACTATTAGCTCAACATTGCAAAACCTTTTTAAAACCTTTTTTTTTTTTTTTAAAGCAGGTATCATGGATAACTATAAAACATCATTACGTTTTTCTACCATGGTTGAAGAAAGGCAGTTCTTAATAAAAGTGTGCATTTAAAAAATCTCCCAGTTTTTCATATCCAGAAAAACTGGCATTAAGGGGAAAAAACTGAAAAAGTCTTTTTCTGCCAGAGCATGGAAACAGTGTTAAGGTTTCTCTCCTTAGCACTGGTGCAGATGAAAAATAGAACCAACAAGGAAATTTCCTGACCAATTTGAACTATATTCTGTGAATGCCCTTATTTTCCTTTATGGAAGAAAGTTACTTTTGTCCCCAGTGTTTGGAGGACTCACATAGAGGATTTATTATTATTTTGTGAATGATATACAACATTTTTAGAGCTTCATATAAGAAACAGTCCCAAGACTTAACATTCCATAGAGACTCCTCTACTTTGAAACTAATCCATGATTTTTAGTTCTGTATAATTAGCATTCCTTCATTTCAAGTCAGTTACTAATATGAAAGGTAATTTGTGAAATTAGGCAGCCTGTTAAAAGGACCACTTGTTCTTATTTCTCCCAGGATATCAACACTAAATTCACAGTCAAACATTCTTTCCTTTGTACTTTGGTAAAAGACTATTTAGCCCCAGATAATTCTGGAAGGACTGTGTAGTAGCAGTTCAGGTTGATGCTACTTCTTTCTATTAATGTTCAGCTTTCCTAAACAAACGTACAGAAAAATAGAGAGAGAGACACTGAAAAAACTCAGCAGATCACAGAACAGAAAATCACTTCAGTTTTACGTGAACAAAGACAATTATACAAAAATAAATTCTGGGTTTTTTCCAGCTCAGTGAAAAATAAGTATTTTCCATAAAACATTCCTTTTGTTACTTGCAGTTCTCCTTGGTGTGGAGTATCTGAGTAACAAGGAAAATACTGCAGACACCCCAGAGCTCCAGAGAAACAAATCAATATTCTCATCCCCAGCCAACATATTTTCCATGTGCCTCAGGTAGCAGAACTGAATTCTCCAAACTAGGACAGAGCTGCAATTTCCTGTAAGAGCATCATGGGCTTAAAGCACCAGGGCTCTACACAGTGTTTCTGAATCAGAACACTATCATGTAGAAAGACACTATTTCAAATCTCAGTTTCTTCTCAGCCAGGATAAGTCTTTGCATAATGATTTCTGATTTTCTGCTTTATGGGTGAAATTGTGAATAGTATCTTGGCATATTTGGGAAAAAAAATGTACTTTTTGAGAAAAGCATATGACCTTCAGTTACTCATTTTCTTCATATAAGTCCTCAGGAATTTTTAGGTTTACAGAATATAACTATCCTGTAAATTCATGCAAGCATATTTTGAGTGAGGCTATAAAGACTGTATTCTGAACCCTGCTCACTGTGAGGTCTGCTGTCTCTGGAGGGAATTTTAACTCTTTGGCACCTAATGTCGCCAAAAATTGCTATGTTTCTGTGAACTGCCTTATAAACAGACCAAATCAGGCTCAAGAAAGAGCACTTGCTGACACATAATGACTAATTCTTACATTTGGTTATCTACAGGCACATTCTTCACTGAAGATTTAAGCAGCTTGATGGTTGAGTCCATTAATTGCAATAAGGTGTATTACAGGAATTTCAACAAAATTCAGTAAATAAGTTTGCACTTTACATTCATCTCCTTTCCTGTTTTGAAATATTGCATATTGGATCAGCCCTGGCACTAATGGTAAAGCTACCTTCATAAAACCTGACAAGACACACAAATTATTTGGGAAAGTAAATTCCATTTTCAGGAAAAACTTCAAATGACTTTTCAAGGTAAAATTTAAGCACAACAATCTAAGCATCTAATAAAGTGATCTTTTTCTTTTTTTTTTTCAAAGATGCAAGGAGATGAAATATAGAAAATTTTGCAAACCTAAAACAAATGTTTAGACACCCCTGAAATGCTCAAAAAAACACGCTTCAGTTTCCCCATTTTTCTTCAGAAAGCTGCTCTAGGTCCTTCAGTGTCATTGTCCACCCAAACTGGCAGAGTGTCAAGAAGAGTCCCAGGAAGGTCTTTCCTACTTCAGCATTATCGAGTGCTATGGCTGACACCCTGAGCAATAGGATACAAAGTACTCTTCTGAAATTCTGCAGAATTCAACAGGAAATCATTATCAGAAATATAAGGTGTCTCCCAACTAGCTCTATGTAGGTAAGTCAAAATATAGGAACAAAATAAAGCAAACTAGTGTTTGCCACATCCCAAGCAGGGGGACGTAAAAGAGAAAGCACCCAAATAAGTACAGTGCTCTTAGCCTCAATAGCAGCAAGGCCACAGCAGAAACTCTCAGCACAGTTTAGAAAGGATATGGACAAAGAAGTACGACAAAAATTAACTATGAAAATAGGTAAGGAAAAAACAGAAGGCTGGATATAAATTTGCAGGCCACTGCTGAAAAGTTGTTAAATACACAAAAGGTTGCTGCAAAGGGAACGACCTATTCACCACAACCATGGGACAAAGGTCAAGAAACCACTGCATAAATACACCAAGCCCTAGGGCAAATACAACAACAACAAGTAAATTAAAACCGTTCAATACCCAGAGTTTCAGCTGGGGGAGTTTAGAAGGATGGTTCAGGCATGTGCATGATGGCAGAAAGAGTTCTTAGGGGACTTAGACTCTTCTTAGGAGAGAGCATGCATTCCACAAGAGAGACCCAAAGGGCTGTTGAGCCAACAGTGCAAGGACCCAGCAAATCAGGCCCAGACTCCTCTTCTGTAAGTTTTACTGTATGTAAAAAGAAGCACACCTTGAACAAGGAAGTTTCATGATAAGTGAATCCACTCAAAAATGAAACAACAAAAATGTATGAAACCCTTCTTTTACATGGCAATGTCCCCACACCAATACAAATGAGGGTGGTGAGGCACTGGCACAGGTTGCCCAGAGAGGTTGTGGATGCCCCATCCCTGGAAGTGTTCAAGGCCAGGTTGGATGGGGCCCTGAGAAACCTGACCAAGTGGAAGGTGTCCCCTGCCCGTGGCAGGGGTGCTGGAACTAGATAATCTTTAAGGTCCCTTCCAACCCAAATATTTCTGTGATTCACTGACCATGCAAAAGGGATCAGATTACCAAAATACGGCCCCCAGCTTTCAAGTCTTAGCACTCATTCTCAGTTTGCAATGAGAAAGATACAGTGAAAACTCAGGATCTTCATGTAACATTCAAAATGATATCTAAAGATAATGTTTCATTTCTTTGCTTGCTCTTAAAATGTGTCTTTCACTGAACTAAGAATCACAGTGGTAGCCAGATGTATTCTCTTCAATAGCATCAGATTTTACCTAGTGAGAGATATATTAAAAAAACACGGGGTTTTACTTTCAGCTGTTATTTTTTTCCTTACACAAAAACATGCCTGGAGGAACAGTCCAATCACTGCATCATATAGGGGTGTTACTTTTATTAAGAGATGTCTCGGAATTGTGGTAACATTTATTGTTTAAGGGTCATTCCTTTACATGCAAAATGTATTAATCACCTACTCCAACATCATAATGCTCAGAAAAATCACAGCTGGGTAAGTCCTCAGCTGCTAAAGCTCTTCTATAACAAGATGTTAATTACTTTATTTTGCTGAGGGGTGAAAGCTTAATTATTGTGGATTTGTAACCCCCCATTTGGCACTTTGGAACAGAATTTGTAATATTTCTTTCAATCATTGGAAGTCAGGCTGTGTTGTACATTAGGGAGTTGTACAGAACAATTGCATAATCATATTGTAAAGAATATAAAGTAGAAAATTCATACAGAAACATTCAGAATGGTCTTCAGCATTCCTTTCCTGCCTCTCACAAAACCACATTTTGGACACACATTTTGTATTACACCCTCTATAGACAAATCAGCTTATTTTTTACTGACTTTTAAGGGTCTTGTGACAACTTACATCCACTCCATGCCTGAGCCAAGTAAGAGTATCAAATGTTCTCTGTATTTGTCCACTCTACGATGTTGACCCCTCTAAGTATCCTCGATGCAAAAGGAACAAAAAAGCAACTCCTTTACTTTTTTTGTGCTTCTCTTGACAGATCCACTAGTGGTCAAGCAGAATTTACCTGTTATTAGCCAGAGGATCTCAGCGTAATATTGTTCTGTGTGATCACTCCATATATAAATCCTGACAAATGGACTCTGGATGAAGCCATGGCAGCTTCATTACTGGACCTGCTATAATCTTTATGTTGTCTTCTTCATGTGCTTAGCATAAAATTGACCTTTCAACGTAAGGACATTAGACTTATAAGGAAGAAAAAACCCCAAACAAATAAAAAAAGAAAAACCAACAAAGAGATAAGCACAGCAGAGAAGATAAAGTTGCTGTTTGGATTCCAAGTCCAGAATCTACATGCAACGCAGATGTCACCAAAAAAAGCAAAAAAATCATTACTGGCCATACTGGTCATACTTCATTTTTTTGAGGCACATCCTCAGTCTGGTTCCCCAACCAACCATAGAACTTAAAATTTGGCTGAGAGAACGCTGGTTCAGAGTCCTGTGCAATGTGCAAAGAATATAGCTCTGCTACATCCAGGCAGCCTGGCAATGCCAAAAATACTTATTTTCACCTTTTAGACCTGTTAACTGTGTTTGCAGAATCTGTAAAAAAATTTCTAGTCCTCAGTGCTAAACTGCCTATATGTAACCTTATTCTAATCTGCCCTTTTACTGCCTCTAAGAGGTTCTGCTCCTCCACATGGGAAAGTTATATTATACTTTCAAATGATGACCATAGAGAGAACACAGATGACACTCCATCAGGATGAGGTAACATTATTTTCTGTTATCTGGAGCTGCATAACTTCAGTCCCTAAAAGGTTCTTGGTATGAAGAGAAGGTAGGAGGCTTTTCCTTTACATATTGAATTAACTCCAGCAAAAGGGGCCAAATGATATGAAAGCAGCACTGACAATGTCTTCCTCATTTTTAGCCTAAAGGGTTTAACACAGATTCCTATCATTCCCTGAAGAGACTAATGAACCTCATTGTTAGGAAATCTCACTTGACATTTTCTTTAATTCTCCTTCAGCCTATTTCTCTGAGTTACTTTGCCTCAGCACAGCCCAAAAAGCAATTCTTGACCTTTCCTCCACATTAAACCCTTGAATTTCATTTTAGAAACACTTTTTCAGAGGAAAGTTGACCTCTGACGAGCATACACACACAAACCTAGAAGCCAAACACAAATAATTTCAGTTGAAAGCATAGTGTGTGCCTCACTGTAGCTTCAGATCATCAAGCCTCTCTCCTCAGCAACACCACAGATTCCTTAGTACCGCGACTCTTTCTCACCTGGCAGCACACTGGGGTGTGGATTTACAGAAGAAAACAGGAGGGCAAGTCACCTGCACAACAACATTCATTTCAATCATATGTATGAATAACTTGTTCAGGACTACAATAAGGATACACAGAGAAATCCTTTGAAAACAAGGTACTTAACCACACTAAATGTATTTTGAGAAAGTAGTTAGACTGAAGAACTCCAAGCAGCTGCAATGAACATAACAGCTTGTAGCTCAGAGCTACACATCTGGGTTATTTAGCTGAAAGGCAGCAGTACAGCATCATAAATGGACAGACCTGATCAGAGTGGCTGCGCCGTTCCAACTAGCACAGGAAGAACTAACGTCTGCAAAATGAGAGTCAGTCCCTTTCATTTTATGGGTTCCTTTTCCTTAAGTCCTTTGTCCTTTCTTTGCGAGCCAATTTATCAGGTTTGTTTCATGCCAAATAGAGCATTATAAGCTCTATCATGAGGCAGCAAGTGCAGCAAAACTACCACTTCTGAACATGACCTTTCTCATACAGATACAATTTATAAAGCATATACAATTTAACAAAGTTTTCTGGAACCCATACTTCAGAAAGCAAAGGTGAAAAAGCATTACCACTGCCAGCAACTCTGCTATTTTTAAAGAATATATTTTCTGTGGTAGATTTATTCTACCTTAACTGAACCCTGCACAAGCACCAGTTTTACCAAGAAATCCATGTGTTCATTTCATTAAAAAAAAAAAAAAAATGTTTTCTTTAAAAGTGTCCTTCTTTCTCTAGTAGGATGGAGACTGTCTTTTTGTCATATATTTATATATAGTACCTGCTAAAAGGCATCCTTATCACACGTCTTCTTTACAGTACAAAAATACAAGCAGTGAAAAGCCTCATTCTTTACATTTGGTGATATTCCTTGGTCCCCTACCTAGACACAGGACCTATTTTGAGACATGAACTAAAAACACCTTTTTAATGAGCTCTCTCCTTTCTATTTCAAATCTAATCACTGAATTGGTGATTTTTTTCTTCTGTGTTTGTTTGTGTGGGTTTTTCTCCTGTGGAAAAATGGCCATTTTATAATGCTGCCTCCAAATAGTGGAAGTTTATAATTTGAAATAGATTCTGTGCTTTACATGGGGCTGTATCAAGAGTTTTCTCCCTTCACACTCAGAGTAGCTGCTTCCAATAGTTATTAACTTAGAGTAAAAATGTTGTCTTGCTATCACTCCCTGTGTATCCTGTGTAGGTTCCCATTATCATGGTATTTCTTCCCCACACTCTCTTTGATCTATGTATCTCACAGCTGCTCTGACTAGCTGGTACAATGGCTTTAAAGGGATTTCTCTCCACTCTCAAGAGAAACTTAATCCATAAAGATACTTATTGATAGCTTGCTTCCTTCCCTGCAAGCTTTCCTTAACACGTAATTTCACTTACAAAGAATTACCTGCTCTATCATTTCTACAGACTTTATACCTAAAGATAGCAGTGTCCCATTTTTTAAATATTCCATCAAGTTTCCAAAATAGCTGTTGTATCAGTGTCTTCAATTATGACAGATATTCCCATTTGTCCTGACTACTTCCTAGTCTTTGCAGGAAGGCTGCATATATTTGGGGCCCCATTGTTTGTGTCTCCATGTCCAGATAAATTGAGACTTCACCTTTTCAAACTCTTCTTGTTATTCCCTCTCTGTCTTACCAACTTGTGTCCTAGTTTTGTCTAGAATTATAGTTTCTTAACTTCTTGAAAAGATGCTTCTTCTCTCAACACATCTACATTTCTTAGCTTTACACAGTCTTTGGTTTTAAAACTCCCTTAGATTTTTTTTTTTAACTATTTCCATTTCAAGCACTGCCTGGCTGGCTCTACATTGGTTCTCTCTCCCCATATGGTCTATATCCATTCCAATTTTTCCCCAGTTTTCTAAAGGATATGGTATCCTTCCCCTACACTATTTTCTTTTGAGCCATGACCTGAGATTCCCCTGCTCCATCTGCACATGACACTACCAGCATGTCAGAGACTCATGTCTCAAATCTGCTACCCAAAATCATACTATTGCATTCAATAATTCATCATCATTCCTGTCCATACGATGGGTACACACCTGCAGAAAGCACAACCTGGTAGCTCTGCTGCAATATGACAAAAAGGCTGTGTCTGCTGCATTCACACACGTATCAACTAGTCCTGGCACAGCTCACAGTGGCATTAAACACCCTGGTATCTTCATCCCTTATAGCCAGATTCCCAGCTCAATAGCTTATCTCCTTTCTACAGCTGAGATATGCCCCTGGCTGTGTGTCCATGTTACAGGGGGACATCAGATCATCATCCAGAGCAGAGGGAAGGAGACAACTGTGGCTACTAAGGGAGCCTTTCTCCCTCTTCACCTTGCTGCTTTCTTTTCTGGAGAGTCTATTCATTGCAACAGTACAGGACCAGAAAGTCACACGATGTGAGGGTTGGACTCCTCCATGATGCCCTCAAGACTCTGCAGGTTTTTCTATTTCTCTGAGGTTCTCTTGTTCATCTCATCTAAACCAGTAATACACTGCAATACTGTGAAGGCCATAAGCTGCTAAGCACTGATTTAATGTAAATCCCATCTACCAAACAAAGCAGGTGCCATTCAGGATTGTGGCAGTCACTCAGTGCCCTGGATGAACCACATTCATAACTATTTCTTTATGAAGTAGCTTCACTGGAACTAGGTAGACAGAAAAAAACCACAATTTGCTCACTTTATCTATCATTAGGTGCCTTTGTTAGATGTTCCTTCTAATCTTCTAACAGAAATGCTGTTACTTCTCCATATGCCATCAGCCCTATTCCCTGCTCACAGGATTTTGTTCCTGTAATGCTGCTGCTGCCCTTTCCGAGACCATACCTTTAGAAGGGATGTCACATGGCCTTAAAAACAAAGTGAAAATTCCTGAGCTACATACATTTGTGGTCTCCACAGCAACAGAGTAATCAAATCTGTGCCCCCTGCAGTATTTCAAAAGGACATAAATGTTGCTTGAATAATACAAGGCTGTAGAAGCACCCAGCACACATCCATTTAGTTTGAAGTCAATAGTCTCTTTACCTGCTCTCTTCAAAATAATTAGTCTTACCAATGATGATACCAAAAACTAGACCTCCTTTAGCTTTGCCTCTGCTTTGGTTTAATTGCTCTATTCAGTCTCTTGGGCATGGATGCAATTCTTCTGTAAAGCATAACATGCGCAGTAATACAAGTCCCCTGTAAATCTGTCAAGATTCTTGAAAGAAGAGAGAGCTTTTGAAGTCTGGCTCATTTCTGGTAATATTTTCAAACATGCAAATATAGTAAGATTAGAAATTAAATCAGAAATCATGTAATGAATGAGTTATCATTAAAATCTTTGGAGGGGGGATGCAGGCTGGGGTTTTTATGGCAGAAAAATGTTAGTTTTCACCAGTAGCGATGTTTGTTGAAATTTCTACCTTATCTTTTTTTATCCACTAAAAGAGTGAAATTAACTGTTCTGCAGAAGACTGAGTATAAAAAAAAAAAAAATACATGATTATGAAACTGAGGGTACTAGCTAAACTGGCAGATGGAATCAGAACATAGAAGCCTGAAAAAAGGAACTATATTGGCCACATTTGAACAGCCCTCAGACAGGTAGATGCAATTGAACTAATTTTCTTAAAAGGGGCACTCAGTTTTCAGAAATTTGGGATCATTGCTTTTGTGGTTTCTCAGGCTGGCTAATGGAAAAAACAAAACAAACAAAAAACCCAATCAAACAAACAAAACCAAAAAAAAGCAAACAAACAAAACAACAAAAAAACCACAAAAACAAACAAACAAAACAAAACAAAGGAAAAAAAAACCAAAAAAACCCAAACAAAAAAACCCCAAACCACAAACAAACAAAAAACAAAACAAAAAAACCAAAACCAAAACCCCAAACAACAAAAAACAAACAAACCCACAAACAAGGGAACCCAAAAATCAATAGTCCCTCTAGCAATGCAGATTTTAAACATTAAAGCTATATCAATAGTAGGAAAGAAGGCACAGCGTGCAAGTCAGCATGCCAATTTAAAAGTTATTAGACACCTAAACTCTTTGCATGCAAGGAGGAATATTTTTAAAATTATCCCTTTCAGACATCAATAGCATTACTGCAGGGCCTTGTTAAACTCTCCTTACCAAAATCAGTCACCTACTTCAGATCACTGCAATTAGCATCAGCACACATGTTCATTTACACCTAGAGAGATCCAGGTTTGTAAACTGAACACTCCTGTGTTATGCTAATGTCATTTTAACACTCTTGGCAGGCTTCTGGTTTCCTTCACCACCCTATCTTAAAAATCTAGCAATAATTTTAACCCAGAGCTCTAGCTTCAGTCTTAGTGTCCTTTGGTGGGGTGACTCAGGTTCCTTAAGGTGGGCATTTGCTGTCACAACATATCCTAGGTACCAAGGACTCTACACTGCTGACAAATATAACACAGAACTTCTGGGCAACCTGCACCTTTCTGGATAACAAAGCCTATTCAAGTAAAACAAACTCTCTGTGTTACATCTCAAATGCTTCTTGAAAGTCTTTGATAATCATAAGGCTAAATCATATTAATTTTTCAAGTTACAAGAAGCTGAAACCTCAGTACAATGCTGGGAGCTTATTTTTCTTAGCAGAAGACAAGTCTTATGATTTCCAAATTTTCTACAGGCTGAGTCCCGGTGTGCTCCAGCACTTCTGAACATTTTAGATTAACATATTTTTTTCTGTAGGTTTCTAGGTTGTTTCACACAACCTTTACTGAACACTGAAGATGTTGTCTCTCACTACCTCAGGGCATGTTTTCACTAAGAAACCTTTCTAAGAAACGATTAAGACACTCGTCAGTTGTTTTGTTGGGGTTTTTTTGATTGTTTTCAGTGAAGTTTTTACCCTTCACTTTTTAGAAGCCTTTTCCAAAAGCTTATTTTCCCTACCCTTTCAGGCACTCTGTGATACAGAAAGCCCCTAGCTACTCATCTGTCTCATAGGTTAACTCTGCAGAGGTTAATGTTGGGCAGTACAGAGTGGATGCAAAAGCCTTTTAGTTCACTGTCAAGCCTAAGACTATTGGCAAAAGCCAGGGTTCCTCAGTAGAGGCCTAAGGGAACAGTTCATGACACACATTTCTTAAATCAACACACAAAATGACAAACATTTTAATGAAAGCCCTAGGGCATAAGAGGCAACTCTCCTGATCTTACAAAATCAGCAACTGCAAGCTTAACAGCATGTGCCAAGTACCTCATATATCGAAGAGGAGTTTCTAGAACTGTTTACAAACAGGCATGACAAGACTCCCTTGTGCTTTGTTTTGAGAGGTGTGACCAGGATGGAAATTAAGACGAGCCTAAGGACATGACAGCACAAGGAGTATTCACCTCCCTTGACTTGATTCAAACTACTTCTGTAAGAATCAGAAGCAACTTCACTCAAGCATAAAAAGGAAACAAACCGTTCCCAAAGAAATAAGCAAGCCGAAGGAGCTCTCTGAAGAGCCCCAAGAGTTACTAACCTGGAAAGACAGTCACCAATTAACATGTTGTAGAACTGAGCACTTCCAGCTTAGAAAAGAGACACAAAAAATACAAGAGGAGGAGAGGAATGATAATCCACAGCACTCTTTCAATGATAGGAAACTTCATAGTTAAAGGAAGGGTTTAGTTTAATATAATGGCCTTCACTACAATTAACAGGTGATACTACAGTAGTGAAAATGTAAGCTTAATATCACAGTTGAAAACTAGTGCTATGCTATAATTTCACAAAAGAAACGATTTCCTGACTGGCACACCTACAATTAGATCACATCAAACTTTACAAAGGATCAGTTCCTCAAACAAGCTCAGTACCCAAGAGCTCCCAGCTGTTCTTCTGGAAAGCCAGAAAAGCCAAGTCTGAAAATTATGACACTATTTATCTACTCTCAGCAGGGACTGGCCCCAAACATAATTACCCAGCCCACATAAGACTCACTTCTCCAGACAATATTTACCACTAAAAGAGGGAAAAAAACCCTCAGAGAATTGTGTGATGGCCCTTTTTCTTTTTCACTGTCAAGATATTGACTAAGGTTAGTTAAGAAGGATCAAAATGAGAGTGACGGAGAAAAACAGTTGCCATTGTTTTAGACTGACTTTGCAAAAACCTGTTCAGTCTGGACACGATAATGATAAACTAGATATTTAAATTACACTGAAAGTGTTATTATCACTGCAAATATCTTTTCTATTACAACCATCCCTGTGAGTATGCATATCTGTTATTTTATGATTTAAACCAAAGGTGATTACCAAGATGCACCTTCTCGACAGGGTGTTCAGATCCATTAGTCACTGCCCTTGTGGCTGTGCACACAGAGACAAAGGGACACAAGACTGAATATTATTATAGCCAACATGTCTCAAAGGTTCAGTAATATATCAGTAGAGGGTAAAACCATGAGCAGTGAGTCCCATATCCAAACTCTGATAGCAGCTAATGCCAGGCACCTCAGAGCAAGATGCAAGGAAGACTTTTATACAGAGGTACAGGATTGCATGCTCCCAGTTTTGAACAGACAGATGGTGATTCTTGTTTTAGTTCTTTCCCTCTTCCAAAAGCCTCCTTTGTTCACTGTTTTCTTTTACCAGTACAAAATCTAGTTATCCCTGTAGTATTCCAGTCTGTCTCTAATTCTGTTAAAATTTTCACGTGACAGCTTTTTGATGGAGTGAGTTTTGTAACTGAATAAAATGAAGAAGAAAAAAGAATGTACTATTTTACACGGGGTTTTACCATGTTTGATATAATGGCTCCCTTTGTCAAAAATTCTGCTGGCCTATCCACAGCCTTATGACACAGAGAAAAAAAAAAATATCTTCCCTGGAGTAGGTAAATCCTCTCTGGGGAGATCCCGGAGGCTTTTCAGCAGTCAACTCTCAGGTTGCACATATCTTCCTGGCACAATGACAAGCCTGTGACAAGAAGAAATCAGTCTGTGATACTCATTTTGGGGGCATTTTGACCTTGGAAGAAGCTGAGATTGAGCAGTTTCTGAATTCAGCAGGCTTTTTTGAGGGAGATTTTTCCAAAGATGGGGAAACAAGGTGTTTTCACGCATAAATAGCCATAGGATGCTGGACCGTGAGAACGCTGTAAAAGCTTTCTACTTTGCATTTATGAGGAGCACCTTTTTCATACACGTACTAATAAAAAGAGGCAGAAAAGCCAGGCATTCTTCAGATAAATAGCTAGACATTTCAAATGACAAACCCAAGAAACAATTAAAAGGCTTTGGCAATAAAAGCTTAACAGATGATGCACCGACAAACCACTACAATTGCAAAACATACTTTCAGCTAATATAGTTAGCATAATGTATTTTGCAAGCATTAATGTAATACCAAGCTGGCTGTAAATCACTTTATCAATTATTGAACCACAATAAAATATTTATAAATGGGCTCTTATTATCAAATGCAACTGTGATACTTTTAAACCCTGGCAAATGTAAGGGAATGTTCTTATCTTTTCCTTAACAGAAAATTGTGGAGTGATAATAAATGGCTCTGCCTTAAATCACGCTTTGCTTGTTTTGCATCTTTAGCAGTTCTGCTTTAGTGGAATAATACAACTGAACACTGACTCCATTTTGCCATAGTCTGTGCAATAAAACAATCCATTTATGGCTGTGAATTAGAGCCACCATGGGTAAAGAGTCTACCTAGTTTACGAGGTTTCTTCCATGAAGGCTACTGGGGCTGAGTACAGCAGATAAATTGTCAGATAATCTTCTATGAACTCTTTTTGGTCACGTTACAGTAACAACTGGCTTTAAACAATTGATTGCATTTTTCATTGAATTTTGGGGTAACATTCACAAAACTGAAGAAAATTTTCCATTTTCTGACACATTTCTATGTGTCAGAAACAGTTTCAGTTAAATCAGAAAAATTCAGAAAAGCCAGAAGTTTGGCAAATACCACCCTGAAAAGCCTCAGAAAGTCTAGGGTGCTTCCCTCAGCTCACCTGACTACTACCTAACAAAAATCCAAAGCAAGAGTATGGAGTACACAGGGTACAATCTAGACTTTCATTCCAAAAAGGGAGTTTTGGCTGGAAGTCTGTCTCCTGAAGAGCCTTTTAAAGTATCTGCCTAAATTCCATTGAAAAAGAAAATCATTGTTGAAGCCTTAAGAGTCAGCACCACTGTCCAGCTACAGTAAAAACGATTATCAAGTGAAAATGATAATAGTAGCAGTTAATCAGGTGTCTCCCAAGTCCCTGAATGGAAATCATATACTTGCTTTTTAATGTTACAAGGTTAAAATTTTGAGCGTATTCCTTCATAGCACAATGGGAAGAAAGCAGACAGGCTGCTATTATATCACCCTTGATGCTGCTGATAACAGGACAAAAGTGAACTCAATTACCAAGTGCTACTCTTCCAAGCAAGAAATTACTAACTGTGTTTCTTAGTAGAAATCTTCTGGTGTTTTAAGCACAGGGGATGTGACAGGGCTTTACTCATTCTGCTCTCAGGCCAAGAAACCTGTTTTGGTTAATAAAAAGAATACACAAGAAAAGAAGGCTCCAGTGCCAGGTGACAGGTATAACAAACACCACTATAGAGAGGCAGGTCTGACAAACACCACAGTCACTGATAGACTACCAAAGCATACAGTCAGATACACAAATTCTTCCTTCAAGGCCTTTAGTCAAATCCAAATAGTTGTTGTAAGATCACACTGGCAGAAGAGGTGTTGCTGAAAACTACCTTTGCTGCTGCCACTGCAACCACAAAATTGCAGCTGTCAGAGCAATTCTGAACTGTAAACCACCTAATCACAGTCTGATTGCACAGTCCAAACATCATCTAGAAACACTGAAGTGCTGCAGAGAGCATCATTACACTTCACAGAAAAAATTGCTAAATATGGGTCTATTTGATGGGGAAAAATCACTACACTGGAAAAGTCTGTGTTAAACTCCTCCTGCCCTCCAAAAGCCAGATGAAAAGTGTAATCCTGTCTCACAAGGCAGGCTCAGAAAGCTCTCTGAGTCAGGGGGCAGACACTGTCACTGATGACCATTCGGCTGATCAAAACTAGAGATCAGTAATTTTGCTGAGTGCTGGTAGGAGTTTTCAATGTTTCCTTCAAAGAAAAAAATCTTGAAAAACCACAGTTGACATAAAAAGACATATCTGACATGGTCTGTTGCAGAGAAATGCTGCCAGTGAGGTTCCTACAACACACTGCATCAGCAGCCACATGTCAGTGCCTGCCAACCGAACTTCAGCTAATAAAGGAACTCAACAGAGACAGAGCAGCACGCAGGAAAGCTCCCTCTGCAAGAGAACAGGAGGCTATCAGCAGTGTCTGAGCCAGCCAACAGGAAGGGCTACAGACCTGCAGTTGTCCTGCAGCCGTCCGTTCAGCACAAGGACATCTGGGAGCCTCTCTCCAGCACAGGTCTCTCAAGTGCTTGATTTCTGAAGGCCTTCCCTGGTTCATGTTGGGCAATACTCTCAGGCACATGGTGTGACTCCTGGGGATACAGCTGTGCAGGGCTAAGGGCTGGACTTGATGATCCTTGTGGGTCCCTTCCAACTCAGCATATTCTGTGACCTTGCCACGACCTACCTGAGCCAAAGCCTTGGGGTAGGGGAGATGACAGCACTGTCACTGTAAGTTCTGTCCTGCAGAGACAGCAGCAGCGTATCACAAAGCCTTCAGGAGACAAGTGCTTGGATGAAGGGAAGCACAACCAGAACAGTACAGTCCTGGCCATTTTGCCTCCCAGCTTCTGGAAAGGTGTCATATCTACTGGGTATATCTTGCATTTGGAAGTACACAGACCTTGTGAATAAAACAAACCTGCTAGTAATTTGTCCTTTGGAAAGGTTTCTCTTAATGTCTTCCATTTCAATCTCCAATCAAAGACACAGAACCTTATTTATAAGAGAGATAAATATATCAAGAATAGAAAATACATTTATGGCCACTTCATTAGGACTCTCAAATACTTTGGCTGACTCAATAAACCTTCATTTTTGATTCTAGAAAACTGCATGTTTTTCAGAACATCCCTTTTCCTGATCAAATGATATGGGTGATAGCAAACTAACCATGTTCCTAGTTAAGCTTTTCCAATAGTTATGTACCTTTGCACATAAAATTTCCAAATGCATTTAGCTTTGTTGTCCAGCCACCTAACTGTCATATTTAGACAGCATTTTTGAAACATGCAGTAACAAATGAACTTTGTTTCCGCTGAAATTAATCCTGAGCCAGTAAGACCATATATCTATACCCCTTACACACGTGTAGTATGAGTGCACGTCATATGTTACACACTCCCCAACAGCGTGCTCATTGTTTTCATGCATACAAAGAGTACCAGTTCAAAAAGAGTTTAGTTCACCACAAGAAGTATTTCAAGCTTTTTATCTTGCCTTGACAATTAAAAAAAAAAATAAAATACACAACCACAGCAAGTTTAGGAAGAGTGACAAACTGTTACGTGCTGGTGGTAGCTGGAACTGTTGCTGTCCCTCCTCTCAGAAAATGCTACTCCTCAAAATTACTGGGATGCTCATGGAGACACTCCACACTTGTTTGCAGTCCAGAGTATTATAGAGTCATAGAATGGTTAGGATCAGAAGGGATCTTAAAGATCATCTATTTCCAAGCCCCCTGCCATGAGGAGGGATGACATTCATTAGATCAGTTTGCTCAGGCCAAGCCTGGCCTTGAACACTTCCAGACACAACTTCTCTGAGCATTCTGTTCCAGAGCTTCACCACTCTCTGGGTAAAAAATTTCTCCCTAACATCTAATCTAAACCTACTCTGAGTTTAAAACCATTGCCCATGCCCTGTCACTATTTGCTCATGTAAAAAGCTCCTCTCTCTCCTTTTTATAAGCCCCCATAATGTACCACAATGAGGTTGTCCTGAGGTCTTCTCTATGCATAACAATCCCAGCTGTCTCAGCCTGTCTTTATAGGAGAGGTGCTCCATTCCTCTGATCATCTCTGAGGCCCTCCTCTGAGCCCACTCTAACAAGTTCACATCTTTCTTTTACTGAGGATCGCAGACCTGGACACAATAGTACAGGTGGGTCTCATGAGGGCAGAGTAAAGGGGCAGAATCACCTCCCTTTCCCTGCTGGCCACTTCTCTTTTTATGTGGCCCAGGATACAGTTGGTTTTCTGGGCTGTGAGCACACCCTCTTGATTCATGTCCAGCCTCTCAATCTCGAGAACTCCCAAGTCTTTCTCTGCAGGTTGCTCTCAAGGACGACTTCTCCCGATCTGTATTCGTGTCTGAGATTGCCCCAACCAAGGTGCAGCTCTACTGAACTCCTTGAGGTTCTTGTAGGCCCACTTCTTGAGTTTGTTCAGGTCCCTCTAAATGGCATCTCTTTCTTCTGTTGTGTCAACAATTATGGTAAAACAAAAATCAGTGCTGATTTGATGTAATGCACTAAAGGGTAAAATCTACCCTTTCCAGGTAAGTTCACAAGAGCTGCAGCTTCTCTGCAGTGGCACGGCATCCTCAAGGTGAGAGGCATAATAGCCAGGGACAGCAAGACAAGTGAAACACCTGTACATTACAAGTCCAGATATGCCCTGCCAGTCTGCATAACAACTTTCACTCAAGCAACTTGACAGCTGAGCAGTTCTGAAAACAGTCCAATTCACCAATGTACAACACCTGTCCAGTTACAATAAATGGGTTGAAGACATTGAAATTTCAATGTCATTCTGCAGACAAAAGGCCTACAGCTAAAACAGATGCTTCCAAGACGTGTTTTCAGTTACTGCCATGTCCTTTGTCATTGTTTGCTCTGGCCAGCACAGGGCATTTGTGAGCAGGGCTGCTATCCATCAGAGTCAATGTCATGCTGGTCATAAGCCCTCGTAAGAGATTGACCCACCCCATAATCTTCTGATAGCTAACTTGCTGCTACAGAGTCTTCAGACTTGTTGAATGGGCAGGGAATATGCAGCCTACCGCTACAAGGACAGCATACACACAGGCTTTATCTTGCATCAAAAAAGAGATTGCCTTTAGAAGCTGAAGAGTTGGAAAGTTACTACCCTTGCAGTTCATCCCCTTTGTATTTGGTTTGGATGTTTTTTTTTCTTTTTAAATTAAACATCTAGCCTGAAATCCTCTTATTTTTCTAGTACAATATTATTGTTTCACAAGCATCTCAAAAATAACTGTTAGGAATTTCCTAAGTGGAACAGAGTCCTTTTATTTTCCTTTAGCCACTTCTGCAACCTTTGTTAAAGAACTCATTACAGAAATGCTTCTGAATGAATGACAGGACCTAATAATATTCTTCACATACCAGAAATACATGAGTAGGACTATATCATTTAATTTTGTGTAATGGTAGAACACCCCGCCACAAAGTTTACTAACTCAGGCTGGTCTCTGCTTCTTAAAATGCAGATCTTACCTAAACCCAGCAGTTATCTGCAGTTTACCTAACAATGACTACCTGATAGGTTTGTTATACAGTGAAGATTTTGCATCCTTTACATTGCAGAACAGCCTCTACCTCACTAGAAAATAATAAGTCGGAAAAGAAGCCTTGCATATTTAATGAAAGTGCAGGGCGGAAATAACTGATCAAGCTTGGTATTAAAATGATCCCAGCCTAGTGGTTTTTCATTTTCTAGTTCCACATTTACTTTTTGTTCTATCAGCTAAAATCAGAAGTCTCACTGAAAATTTTTTTTGGAAGTTAAAGAGTTATTGACTTGCCTCAAATGCCTGAAGTTTAGACAAAGACACCAAGAAAATACATGAGTTTAAAAGTAAGTCCTTTGGAAACCACTGGTATTTTAAACCATCTCTAATGCACAAACTGGGACATCATGCCTTGGTCATGCTACACTCTCAATAAGACCTGCACAAAGATGTTCTGCAACAGAGACCTTCTGATGAGGGAGGTATGTGGCAGTGCAACCAAATACAAGGCTTCTGGTGCACCCAAATCTAATGTTTCATTGGATTTATTACATAAATAAATGTAATGTAAAAAATTAACATGCTATTGAAAACAAATCATTCTACATCCTGAACAAAATACATTCCCAAGAGACCAGATATACATTATACTTCACTTACTTCACATATCTCATGTTTCTAGTACATAAACAAAGTTTTTAAAGTTCCAGTATTGAAGGCATGTTTTCTTGCTCAGAGCAATCCCATTTCTTGTCTGAACATATTGTGAGAAGTTTAGACTAACTACTCTAAGTTAGGAACTTACTGTGCCATATTTATAAGCCTTGGGTTGGAAAAACTGTACGAGCCTTTAGAAAGGAAATTCAAAGGTGTTTTCAAGTTATTACATAATGTGAAAGAAGCTTTGATTTCTTAACCTTCTTTTCCAGCCTTTCCCAGAATACCATTTCCTCCACATTAACAAGTTTTTATCAGGTTCATGTCACCTTCTGCCCTTGATCCTTTCCTCCTGTTCCAATAGGTATCCCCTACCTTTGTGTTTTACAGGATAAGGACCCAAAACAACACTTTTCAAAGGGACAGAAAAAGTACTTCCGTGAATAAAGAAACAAAAATAAGTATCTAAACCAACCCAGTGTCCCATGCAAATAGCAAGAGGCTGACCACTTTGGGTGTTAACCAAACTAAGTCTGTCTACCCAAGTGGTTTGTATTTTTTGTTGTTCTAGGGTTTTTTACTACCACTTATCTATAGGTATGACATGACATTCACTAAAAACACAGCAACACTGATGTTCAGCAGCTGACAGCATGGTCACAAGTTAGATCAAATGTTCAGATATTCAGAGTTTGAGACAGAATACTCCTGTCAGGCCATCCAGGAGCCACTCGGAGTCATACACTTACCAGCCCAGATTTTAACTGCTGGGACTGAAGCCCCATCACAAAGGGCAGCTCAAGTGAGCCGACAGGTGCCCTTGTTTGACTCCCTACACACTCATACAATCAGGCAAGTTTTCCTTACCAGTTTGACCCCAGGTTTCCTATAGCAGAGTCTCAGACATCTAGACCCTTAAAGCAATTCAATCACCTTTCCAGCCTCACTTCCATCCCTGCAAAGGTGATGGAACAGGTCATTGTGAATGTCATCACCAAATATGTAAAAGAAAAGAAGGTCATCAGGAGCTGGCAGCATGAATTCACCAAGGGAAAATCTTGCTTGACCAACATGGTAAGTCTTCTATGACAGGCAGGATAGGTCAACAAGGTGAGAGAGTGAATGTTGTCTACCTCAACTTCAAGATTTTTGACACTGCCTCCCATAACGTCCTCATAAGCAGGCTCAGGAGACATGGGTTACATGAATGGACAGTGAATGGTTCAGTTGCCCCTAAGCTAACTGATCCCTAGACCCTTCCATCCAGGTCTCACTCAGTCTCTGAAATGCCAAGCAAAGTCTTTATGAACCTGGATCTATGCTTTGAGTTATTATCAGCACCTGGAAAGCAGAGAAGCTATAAACTAAAACTCTTATTATGTTCAAATGCTTTATTCACAAAACTTCACAGTGCATTCCAAAACCATCAGATCACACAAAAAGACTGTTCAGAGTCCCTCAAGCTATCCCTCAGCAATGCTGCCACTCTAAAGGGTTAGATGTGTTCCAAATATACAATGTGTAATTGTCAGCTAGCAAAATAGTTAATGAATTTGCTTATTAAGAAAGGAGCTTGAAGACCATGCAGCTTTAGTGTGGTTAGAATCAAGGCTGCATAATACACAATTCTTCACAGAAAACATCATGCTATTGGAAAGGAAACAACCAGCTAACATACCATGAAGGATCATACTCCCTTGTCCCTGCTTGGATTGTGCCTCACAGCTGGAGAGAAGTCTGGTTCAATAAAGTTAATTGTCCACCAGCAAAGAAATAAGACACATACAGGCAGCATTCACTATCCATAAACAAATAAATGTTGATTTCCCTTCCTCTCACCATGAATAAAACAGAATATAACTTGGCAATTCAGCTTTGTGTTCAAAGATGGTGCCAGAGAAGGAGAGAAGGTGGGACTGGATGAAAAGTCAAAACCAAATTAATGTACTGACCTTTGAAAACTCAAGATGCTTTTGTTTTTAAAAAGCTGGGAACTCTGAACTCAAATTAGCAGAATTAAAGCAGTGCCAGCTCAAGGAGGCATATCTACCCTGTGGTCATTTCAAAGATGTTTCCTCACAGTCTAAAACAAAAAGTCTGCTTCTACACCTATTTTACCACAACCTGACTGTTAAGGAAAGTCTCCTGTCTGACCATTCAGCATCCACCCTGGTAGTCACACTCCCATCACCAAAGACTTTAACTACTGGGACCAAAACCCCTTTGCAGTGGTCGGCTCCAGCGAGCCAACGAGTGCCCCGCTTGACTCCCTACAAACCCCACAGTCACACAGTCACACAAGGCTTCCTTACTCGTCGTTACAAGGGTCAGTGACAGGTCACGGCCCCTTGCTGGGGCATCCAACCACTTCCCGACACCCAGGGCACAACGTGCAGCTGGCACTCCCGCTGCACACCGAGCTTCCTGCGCTATGTGTATTCCCCAACAGCGCCCCAGACCAAGGAACGATGTTACTCAGGAAAGTACAGTCCTTGACACATGCAGGTCAGCTTGGGACAGTGGATCTTAGGGCTGTGATGCTATTAGAGGTTACAAAAGGTGAGTCCAGGGAAAGCCCTTCTAGAAGAGAAGGCAGGAAAAGGTGACATTTTAGAGAATAAAAATCCTCTCTTGTGAAAGCCACATAGTCTACTTTTAAGTATTTCAGTAATTGCTCCTTCCAATATGGGCAGTGTCACTCTCTGAGTTTGGTCTTAACATTTTTCCTGTTCCAATTAGGAACGTAAATACAGACAACAGTGAAGGAAGTTAAACATCTGGCCTCCATTTAGGACATTTTCACTCAGGATGCATAGCTATTTCTAATACTGCAAGACTTTTCTGCTCTGAGCTTTAAAACACTGTTTAGTTTTTCTAGCCACATGCTCCTCATCACCAGAGAACCTGAGCACTCTACGGCACTAAAGCGGATATAGTCCCAATGTTATTTTAAAGCAGAGATTCCTAAACATCCTTCTGGAGTAATCGTCACATCGTATCTTTCAATGTGGCATCACCTCACTCGAGATTACCTTCAGAGAAAGGTTGCTTTGCTGACAGTATGAATAGTATCTGTGCTTTGCAAAATACTTTAATGCTGCTATTCCCAAGCTTGTGTAGATCTCTAGGTCTCACTTCCAGAGATGCAGATGTCACCCAACGTATCAGGGCCTATTGGTTTCAGATTTGTACTGGCTCCTTCCACTTTCCAAGAAGGGTTTGAAATGAAAATGAAACACAATCCTGTTTTACATGTTGACCACCGCAGTGGTACTTCAGATACCCTTTTAACTCTATTTGGTGTAAAAGGCTGATAAAAACAGTATGATATGTCCTGATTTACGGGGTGATACACAACGTGCGCACACTTAAGAGACAGCCTGAGCTTCCATGGAAAGGAACAAACCCAGTCAGTCATTCAATCTACACCAAGGCACTCAGTGGCAAATATTCCCCTAAATCACTTGTCCAAAATCACACAGTCAGCTGCACTAGCCCCAAGTACAGCTCCAGACCTTCCAGCTTGCCACTCCTGTCCAGAGATGCAAAGGCAGGAGATAGAAGCATTCCCTCCAGGTGTCATCCTTCTCTATTGTGTAGCTTTAATCTCCTTTACAGTTTAAAGTGTCTCTGTAACATAGATAAAACTGACAAGGTCACCCAGGCCTTGATGTGAATCCTGTAATGAGGCACAGGGATGCCAGTATGTTTTCTTAAGGCCATTTAAGAAACGGAGACTGTAATCAATTATCATCAGCTCTGGAAATGAGGCGGATACAGAAGATGAAAGAAAACTGCTAGCACAGATCCCCACTGCACCGTTTTTCAAAATTCTTTGAAATAATTTAATTAGAACTTTTTTTTTTTTTTAACTCACATAACACTGAAATTCGAAAGACTATTTCTTTAAAAGACAAGATGTCAGCTTAGGTAGGACATCAGTTTGGACATTCAGGAGGACACTTACAAGCATCCAAAACCAAACCAGCCACTTTCCACAGCAAGATAGTAATAACAGAAAGAGCCACAGGCAAATGGGTATTGCTGAGGCATAAAGAAAATTTACTGCAACATACTTAAGATACACTCCCAAGGAAAAAAAAAAAAAAAAAAATCCCAGGAGAAATCTGCTTTCAATTCTTTCAAAGTGTACACAAGAAAACAACAACAAAAAAAAAACCTTAATCAAGGAAGGAAAAATGCCAGGGGTGATTCCACTACAACTAAACCCTAGGTACTCATCCTCTTTGTGGTATATCTCTTTCTCTTGTTGAGGTTAAGTAAAAGTGGATTTTAATTAAACATAAGAGAAAAAAAAATAAAAAAGAAAAAAAATCTCCAGAGATTTCATTAGTTTGAAAAGCTCTCTTTAGACTGGCCTGTGATCTGACAGTAAGTTTATTTTAACACATGTTCAAAATGCAGAACTTGTGATGATGCAAAGGTATTCATCTTGGACTATTTTCCAGAACCGTTTTGCAGTAAAAACAAATTACAAACAAGGAAAAAACCCCATCCTATTATTTTGCTACAATCCATGAACTAGATTCTCATTTAAGATAAACAGGCACAAACTTACCAAGGCAGTGGAGCTGAACACACTAGTATTGCCTGAAACTCAGATCCTTATACACCCTAACAAGTGCAATTGAAAGTGCATGCTTCAAAAAGGCACTAAGAAGGAAGCACATTTCTGTGGTAAAGCCACACTGTCCAAGGCAGTAATATTCCCCATTAACACTCCTTTAAAAGAGGTGCTGCGGATTCCCAGATGATGCTAAGGATACAAGATAATGTTTCTAAATTAGTCCAACCCTTTTCCTGAAATATAAACATTGCAAGGCATCAAGGAACTCAGGGCAGTCAGAAGTTGAGTTTTAAAGGACCAAGGGTTACAGATGCTACTAGATAGAAATATTTTTCAGGTATAATTCCTTTTCTAGACACAGAAAACTGAACATTCATTTCCACCAAATTGCTTTGTACAAGCTGAACTGGGAAAACTATCAGGACAGTAGGTCATAGCAAGTGTGAGATAAAACAACACAGCTTCATCCTCTTGGTGTTGAAGGCTTCATTTTGCTATGGTCTAAGAACATTAAGTGCCGCAGCACACTGAGGAGCTTGAATTTTTAATAATTGAGCCAATTGGCTGCAGATGGGGGCAATTTTTCCCCTGAATCTTTTGGTAAGAAGCAGACTGACTGTAAGCAGCTCTGGTCACTGTTTGGTGCTGCCAAATAAAGCCTGCTTTCATGCCCTGCTCAGTAAGGAGAATTTTGGACACAAAACTAGGGCTTATTTTATCTGCAGTGCCAACACAGCTGTCTTGCAAAGTAATCCCTTCTGGACCGAGTTGTCCAAGCTCAACACTACGGACAATAATGCGTCAGGATGATCAACAAGGAGAAAGTCAGACAGATGTGCCATGTTTAATGAAAAGACAAATCTCAAACAAAAAAGTTTTTGAAGCTTCTTGATCATAACTTACTTTTACTGCTTTCCAATATCCATTGGGCACTTAATTCCCTTAGGTTCCTTGAAGAATTTCAGCACACATTACATGAGCCTGATCAATTAGCATATCTCACAATAATATTGTAGCTCTGCTAAAATCCTTATCCTGGTCTTTTACTCCTTTAGAATGCAAGCAGCACAATGATTGCAGCTGGGCAAAACAAAGTGTAGACCTGCAGAAACTGGCAATTCCTCCCAGCTAGCAGCAAAACTGTCTGAACTGAAAGTTCTTCAAAAAATTGCACAAAACCTACTGGGAACAGAGACTGAATTTGTGTGTGGTTATCTCAGATTTATCCTGCACTCTCATCCCTACTTTTTTGATTAAACACAACCAGACCCTTCACAGGTACTTGAGCTTCACAAGAATATAGCAGATAAAAGCTAGATATTCACTGGTTAAATGGATAAAGTTTCAAGAACAAAACTCTAAACACAGTACAGTATTCCTTTATTTTGGGGTGCTCGAACAGGAGAACAAAATTTCCTTTTAGAATGTCTTTGCACAGGAAGAAGAAAGTTACAATACATCAATAAACCCTGTAAAACTGAGAAAGAAACATTTCTTGTTTACTGTAGCAAGAAACAGGATTAATGTGTTCTAACTCATAGTGTCAAAGGGGAAAATTCATAATTCATAAACTCTCATAAAAAATTATCATCCCATGATAGCTGTTGGCTTACAGATGACAAATCTTACTGCTTAAAACCCTCCTGAAACGAGACATTAAGTTGATATTTAGATCCAAATCTGTCCTGTTTTGCATGCGCTGTTTTATACATTAAATAACTAGCTTTTCTGCCAGTCATCTCTCAAGGATGGTCTTTGCTATTCACAGAATGTCATACCTTTATTTTTATATAAATACCATGTAATTTTTATTTAGTTTTGTTCTCATAGTCATTCTTTTCTCCATTAGAGCTGCTGTGCAACATATATCCAGGTCTTTCTTGTTAGATCAATCAATATTTTATTTAAAGGAAAATGCTTTATTTAGAATGTGGCAGGAGTGAGATGTTTGCTGAAGCATTGGTGCATAAATAAACTGCTGAAGAAGCCACCTGAACAGGAAATTTTTCTCACTAGGACACTGCCCTATGTAGAGAGCAACTGGTGGTTTAACTGAATTCCCTGGATGAGCATTACATCACAACATCTGCTTTAAAGGCCTTGTAGGCAGTAGCCTGTATCATAGCTAGTGCAATCCAGCTACTTTTAACTACAACCAGGCAACAACCAGCATGAAGACCTGCCCTAGCATTTTCCTTACTCTTGTGCAGGAAACAGTTTCCCTACCTCGAGATCGTCTTGAATTTAGCAATCTTCTGTCCTGTATCTGGCCATTTTTCATTATGCCATTATTTTAGGAAAAGTTCTTTTTGCAAGAACAATAACGATTTGTGCCATTGGTGGCAAAGTGGAGGGGGGAGGCCAGTCTAGAAAAGGAGAGGTTGAAAACAAAAGGGAAAAACAAAGGGGTCAAGAGCTATTTCCCAGAGCAGCAGGTAGCTTAACTGATGACACATTCCCTTTCCTAAGGCTGTAGGAAAACTACTATGAACTATATGCTATGACAGCATGTAACTTTGCTTTCTGTATCCCATGCAATTACCTCATTTCTGCTGGTGCTCCTGCTTACTAGTTTGGGCCTGTAACATTACTTGGAGCTTGAGAAACTTTTCCCATCAGAAGTAGTTTTGAAACTGGTACATTCCAGGTTTCAATGCAAAGCCATCTTATTGGAAAATTCCCAGTCAATTGTAATTCTACCAAATAACAGTGCTAGGAAGACATGATGTAGACATTACTGAGATCCATTATGTAAGATTAAAGAGTCCACTTACTGCCTGGTTTCTTTTTCCCCATAAAGATCCTTCAACTGCAATCATGTTACCTTCAAATCATTTTTGTAAGCTGAACAGATAGAGTTCTTTAAAATTCTAACCACCAGGAGTTTTCTTCAGCCTTCAGGCCATTTTTCTGTGGTTGTTTCCTAAATCTTCTCCAATTTTTCACCAATTTTCATGGTGAAAGAACTTAAAAGGAATCTCTTATTAGAAAAATTGAAAAAGGTCCATCTTTAGGTGATTGTAATTAATGAAAAAACCTTGCATTATGTGTGGCTCAAATTAAGCCTTCCAATAGGTACTGCGCTGCAGTGCATTTCTCACTCCATAAATACATCTCTCCACTTTTTCCAACATTTACTATGTTTTATTAACTAGCACAGGAGCTCTTGACAATCTTTTTTAGACACAGGTTTGAGTAATATGAATACTTTACATTCTGAGGATGCACTTCCTCCAGATTTTAATGTGTTTGGTTTTTAAGTCATGTTCTGTTTTTTCCAGATGTAACATATCTTCACACTTGTGTTCAGAGTAGATGCTGGGAGTTCAATTTTAAATACTTTTCAGAAACGGTGACAGAGAACAAACTATGCTTTGTCTCTTAAACTAGTGTCTGCCTATTCCATAGCCTTAGTTTTCACATCAAGACCAGAACACACACTTTTGCTAATTGTTGGATTCTGTTTGCAAGTAGCTGGATGAACAGGTTAATAATGAAATATTTAAAGAACCATAAAAGTGCCATTTTCCCTGGTGAACTAGTACAGGGAAACAAACTTCTGGATGCACAGGTTCCCCTGCTGACTGGGGGCAACAGATCAGGAGAAGGAACAAGGATGCTTTTCCCATACTTAGCATAACAGGCAAACTCCTTGCATCATCTGGTTGTTACACGTAACAGCATAAAAATCCAGCATTGCTTTAAAATGTCTCAGCCCCTCTTAAAAGGGAGCAATTTAACTAGGAATGATGTTACTGTCTCCTTCACAAAACATTTTCTGATATCAAGGGGCAAGACAACTCAATAATGAACTGCATTACATAGTGTGGCACTTGTGCAGTTCTCTAGCCAGGTCTCCAAGAACTAAGCTCTTCTGTGCAAGAAATCAGTAAATAATGAACAACAAGGAATGAGTGGCATATGGTTTTGTTGATGATATTCTGCAGTAAATTGAGCTATCAGCATCTGAAAGAACCAAACAGTCAATCCCACTGACCCTACTCCCCAGATCCCAGGCAGAACAGTAAGAGGAGCTTGTGGAGGTAACCTCATTTCACTTGCTAAAAACATTTGCAAAAATAAGCATTGGCAAAAACACTGCCTGAAATTTTTTATTGCTCTAGTTTCCTACTTCTGCTTCTCCATTACAAGCAACACGTTTCCCTTCTCAGTGCTTTGATAAAAGCCTCTACTCCTGGTGGGAGTTTCAAGTTTACCAACAGAACAGAATATTCATAAAGGCAGTTCTGTTATTCTAGTTGGTTGTCCTATCTTCGCTATGTGCTGTGTATACTGTGCAAGATCTTGGGAAGTAATTTAACAGCAGCTTGTCTGTGGAAGCAGCAATAATTCTACAAATTTTGATCATTAGGGTGCCAAATGTGTTTTAGGCAATTTTGGGTGATCCCTGTGCTCAGTAGAACAAATATTCAGCAAGAAATATAAGCCTGACTAACAACAAAGTCTAGGAATTTAGAGGGGGACAGGGATCTGCAGGATGTTATGAAGAAGGCCACCAGAGTGCAAGGACTGTGTTAGAAGCCTATGCAGACGTCACATGAAAAGGGAGGACACTTAGCCCTGGACTTGTTCCATATAACTTCAGGTGCTTAGTTAAAACCACTTAAATGACAATCAATGCAGATAAAGAAAAAAAACATTATGCCAAAATCACCCTTTGGGAGGGCCAGAGATTTGAACTGCATGTCCTGTCCTGTTTCTTTCTCTCTGTTAATAAAGGATGAGGGAAGCAATGGAAAAGTGCTCCCACTGCTAGCTTAAGCACTCCCAGCTAAGTATGCAGCAGTGGGTGAGATAAACCTCAGCCCACTGCCCAATCCTCCACAGACGCCGCGGTAAGAGATAACGCACTGCTACAGCCTGGTTACCTCAAGGCATCTACGTCATATTTACCACATAGACACAGAGGACTTAAGCAGCAGGGTCTATATAGCTGAAAAGCATCAGCCTTAGAGCTCAGGGGGAAAATAAAGGATCAAGATATTCATGGAAAGACTTACATTCTTAGACTAACCTCAGTATATGATGGAGGCTTAAAGTATTTTTCTTTTCCACAGCTCAGGAGCTGAGACTCAAGAAAGGATTCCATTAGACAATCCCTTCTCATTTTCTCCACTGCTGCAGTAAATGGCTGTGAAAAAATTAAGCTCAAATGGTAAGTTCCTCTTCAGGGCTTAACTCTGTAGAAGTCCATATCTCCTTATGAAAAGCAAGCTTCTCTTTGACATCTACAGCCAGAAGTGTTAGCATCTTTTTCTCTCAGTCACAAGATAAAGAGCCCTGCAATCTTTAAATGCATTGCAAATGGACTTCACTGTTTATGCCTTATCTTTAAGCCTGGAGGAGAATGCAGCCATGGCATCATGGTGAAATGACCTTTAAAATCATCTTACGCTGCAGTGGAAAGAGACATGATGCCCCAAGGCATCCTCTGCCTCAACCTCTAAAAGTTCAACATGGGACTAGAGGGGAAGAAAGAACGCAGAACTTTGCAGGGAACCTGGGACAAATCAACTGATTTGTCAGGGTGTTTGAGATGGGCTCCCCGCTCCACTTCAAAAAATAACGGGGGAAATATTTTGAGTGGACTTGGGTTGAGAATATAAATTCCTTCACAGAAGGTGAAGAAACTTCAGACAGAATAATTTGTTCATCAAGGCATTTTTCAGAGTGGCAAACCCATGGTTTTTAAATCACCCTCAGACTGAAGAAGGATTAAGTCTCCCAGTTGCCAAGCAAGTGCTATGCTCATGAAACCTTAAGGGAAGTTAGAAAGTACCTAAGAGGACTAAGTGTGAAGCAAGGACAGTTACTTGAACTGGGTCAGGTCTGGGCATGGGAGTCACAGCTATACTTCCCTGAAGTCCCTAGGGGAAAAGAAAGCCAATACTTAAAGCAGCAACATCTTTGCTTCTTGCATTCAGCCGCCAGCTTTTTGTAATGACATTTTTGGGCTCTGATCCCTGAATTACTGTGAAGTTTTGCCTTCAGCACCTAAACACATTAGGATGCTATTTCTGTGACACAAGGCAGCTCAAGGCTCCATGAAGGACATCAGGACTTCAGAGTGCTTGGTGCAGAGATCTCTTTTCAAAATAGGACAGAGACTTCTATAAATAGCCTTGGGCAATCAGAAAGCTTTAGCCATTACATATGTTCTCTATACTAAGTCCTCAGCAAAGGTTTCAATCAGCATAAACCAAGGTTCAATGAAGGGTTGAATCAAAGGCCTAGTCCTATAAACAGTCAATTTAGTGCCACAGAAGATGACATTTATTGAACTCCTATTTCCATCCAAGCAATCTTATGGTGCTTGAATCTTAATCCATTCCTCAACGGATGGTTGCAGCAAGCATAAAATAAAATGTTTGAATAAAACAGAAATATCAGTCATCAAATCTGCTGTCAGGCTTTCTTGCAGTCTGTTCAACCATAATAAAGCTGAGGGTTAAGTCAAAGTACACTGGAAATTTGCTGCAGTGAAGCCAGTTTTAAGCAGTCTTCTCTAATAAGGCTTCAGGGTTGTGTTTTTTTTCACCTTACAGAGGACAGTTTCAGAGCATTATTGCAGTAAGGTGGTCTTTGTTCCCTTTCTCACCCTAAAGCTCCACTTGTAGCAGGCAAGCTTATAGTCTCAGACCATTTTCTATTGAGGATGGTCTGGTGCTTTCCCATCAAAATGTGATCAAACCAACAGAAGTTGCCTATACACTCTATTTCTCCAAGTGACTTTGGGAGGGCTCCAGAAAAGATGAATACACAGCCAACATGGCACAAAGAGATCCACCACAACAATTTAGGAAGTTCTGCTGCAGCATTCAACAACCTCTCAACTACAGTGCATCTGCATTATCTGTGGTACAGAGGCATTGCACACCCACTGTGTATGTCCTTTATGCTGTACTTGCCAGCAGCTTTAGGGTCAATTCATGGGTTATTCATGCAGCCACACCAAAAGCACAACCTATAAAGCCATTGAAGTGGAAGAGATTTCTAGAGATGCCTTTCCGCCTCTTTCATTGATATAAACCAAGCTAAATTTCCGTTGTGCTGTCCCAGTGCCCAGCAAAGTCCTAGAGTGAGCAACACCTGCACAAAAAACAGCATGCACTGGTACCAAAAGAATGGCATAGACCTCCCTCCCCTTCCCCCAAAACTGAAGAGGAACCAGACCCAGCAGCACCTCCCAGTCTGGAAAAGCCCAGTAGAAGTAACTGCCCGATCAAAACACAAAATGGCACCTACCAGCCTTTCTCAGCTGTGCGGCAAGATAAGAAGGTAATGATCCCATTTGAGGAATACCAACAGCAGTTATGCATTTGACATCAGTGACATATCAGACTCTTGAATTTTAAAGGCAGTACCAATTACAGAACCCGTTCCTCTATCATTAACAACCTGGCAGCTATTAATCTACTTAATTGCAATAGTAGCTTTGTATCTGAGGACAGGACTTCGATCGTTAATATTTGACAAGCACAGACTTGTCCATTATTATGTTTTGGAGTTAAATGGAAGTGTTGAAAATTAATGGGCAACTCTTAAGCTATCTCTTCCTTTGCCTAAGGGAGCTCTTTTTCACCCTCTGATCTTAATATGCCGTCTCCTGGTTCTTATCCTAGAACATCACCCCTATACTACTAATCTAGTGCAAGATCAATATTACAGCATTCATTCTCAGAAATCTTGCTTGTCAACTGACCCTACACCCCAGAAAAACCCAAACCCAATGAATGAAGAGAAAAAACCCCAAGAAACAAAAAACAGAATAACCTACAGCAAGCCAACAATACTTAGTTTAGCTCTGCTATCACAAAATACACCTAGAATGAATATAATTCAATTTTTAAGCTCCAGCTTGTATGGAAATTCGCCATAGATATGAACTGAGATTAAAATTCAGTACCACAGATTTGTATTAATGAAGAATCAGTTAATAGGAAAATGGCAATGCAATCAATTGTGAGCAGGTGTTCATGAGATCAGCTAATGGAAAAGGTCACAACAGGCCACCAATGAACACCTTGTAGCCTGTGAGGCTCATTCAGAAATCTGAAGCAGCAAAAAAGAACCACAGACAAGGAAAACCAACGAATGAACTTTTGAACTCTCCAAGAAGGGAGTTCTACCAGGGGAAAAACAAGTTAGGATTTGATTTTCTGAGAAACAACCAGTTTTCTTATGGGATTGAAAAAGTTTCCATTTCAAATAAGAGGGAAAAATTGAGATCTGATGAAGAAGTCAGCAGTAGAACCAGGATCCAAATCTTAAGGCAGTATTAACAGAAGTCATCCCTTTTCCAATAACCATCAAGAGGTGGCACAATTATGAATTTCTATCTTCTTTCTTTTAATGTAATGGCCACCTGACTTCCAAGTTGCTTGAAAGAACGATTACTTTCTGCATTTTTTATCCCGTTATTATTTTACTGCAACACAAGGCTGCACACATAATTAAGGATTTAAATATTGAATAGATATTAGCATTATGTAAATCATCATAATTTTCCATTAATGGGAACCGGTGGTAACTGTCTGTGAATCATAAGTGTTAGAAGTCACACAGACTTATACATTTTTAAAGTTGAAACTCTATGCCTTTATAAATTGCAATCAAAGCAGCTCTTTTGACTACTCCTAGATTGTTCCCAATTCAATCTGTTGCACATCTGTTAGCGAAACTTTATGTCCAAAGCTCTTAGGAGACTATGGAACACATTAGTACCTTGAATTAAGAGAGCATGGAGTGCTCAAATTGTGATTATTCCAACCAAAATTAAAATCTCCAAGTTAACATTATGTACGTCTATTCAAATTACATTTAGCTAAGGTCAGTTATGAAAAACAATTGCCATCTCACCACTTACTGCTCTCATCCATCTTTTTTAATAAACTCATTACCAAGCTATAATTGGAGCAGTTCACTTAGGCCAGGTCTGGAAAGCATTGCTTGTCTTAATTCTTCTTTCTCTATCTATTTCCACTGTGGCTTTGGGCTTAATCCACTGACACTCCAAATAATGAGTTCAACAAACAGGCAAGACAACAAAGTCTATTATGAATGGTGCACTGCACAATTTTCTTGTTCTACATAAACATGTTTTAGTACCAATTTCAATAAAAGATACTAAATCAGCAGCTAAGGCTAATGGGACACCCTTCCACATCACTCTGGAGTGCTCAAGAGTCAGCAATGAGGTTCACCATGTAGCTATCCATATGCCAGCAATATTAACTAATCTCCCTATTATAAAGCCCAGTTTCTAACATCAAAACCCAAGGTCTGAATATTTCCCAATATACACATTTCCTGAATATGAATTTTTTTTTTACTTTAAAAAAAATTGTATCAACAAGTAGACAAGTAGAAAAATAACCTGGGATTTCTACTGAGAAATGAGAGAGAAAATAAGTGGTAGCTGGGAGTGCCATGGCAAGGGTAACTTGGCTGTTTTGTCCATGGTACGTAATGCCTGGCAGAAGACTGATATGAAAACAGAATTGAGATAATAAAATTAGTTGTTCAACTGCATCTGGATGTCCAATGCCACCTTTTTTTTTCCTTTAAACAACCCCCTGTGAAAAATTCCAGACTACACGTGTAAATACTTTAAACATAAGGAAGCTGGTATGTTTGAATGTAAGAATGCCCAGATTCCACCTACCACAGTAAGTTTTCTCCTACATCAGATGGAGAGGGATGCATACAGAAGAGAAGGAACAGGGGAAGGATACATTCTCCCAAACAATTCCTCAGCCTTCCGTTGGTTTTGATTTGGTGTACTTCCTGACTGACTCATTTCGACAACGGAATCAAAATTTCTTTTTCTTTTTCAAATGCTCATCCAGTCTCCCCAACCCTTTCAGACTTCTTGAATCCACAACATCCTTTGACACGAAATTAAGAAGTTCTGTGCACGCACAAAGAGCACCCTCTTAAATTTGGTTTGTCTTTGTCTGAACCTAGGCCCTACCACCTCCATTTGACAGTGGTGGAAGCAATTAAGTGCATCTGTATCCACCCTTAAGATTATGTAGCTCTCATCCACCTTCAGGAAATTTTGGTTTTCCAAACACAGGTTAGCCAGCTGCTCCTTATTCAAAATCCTGTGCATATCTCTAATTTGTTCTATCTTTCCTAGCTCTCAGAAACAATTTCTGAGTTAAGGGGACAAAACCACATGCATTTCTCAGGGTGTAGCATGATGTTATCTGTGTTGCTCTCAATTTCTTTCCTCATAGTGCCCAAGTGCTCCCACCTCCCTCCACTTCCCAGCTTTTAGTTCATGTTTTCATCTTTCATAAGTGCTGCTTGGCTGTAACAATTCACTTAGAGGCCACTGCTGCATATGTGGCACTGGATTAGCCCAGTGCGTCATTTTGTTCTTGCCTACACTGAACTTCATCTGCCATTTTGATACCTGTTCAGTTTTATAAGGTCATTCTGTAGACCTTCAGTCAAGTCTTTGTCATTGCAAACCCAAATAACATCATACATAGCCAGCTTTATCACTTTAATGCTCACCACTTTTTCCAAGTTTTTTATGAACATAGGGAGCATCACAGGACCTGTGAGAGAGTCCCAACACATTTCCCCAAGACAGATGAGCATTTACTGACCTACCTCACCTACATACAGATGAGCACAGACCACATGCTAAGGGTTAATCTCAAAATGACAAGGGTGCAGTTGATTTATGTGACAAAGATCCAACAACAATATTTTGAGTAATTTGAGAGTTTCAACTACAGTGACTTAAAATTATTATAGCAAATATTCACAGATCCTCATTCAAGGAATGGTAGCCAGCTTGGCTAGTGGTATTTACTGAAACTTTTTCGTTGATCTCTGCATGTTTCTCAGAGTGATCTTTAAGCACTCAGGTTCAAAGATCCACTGCCACCACTTTCCTATGCAGAAAAAACAGCATGTGCATTGACAGTGGACCCAGCCTACCCAAACTATGCAACATCTACCCTTTATGTAGATATTCCAAGATTCATTGCCCATCAATCTCAAATTGGGCTGAAAAATTGGAAGAGTCCCTCAAGGTCTTGTCTTATCTCAGATCTGAGATAGAATACTTTGATAACGTAGGGCAACATTTTGAAATTAAACCCATGAGAACTACTAAAGCAGCACACAGCATTGCCTCTATTACATGCTGAAACTAACTCCTTGCCCATCAGCTCAGCAACCCAGCTCTACTTCTGGTGGTATTACAGGTTGGCTTTATACCTCTGCTGGATAGACTTGTCTACATGACATCAGAAAAAGAAATAACACACAGAGAAATTATCATTATTGAGCTAATAAAAACAGACATTAGATACTGGCTCTCAATTCAGGCTGCTTCTTCTCCTGATGAACTCGCATACATGACACACAACAAAACATCAAAGAGAAGTTATGCAATCACACTTCAAATGTTACACAGGGTTGACTGCCAATAATATGTTAATTCTAATTGGGAATATCAAAGCAAACATTTGCAAAATGTTCATTCATTGAACCAGTATCCCATGAGCCCCTACTGTTGGTTCAGAGCTAGAGAGTTCAACTCCAGCCTTTCTAACTCAGTTTAGTTTGTCCTGTGTAATTGCCACACCGGTGACTTTCAGCACACAAGAAAAGCAGACAAATGGTGATCAATAAATTTATATTTTTTCAAAAAAACACAAGCATCTATTGCCTTGTACAAAACATAGATAAGCCACTCGAATTATTAAAACATGAAAGGTATGACTGAAGGACAGTCTGTCATGTAGTCAGTCATGTTTCCCAAATTTCACACCAAGACGCTTTTTCCTTTTCTCCCTTTTGTAAATCCTTTTGGCTTTTGTCCTTAAGGACAGTGGGACTGAGCAGCACCTGTTAAATGTTTCCTTTACCCAGTACTGGTGGTAGGACATATCTGCTCTGTATTGATCACTTCCATAAAGAACATTCAAAATAACTTCTGCTGGTCCAGAAAAGGAAGCACCTTCTACGGATGGGGCATCTCTACCCATTCTATTTCAGAACTTGACTGTTTTTCTCACTGAGCATGAATTCTGCTAAGAGAACATCTGCATTTCTTACTGTCTGCAAAATTGTGGAGTGAGAAAAAAAGATGTCTTTAGCTTTCACAAGATGCAAGTAACTTAAATGTCACTGAATCCATGCCAGAACACAGCTGCACAGTGGTCTTTGTCTGCAAGAGGAGCAAGATCAGTAAGTGCCCAGTCCTTTCAAAACAGTCCTCTTAGGATCATCCACGGCCCTTGACGCTGCTGCCAAATGAAAAAGAGAATCAACCCTCTCCAAAACAAATGCAAAGGCCACATCAGCTCCGGAGGAGACCTCATTACCAGCACGATCAGACACACACAGGCAGTATGGAAAGTTCCACTTCTCCCGCAAAGAGCTAATGGATCTGCCCTGAAGGTCTCCTGAGGGAAGAGTTGTCATGAGCACTGCTAATACTCACAGCCACATCACCTCACTCAGAGGGTTCCACTACTCTTGCTTCTGGACCCAGAAGGAACACAGGACAGCAAAGATGCAAAAAAGAACATTAGGAAAGCTGCCATCATTATGAGATGAATTACTGAGTCCAGGGAGGCCCACACAAGCAGCAATGGCCATCCTCCCCAGCATCATACAACTAAACTGTGGCCTTTCCACACATACAAGCAAGGCCTCAAAAACTATGGCACACAGCAGAAAACGAGCAAAAGAGGTCAAATTTACCCAGTCATGTTAAGAACTCTGAAGTAGCAGGGGAGTTGTTAAATGAAAATGCTTGAGCAATCTTGGCAAGCAGACTCAGATACCACTACACAGAAAAAAGAAAGTTTGGACTGGCATTCAGCTGAGACATTACCAATATTGCATGGGACTAATAATTTTCTGTATGAATTTTTATTATTCCCTCTGAGTCATGGAAAGAATAAATATGAGGTTCCATTTCACTTTAATGATTTTCAGAATGAGGCTTCGAAGATAAAGTCAGAAAGCAAAAATAAGTGTTTATATATCTCTTGTAGTCTGCTCTGTGATACTGCCTCTAATCCCCATTCCTGGATGAGGAGCTCTGTGAGCTAAGTCATCAGCTTGGAGATGGAAAGGGCCTGCCCCAAATGTAATCTCTTAGGCAGGCAATGGACAAACTGAACAAAACCCAAGGGAATAAACTTGTCAGAAACATTTGGTGGATTGAGCACACCAAGGGGAATACTTACACTTTAAAGTGTTTTGTTAAGAGCCCTAGATAAGTATAGTGGAAAAGATGATGGTATTTAATTGCATTCACAGCAATACAATTAGGATATAACTACACCAGAATTTTCCTTACACTGCCCAGACATTGCAAAACTACTAAAGCAAGCCTAAGTCCAGATTGTAACAGAAATATTAACTCCTGGTTTTAAATATACATATCATGACTATTGACGTGTTCTAAACCTAGGTCAGAAAATGCTTAGTGATGGATGAATGCTTATCAAACACATCCCTAGACAGTATATGATCAGGCAAGTAATTAGCTTCAGTCCTCTCTGTTGAATAAGTACCAGTGGTGGGTGAAGAATTCATAAAAATTAACTTAAGTCCCTTAACTGCTGTGAGGAAAAACCTCAGCTACTGGTAGGAGACAGCACCAGTCAATGACAAGCAGAATCTTTTCTATTTAGGCCAGCTTGAATCTGAGGTCTCCAAAGATGAACAAGTAGATTCAGTCAAACATTATTTGATTTCACAAAGCATTATTAAGATTGTTGTTACTCTAATTCCATTGAGTCCAAAGTCTGACTCATTCCCTGGAGTCCAGGAATCCCTGGAACCATTATTTTCAGACTCTGAAAGATTAGAGGCATTGGGAGATATGGCAGACTAGGGTGAAGGTGAAAATGAGAACATCCCTCTCTTCCCCTTTCATTTCCCTCCTCTCCCCTGCCATTCCCTCTGATAGGGAGAGGAAAACAGTGAGTGTGGCACATGCAGTACTCAAAGAAAGGTCAGTGCACTAATGGTTGCCTTTTCCACAAGTCAGCCGCACAGAATTTGATCTGAAGATGCAATACATCAATGCAGGGTTCATTTTTTTTGACTGAGTTGACAGAAACAAATGAACAGGTCATGTATTCAATCTCTCAGACAACATAGGATTGCTTCATTTGCTATAAAGGTCAAACACAGTAACCTGCTTAAGGACTAAGTGTTTTTCTAAAGGTGAAACACTGATGAAAGCAAAACATCATTTATTTTTAACTAGCTACCACAATGGTATTTGATTCTTCTAAGCACAGCATTCTTCCTCTACCTGTTTATCTCTAGCAAAAAAGTAGCACTGTCTTTTGAGTAGAAATCTAGTGATCCGGAATTTTTTCTGCAGAAAACAGGCTGAGCAACACTGCAGAGTCACTGCTGGTGGAGTGGCATCATCACCTTCCCAAAGATCTAAATCCCCCAGGGTGAGCTGGGCACAAGAGCTGCAACAAGACGCATTCTCTTTGCTTAACTGAGAGCTTTCCCAGCTCTGCTCCATGCCCAGTGACAGCTGTATGTGAGATGGGGCCAAGTGGCTAAGTGGCATCTTCCCATCATGGGGAGGAGACTGACAGGCTCCCATGTCCCAGAGGGTTGGATGCTCTACCACTAAATGCAAAGACAGGTCCCATAAGCCAGCAATTTGAAATTGTCCAAAATGAATCATCTCTGACAAGAGATACCAAAATATTCATATTTAAAATAGTCAGCTGCCCAAATCTTCAAGGACATATGTAGGATAGCTACATCCCAGGCTCAGTCTTCTGTTATGCCTGATTCAGAGACTGGGTCTCCCCAGCCCCTGGCCAGTCCATCCTAGTGTCTGACATACAGCAGCTGGTTTTATTTCAACAGCCCTGAATTTCAGAAACCTCTATCCCTCAAAAACATCACAAAAGTAGATAAACTAATGAAAAAAATCATTTTTGGCAAATCAATATTTTCTATTTCACTAGAAACGTCCTAGACTGCTCAAACTGTGAGACTGCCTTCAAATGCTGCTCATAACTCCTTTGGAAAAAGATCTTTTAGTATTCCTCTCATGAGGCACCAGATTATGACTTAGACCTTGAAACTCTGCAGCAGAGCTGGAAAACACAGGTATTTAATATGGATGCATAGGCATATGCACAAAGCACTGCCTGAAACTCAGACTCAGCCAGGTGATGCTCAAAATTAGTTTTCATAAGTTTGTGCATTAGCAAATAAAAGAGGTAATTCACAGTACTATACTGAACATGGGCCACAATGCTGATAAAAATCACAATGCCTTTTAAAAAGGGGCCATTTTTCCTCTGTTCTCAGCATTCTTACAAAGAAAACATTATATACAGATTTTGATCCACATCCCGCCTAAAATTAGCTGTAGCTTGCTATTCCTTTTTATTAAAAAGTACTTTACTTAAGCTTGGCATTCTTAAAACAGGCTATAATTTTTTGAGAAGCTCAATGTCTTGAAATCTCACAGAACCTTCTCATCCATGAGCATGAAGCAGGGGACATTTCACCTTCCATGACACATGACGGAACAATCTTAACTGAACAGCTACTCTTTCTGTGACAATTTGTTTGCATTCACGCAAGATTATTTCCCTGATCTTGTCAGGCCACACAAACACATGAAATAAGCAGAGACAACAGCTCACATAAATATTGCAGCCAGAACCTGTGATTAAAGATGTCCCAGACACATCTTTGTCATTGGCTGCATTCAATTTCAAACATTTTTCCCTTAAACAAACCTTGTCTCCTCTATCCCTCTTTTTAATTAAATCTTTTCTTTAAGATAATCTTCAGATGCATCAAGTATTCCCCTCTGATATTTTACTGTCAAGCAATGAATTACTCTTGGTGGTTTCCCAGATCTCTTGCCAATGTAACCATGGAGACCTTGCCAGCTGCTACAACATCTTGAGGAATTTTGTCTCTCTCACTAGCTTTCCCCATGGCAAAATCATTACCCAAAAATGGAGTCACAATGGCTGCAGGATTTTTTTTTTTCCCATTTTTGAAACACTCACTAACTTACATGCTTATTATGCCAACTGTTGGACAAATTGTTCATTATTAAATAACAGTACCAGCTACTTACCTAATAAAAGTATGCAGAGGAAACATATAGAGGTTATCAGGTAAATGCCTATATTCTAAGCCATCCAAACGCTAAGACTCCATGACACCCAATTTTCATAAAATAATCCCTAAAAATAGAAGTGCTCAATTAATTAGCTGAAACAAAACGCTGTACACATCCACCTTTAGATGATGTTAGAGCACAGATATTGTCTGAGAATAGCATGAACTCTCAAGTGAAAGCATCTAGAAACATATGCCAGACCTACACTTAATGGGTGACCCTGCAACCATACAAATAGGTTCTGTTTACCATCACCTCTTTCCAGCATTTTTCATGTGGAAAAGGTCACAAGTAAAATTCAAGCAGGATGCCAAAAGGAAATAAAGGGGAGGAAGGGAGAAAGAACACCACTCACTCTTTTAGACCTTCATTTTCATGCTTTTCCACTCTGTTACAGATGCCTCACCAAGGTTCTGATCCCATAACAAAATAACAAGAAAATAGAAAAAGAAATTCATCTCCTCTAGGTTCTTTCACTCCCCCTTCATATCTTCTTTCTTACCGATCTTTACTTTGCACAGTAAGGGCATGGTCTGTCCAAACAAAGTGGAGTCTTTTGCAACACGTTCATAAACCAGTAGCTAAAAGCCAACACCAGGTGCAGAAACTCATTTTGTTTATTTTGCTCTTAGCCCCCCCATTAAGAGGCATTTGTTTCTAATTCCTGTCAAGGAAACACGATCATGCTTCAAGGACAAGAACTCCTAATGTTTTAGCCTACCTCACCTATTTTGTGCTCTTTTTCAATTTTTAATTTGAACAAAGGCTTTAAAAGTGTTCTTCCCCTCAAACACTCCTAAGACAAAAAAAAGCAAACAAGAAATATTGGCTGATTATGCTCTCTTTAACCCTCTCCATTTCAAGCACTGTAATGATCTTTTCAGCTTTTCCTAGTGTATTTATAAATTAAAGGCACCGACTGTTTCTAACAGGTATTGTTGCCAATGCACCAAAAGAGTTCAGTCATTTATACAGTGCCCATGTCACTGAGCCTTTTATTCCATTGAAATTAATTCACCAGTGCCATCTTCCCAAATAGCAATAGGCAGTCTCTATCACAAACTGCTTGCAGAGTCTAGAGACACACGACAAGGCTTGCAAAGAAAAAGCATCCTGTTTTCCACCAGCAGCTCCAATCAGCTATGTCACAGAATCTACAGGAATTGCAAAACACAACCGCTAGTTCAGGATACTCCAGCTTTTACGTATTGTTTCCTGGTAGAGTTTCCCCCATTCCTAGACGGTTTGAGGCAGAGTAGAAAGTGCACAGTTTCTGGGGCCTGTATAGCAAAGAGGAGATTTTTCTGTGCTATGTTGTCCAGTGAATAGCACTGCTGCAGCCCCAAAACATCGGGCTTGGTATCTTTTACAGGTAAGCGGAACATTTGCTGGAGCCCTAGTTTTACTTTCCAAGTACACAGAGATACCTAGTTACTGTCAGTTTGATGTGATACGTTTAGAATCTATTCTAATTCGAGATATATAGTGTTCATGCTGTATTAACATGTTGCAGTGATGTAGAGCTGTCCAACTTAAAGCAACCCTTGTCTACTTCAAAGCTCCCAGTGAAGCTGAAGTATACCTGTTAAGTGCACAGCAGCTTGTTAAGCATGGGCGATCTTTGCTGAAGCAGCTCTCTACCAGCATTTTATGGAGAGGTAAGTGTCAGTCAAAAAGGAGGAAGGGGGACTCCAGGCCTTTTTTTGGAGCTCACAAGGAGAATATGCTAAATAGCAAGAGCTTGGAAAGTTCCACATCTCTCCCAGCCAAGTGTAGGATCAATTTATTAGTGGAAAATGTTGACTGTGGTGGTGTGAACAGGCCCCTCATGCAAATCAATCAATGGACTACAGCAGTAGCCTCAAATATTGAATCAGTTCTACCCTCCCTCAAATCCTCCCCATTCCAGTCTAAGAGCTATCATAGGGCCTGGTCACAATGAGAAGCGATGAGTGAGCCCCACCTACCACGAATATTACATTAAAGTGAAGTTGTTTGTTTACTTTGATGAAAATCTCAAAGTTTAGGGTAGGGAAAGGCTTCATACACATGGTTTCACAAGCAGAAGAGAGCAGGCAAACACCTTTTAATAGTTCAGTCACGTCTTGGATGTGTGTGCATCAGGGCTAGCAGGCCACCCTTCCAGGGAAAAGAAAACATAGTAACTGAAAAGGAAGAGAAAACTCAAATGTATATGCTGAGAAAGGATCAATAAACTGGAGGAAAGGATGAGAAATTGAACAAACCCCTACTTGAGCCCTTGGAGCATGTTTTCCTGCTCTGGCCAAGCATCCTTGCTGAAAAGAGAAGACGAAGCATGCAGTACGAGCAAGCTTCCTGCCCTGCATAGTCTGGCATGAGCTCCAGTTTGCCAAGTGGATACAGAGAGAGTCAAAGGTTTACCACAAACACCTTTCAAAGGTGATCTTGCAGTAAGTGAAGTAAGCATATTATTTCTTTTCCTTTTCTTCCTTTTTGTCACTATAAACATCATTTGCGTTGGTTTTGTCTCTTTTGCATTTCATTACTAGAGTCACATTTTCTTTAGATTTTAACTTGCCCTGAACTAAAAGTTCTGTGAAGGTAACCACCTTCTTTTGTGTGTCATGACCCTTCAAAGCAGATGTTAAAAGAAAAACATTGTTCTGCTAAGGTATATTAGTCAGGAAAACTCTCTAAAAGAAAGTGGGGTATCCAATAGAACACCTAAAAATTAAGAGTCCTAGGGAAGCACACAAGACTTTCACTGTAAGAGCAAACAAACACACTCAAAAAAAAAAACCCAACCAACCAACCAACCAAACAAAAAAAAACGAACCCACACAGAACCCAAACCAAAACAACCTAAAAAAAAAAACCAAAGGTCCTCTAAACTCCAGACAGATGGCTGAGCTGATTCTGGCTGAAACAGTTGCCTTTCTACTACAATAGGTTAGTCGTGAAAGGACAGCAAAGCAATCTGCAATGTTCACAAGTGCTAGCAGTGAAGGTAAACTTTTGGTTTTTAACTCACCCTCCTTACACACAAGATTAAAAACTGCTCTGGTATTACTAAGATTTTAACTGAAGTTCATTAGCTTGAATTAACTACGTCATTTCTTCTCCACAGCACTGCCCATCTCCACCCCCACACCCGTTATCAATGGAAAGAAGCCATTCTACTTTGAGAGCCCGTGTAAATGGGCTTTTCACCGTGCTCATCAGCAGCCTGCCATGGCTGCTAATCACAACAACTTCAGCGAGCAGAAAAGAAGTCCAAAGCTGCACATTTCTGAAAATCTTGCCTTGTGCAAGTATATACAAAATTCTTCATTGTAATTAGGACAAACCAGCACCTTTCATATTGCCTTTATCTCCTAGGAGTAGCCACTACCAGTCACAACTGCACTACCACCTGGGAAGGTTTTCTCATCAACTCACATAATCCAGAGTACAGCCCAAACTAGAATAATTAAACCAGAATCAGATCAACATGTAAATCTTGTGGAGGATTTTTCATTGTGAAAATGTTAATTGGGTAGCATTAAAATGTTTAGAAATGTGTTGGAGCAAAAGATTTAAAAAAAAAAACGGATTACAGAAGAATTTGAAAGAAATCACTCATGTTTTCAACAGCTTTTCATTTCAAACCTCATTTCATTTTATAAAAGTAAAAGTAGTATTTTTATTTTATGTTGTCCTAAGAAAAAAAACCATAGTTTGTCCTGAAAACAATACCCTCCTTGAATTCAAAATTTCTATTTAATGGGTACAGATACAACAACAAAGGAAACTGTCTGGGATTTTTCTTAAGCATCAATAGGAGGAGAACGTGTCAAGTATAGCAAAGCCATCTGAGCTTTCCTTAGTTAAGCAGCAGTTACATAAAACATATTGCCAACATATAATATTTTTATTTACAACAAATGATCAAGTATTAGTCAGAGTTCAGGAAGAAAATACAGAACTGAGCTCCCAATCAAAGTCTATCCCGAAAGAATTAGCACACTCTCCTTCAGCAAACTACTGTTTTTAGATCACTTTGGACACCGTATCCTCCAGGTGATTACTGCTGGATTCACAGCAAATGAACCCCTCATACGCTCTGTTCAACTTCCAATTTTATTTTCTATCTGCAAGCTTTCCGCTAGTGATGACTAGCTCTAAACACTACAGCTTTTGAGTTTAATGGTACTCGAGCTTAACAAAACTCTTCATGGTCATTAAGACAAAATGACTGAATTAATTCAGAAACTCGAGAGCATTCAGCTGAACTGATATTAAACCTCAAAAATACATGAGCCAAAGTCCATTTAGGAAAAAGAAAGGTAAAAATGAGTAATAAGAAATAGCCACCATTCAGTTTTAATTTAACTAAAGCATCTTGAGAAGAAAACACTCTAATGAAGCACTTAATGACTACTTAAAATTATTTTAACAACTGATGACTTCAGAGAGAATTTAAAAGATAATTTCCCATCAAAAAGCCTTATGTAAAGTCACACCTCTACCTATTAAATCCAAAAGCTTGGGCTGACTCACTGCAAAGCTACATCATAGAAAAAAGACAAGCAGATTGTCTAGGAAAAGATGGTATTCTGTATTTTACGTTTGCGCACACGATAAACAAACAGAATTACTTTCACAGAGGCATAAAATCATCAGACCTAGGATATCAAGCTCAGTTCTTCACAGGCATCTGCACAATACTTACCAGGCTGAGCAGGGCCCAAATTAGAAACAAGTCCAGACTCCCCCTGCTTCTTATCCAAGTTTCACAAGCCAGAAAATTTCTCTCAACACGATGTACAAATTCTAAGTCCTTCAGTATGGACGTCAAGAACAAAAAGTAGAATATGGCATAGAATGAAGAAGGCTCAAGAATCACGAAAATCCTTAGAATACCACAGGCTTAGCCTGATGAAAATACTAAAATAATTCTAGAAATGAACCGGGTTTCACAACACAGAGAAATCTTACAACCAGCATGAGCCTTTTGAGCATGCATAAGACTACTAGGATGTCCACTCCCACCCCTCTTCCAGGTGATGCCAATATACAAATCACCACCCCTTTTCCAAGTGATTCCAATATGCAAATCTCTCCAGGAATGAGGTAGGGGTGGGGGGAACCCTGCAGATCCTTAATGGTAGGTGGCTGCAGTATGCTCAAAATAATCAGTTCATATCTGCAAATAAACTCTCACCCTTTCATTCCGGCCTGAACATTGGGCACCATATCATATCGACTACCTCCTCCTACACACATTTTGTTCTCTCCTGATCCTCCAGCAGCTTAAAAAGACAAAATGAAGAGAAGACAGAGGTCTACCTACGCTTCCTTGGTCCACTGGGTTGGCAAGCTTAATATCTGTTTCCATAGCAATGGAGAAATCTCGCCAGTATTACAGCTCACCTTCGATCCCCTTCCCCAAATGCCTTGCTACTCCTTTACATCTAGATGAGCTGCAGGTGGTTTTCAGCAGGAGCTCAGGTCAGTCACCTGAGGTGCCCAGCACGGGGCATTGCCACACCAGAGCCATTGAGATTGCAAGTCCCACACAGCAGCCCCAAATTCCTCCCTGTCAGCCTAAAGGAAGGACAACCTGTTCATCAGGCCAACCCTTGCTTGCTTTGTGTTGTAATTCATTCAGTTTCATGTTCCTCCTGAAAGTCAGACAGTTCCTCCAACCCTTCAGTACAAAGGCCCTCTTCCTCTAATTTGGTCATGTAACAAATAGTGTAAGTCTTCTTAATAACCACAGGGCTTGGAGTTTTGCTGCATGTGGTAAGCTCAGCTCTGCTTAGGCAAGTATCCAAGAAGCTGTACTCTAGGTATCATAAAGTTGGCCCTCAGCTCATGTGTTTGCATTAGAATTATGTTATATTACTTCACAGTATGAGAAATGCTGCTCAGCAATGCAGCTTTTCATCTACGCTAGCTGTACTAAAGCAGCAATTCTGATACCTGATTCTCAGTGAGATAATTCCTTTACAGATGTTTTCATGGCAAACTGATTTCCCTCGTGTTTCACTCAGTTACAGTCAGCATTGTTAATTTATTTTTCCTTCTACAAGGCAATAAACTGCTGCACATTTTTCCCTGGAAGAGAGAGATATTACTGATTTATTTTGCATAACAGGAGACTCTGATACCAACCATTGATACAGATGAGCAAAAACCCCCCGCATAATCTTGGTGGAATTAACAAAACAAACTGCAAAATATCACTAGCTTAGCACGTGACAGTAATATCCTCTGCCTTAACTTATACTTCACTACCTTTAGAGCAATTTACTTGCACTCTGTAACTACTTAAGCTGTATCTTTAGAGAAATCATGATTAATGTTTCACAATTGCCAGCTGTCTGGAATTCAGATTGAAAATATCCAAGTCACAGCAGCTATTCATAGCACAGTTCCATGAGAAGTAGGATTTGTCATGGTTGCAGCATATGGATGCCAAGGACGTGTATAGCACTAGCATAGAAGAAATCCTCTCTCAAGCATCATTTCAGAAAGCCAAGGCTTCCCAGGGTCTTGAAAAACAACAGGAAAAGATGACCTTCCAGAGGACCTTTCGCTTCAGATAAGCCAGACTGCCTAGAGGAGAAGCACTCTTCACTGACTGACCAAAAAGCATCTAAAACTCAGACATCTCTGTTATCTCTCAGAACGGTACAACTCCACATCACCTTCAGTGACACACCGTGTTTACTTCAGATGCTGAACAGATGAAGTAATAGGAATAGTTGATGAGAAAGAGGGACTGACTTAAACTTTGCTTGCTGCTAAGACAGGGTCAACTCTCAGCATTAGTCAGGTCCTTTAATTATTTATACTTATATGGATTTGCTGCTCATAGAACTAGAGATGTGGGACCAGTTCACAGACTCTGTGGGAGGGAGTCACTTGAAGTGTTTGTTCTGTGATGACATAGGGTTAATTCTTTGCATTCACAGTTTCATCCTAGGCCTGATAGGAAGCAGCCAAGAGGGAAATACAACAGATAAACTATCTCCCGAATAAGCATGGCAGGAGGCTAGTAAACAATGCCTGCAGTCAAACAGTTGAAGAGATTGCAATCCCATTTCCCCTTCAATTCACACTGCTCTTACAGCAAGCTCTGGAAAGAACAGACCAAATGAACCTGGTTAACGGGAACAGGGACCACCCCTTCATAGACAGGGAGACTAAAACAGGTCAGCAGATTCCTGCTGAGGACTGAGACAACACTAGTGGTTTCAGGGAGTTAGCAAACCTCAGAACAGATGAAGGTACCTGCATAAGCCAGATTTTGCAGTTGCCTTTGCCGGGCTTTACTGTTTCCCTTGCTATGGAGATTTCACAGCACGTGGGTTCAGCAATGCTATCTGATTGTAGTCAACAGCAGTTGCCGCTCCCCTGGGAAAACCCACTGAGCAGTCACTGCTGATCCACACAACATGGTGCTCCAGGGAAGGCTCCTCCACAGGGCTTTACACTTGGGTAGGGCATAGCAAAGGGTTTCTCTCCTGTGTGCCTGCACCCAGCGAGCAGGCACACAACACAGACATAGCCTGCTGTGCCTTGCTTTGCAGATAACAAAAACACATGGGACAGAGAGGATTTAATTACTAGACCAGTTTAAACTGTTGAAAATCTTTCTTTGAAAATAAGTCAGAAAGAAAAGAGAGAGAGTGAGAGAGAGAAAGTTTCTGATTTTGGAATATAATACAACAAAGACTATTTCTTCCAGGAAGTAACAATGGCAAGAAAGTGGGAGCAGAGACAACAGATGACTGAATCTAAGCCACTAATTCAAAAACATTCACATTTTTGTCAAACTAGTTTTTTTAAAACATCTAACAGAAGAGTCCATTGCCTCACAAATTCAAATTCCCAGAGAAATGATTTTTCAAACAGAGTGCCTCAACACTAAACAAAAACATCGTATTCTGCAGAAGATGGCAAAATTGAAAATACTGATCTGCTCAAACAGAGATTTTATACTTATAGTGTGGAATTCATTGCCTGAAAACAGTTAGATGGCTGAATCCATCAGGAAAATCCATCACAGAGTAAACTGAAAGATGCTTACACCTCCTCAGACCTTCTATTTGAGAATAAGTCATCTAGGCTTCATCTGTGCAATTCACCCAAGAATTCTGTCACTCAGTCTGCTTCTTGTTCTCATAATGCCAGAGTCATAGTCTCCCATGTATGTCCCCTAAGCCTTCAGCATAATTAGAAAAATTATTGCAAAATGTGTGCATCTTGGGAATTAAACTAACACCAACATGTCACAAAAGAAGCAGGCAAATAACAAAATTAGGCCTTTTTACTTTCTTCTGTTTTATAAAATAAATACTTTAAAAATGTTTTTATAAAGGTACTGTTACAAAGACACTGTGTTCTGTTTATACACACTGAGCCAAAGAAGCTGATTGATCTCATTATAATGTATTATTTTCTTGCTCCATGTCCTAAGGAATAGGAAAGTGTACAATCACCCTGGCCCTACTACCCTAAATAACTTCTCAGCCCATTTTCAACAAGATCTTACTGAGCTTTCAGAAACAGATATGGTTGACCTGCTGGAGGGTAGGAAGGCTCTGGAGAGGGATCTGCACAAACTGGGTCAATGGGCTGAGGCCAGCTGTGTGAGGTTTAATAAGCCAGGTGCTGGATCCTCCACTTGGGTCACAGTCCCCTGCAATGGTGCAGGCTGGGGCAGAGGGTTTGGTTTTGGGCCACTCATTACAAGAGAGACATTGAGGTGCTGGAGCGAGTCCAGAGAAGGGCAACAAAGCTGGCAAAGGGGCAGGAGCACAAGTCTTATGAGTGGCTGAGGGAGTTGGGGGTGTTTAGCCTGGAAAGAAGGAGGCTCAGGGGAGACCGTACCGCTCTTTGTAACTACCTGAAAGGAGGTTGTAGCAAAGTGAGGACTGGTCACTTTGCTGAAGTAACAAATGATAGGGCAAGAGAAAAGGGCCTTAAGTTGTGCAGAGGGATGTTTAGATTGGATATTAGGAAAACTTTCTTCACTGACAGAGTTATCAATCATTGGAAAAGGCTGCCCAGGGAAGCAGTTGATTCACCATCCCTTGAGGTATTTAAAAAGACGTGTAGATGTGGCAATTAGGGACACCTCTTAGTGGTGAACTTAGCAGCGCTGGGTTAATGGGTGGACTCAATGATCTTTGAAGTCTTTTTCAGCCTAAACGATTCTATGGTTCTATGATTATCAGGATTGTGAGTCTGAATCCTTTAAGCAGTCTGGTTGAACCTTTCAAATATGCATCTTCCAGCTTCCACTCAAGATACTTAGAAGAGAGATGACATCCCTTGAAGCTGAACTCTACTCCAGACCAAGGGCACTATGAACATAAAAATGTGGCTCACAGTGTCCCCAGACAGATTAAGGATTTTGTGTTATCAGCATTTCACAAAACAGTATCGAAGGAGAGAAGTAACATCTATGTCTATCAATTTCCCTGGTTGAAGAGGGAAATGAAAGTAGAAAGAAACAAAGTGAGCAAGCTCAGAGATTTAGCAGTGGAAGAGGGCAGAAGTTCTGTGTTCCTTGCTATGGAGAGCATGGTATGTATCACAACTATGCACCACAGCCATCATCTCTGAAATCTTCTATGGTAACAGCTTATCCTCGGAATATCTCAGAAAAATAAAATTTTGTCTAAAAGATGTAGACAAGGTCTTCCAGATGGCCATGAATTGCATTTTAAGGTGACTTTTCCCTGCAATTAAACATTTTTCCAGATAATTTCTTTGCACTGTGGGAATTATGATAACTCAGAGTTCACTGAATTCTTATGAGGCCACAGCTGAGTCGAGAGAGGAAGATTTACAAGCAGCAGGGACATGTTAAAGCAGTTATGAACTAGGAGAAAACTTGATCAAAAAGAAGATAAGAGATTTGGAGGATTCCTTCCGGTCTGTTTCACTTCTCCTTGTCCACCTGATCCACCACCATTTTACACTGCTAATTCCTCAGCAGTGCTATTTCTACTTGCTCAATATAGTGTTTAAGCCACATGCAGTACTTCAACATATCTGACCATTGTGTGGATTTTCTGGGAGTGCCCTGTAAAAATAAACAAAAAGCAAATCTACAGTCCTGGTATCATGGGCTCTGATGAAATCAGAATCAGCTTTAATAAACTCTGTGAAAGGCAACCAGCAGGCTCAATTGCTCATAAGCAAGGAAAGCAGAAAGGGCGACGGAGGGGGCTGGGCAGTAGAGGTTGAGAACAAAATGTACCCCCTCTTAATTCATGAATTCTTGTCAAACTGTGTTGTGCCCTAGTAGACCCCCCTGTGTATCCGAAGCTTGCAGGATGATCTGGGATGGGACATTCTCTATATGTCCCACATATAACCTCTACATCTTCTACCTTGGAGACTGGGGTGATACACAGTGTATCTGGAGCATTCCAATGAAGAGACTATTCCAAGAAGAACCAATTTTATCATTTCTATGTAAAAAAAGGTGTAGCTCTTCCTTCTTCCTATTAAAAGCTTTTTCTTACATGTACAGCCTCCTTGACTTGTATGAAAGTTAAAAGCATTGCTTCAGGTTTCTCATAAAGCATTCCCACAAAATTCAATGCAGCTTAGCTCTTCTCATAGCCTGAACACAATGGCCTCTTCTGAAGAAGAGAACAAGGTTCATAACAAGCTCTGAAGCCAAGAGCACTGAAAAGACTCCTCCTACTGCTTTACTGACCATAATACATTTTAAACCCAAATGAACACAAAACAGCAGCAGCAAGACAACTCAAAAAGACACAAAACAACCCCCCCACACACTGAACTCTCATCTTGCACACATTCACTTGCACAACACAGTCCCTGAGGAGATGATAACTCAATAGCTAGCTCAATACTGCCTTAAAAGCATGGCACGGAGCCAAACAACATAAACTCTGCTTCCAGGTTTAGTGCTGTGTGGAAACGGTTATAGTGCCTCCAGACTTGGTGATAGGTCTGTCAAATCTAACTCCTTATTTCTGCTTTGCAGCCTGTGCACAGAGAAGGTATGTCCAGTGTCTGCCAACACACTCTCAGTCGTACCAGTTTGATTTTACTTCTGATGAAACATTTCATTGTTCAATCAAGTGGGTGCAAAAAAGAAAGTGTGTGTCGAAGCACAGTTCACAAATCAGCTCAAGTACGTGTCTTCCAAACTGAAACAAGCCAATTTTGACCAAAATATATGGGCAGACACACTCCTCTGACACATGACTACATTAAAGAGATGTGTAGATCCCAGGACTCCTGCATCTCAGCTCTCTCCCCCTTTCCTTTTGCTCCAGTGAGATTATTATTTCCTGCTGGCTTATAACACAAACAAATCTCCCCACTGAGTAACTAGAGAAATACAATCACAGACCACATGAATTTCCCCTTCCCACTCCTTGTACTTCTCAGTAAAGCCCCCCATAATCTGCACAGCTCATTCGGAATCACAAAATCAACAAGGTTGGAAGAGACCTTCAAAATCATCTAGTCCATCCATCAACATAGAACCATCACAATCACCCTTAAACCATATCCCCAAGTGCCACATCCGGACATCTCTTGAACACTTCCAGAGCTGGTGACTCCACCACCTCCCTGGGAAACTTATTCCAGTGCCTAATCACTCTTTAAGTGACTTTGTTTGGTTTGGTTTGGTTTTTATATCTAATCTGAACCTCCTCTGGCAAAATACAAATATGGAAGTGAGTTTCTCACCCTCACAATTCACAGTGCAGCTCTGGATGACTCGATGTGCTTAATGCCAAAGTTTATCAACACTGATGTGAATCCCAAATAACAGAGGAAAAATCAGAAGGCAGCATAGCCCCCTGCTACTACTGAACAGAAGGGACCTCCTTAATTGCAGGGCAGAATATTTTGTTTTCATTTCAACTCTACTCTCAACTGCATGCTGAAAGAAAGGTCTGAACGCTGACGGTGCACCCATCACAACATCTACTTCAGTCAGGGCCAGTTTCCAAGCTTCCACAAAGAACAGGAATGATGGCCCATAGCTCTGTTATTGCATGACAGTTCATACCTGTATTTGCTTTGTTGGTTGTCTCAACTCTACACTAACTGGGGCCGAGAGTCTCTCCACCGTGCACAGATACAATGTAACCTGCAACATTCCTCATCTCCACAGATAACCTGGGGGAACTGCAGCTCAAGGCATGGCTTGGGAAAGGCATTCCACAGAAAAATGGGGAACCTTGTGATCTTTAGTATTTTCACTGAAGGCCAAGCTCCTGGAATCCAGTTACATGGGAATCTGAGCTTTTCCCAAAAAGGAAACAGCTAGTATGCCTAACAGCAGGGAAAAGCTCGAAGACACATTCTGAAACTTGAAATGTCAGAGAAATGATAGATAAATAAATAAGTGGTTTGGAGGAGAAGGAGTTTGCAGCAGGTTAGTATTTTGTCAGTTGTCTTCTTTGCTTCTGTCAGAGAAGCAAGAAATACAGTGTTTGATTAAACATTGGGAAGCTCTGACTGAACAGGTATGTTAGAAACACAGAGTGCCTCCAGAAATGTAACGTAAGGCCCCGTGCATCCTCACCGCATTCTGTACAGGTCACAGTAGTCCAAAGCACAGGAGCTGGTCTGGGAGCATTTTCTCATAGGCCCAGTGTGTAAAAGAGTGCTATGTACCAGATCTCCCAAAAGATAAAGGTGGTGATACTGGGTATTATTTGTACAAAATAAAAACAGACTTCTTTGAAATATGTGTCTCTCGCCTACCGAGTAATCAAGGCACAGGTGTGGAGTGTGTTTGAGTCTTTAGTTTGGGGTTTTTTGGGGGGGTGTTAGGTGTTTGTTTGGGTTTGGAGGTTTTGGGGGGATTTTTGTTGTGTTTTTTGTTTTTTTTTTGAGACAGATGTTGAATCACAGTTGAAGAAGCAATTACACATGTGCAAAATGCTGCCTACAAATTTTACTACTTGCTCTGCTTCAGTACTCCTTTAGCTGTGGAAAAACATTTTGGCTATTCAGAGAGCTGGAGTTCATGATTTATTGCCCACGTTGGGCACTTACTGGATCCATCCCCAGTTCAAGTGCTTCAGCTCATTTCTAGAGACAGCACGTGCCAGCAGCTGGAATTTCAAAGCCATTTCAGTCAGGACAGCCCAGCCACATAGAGTCTGGCAGTTAACAGAGGTTCATTCTTCTGAGTTCATTCACCAAACTGATAAAAAACATCATGAATTTTCAGAAATACCTAGTTCATCAGTTTCACTGAAGCATGGATTAAGCAATTATTTCAGTTCCCAGTGTGAAAGAAGATGGTTTTCCCCCCCTTAGAAATTTAAAAAATATATATTATTTATTCTATTGCCCCAAGATCGTGTTTTTTAAAGCATAGAAAATCAGGAAAACTAGGACTTTACTGAAAATTTATTCTGTCTGAACCAACTTTCTTTTTCAAGAAGTTCGGATACAGGACTGACTTTTGACCTAAAAGCTGATCAAAATCACACAGAACTATATCATATCCATTCTTCTCTATCAAAGGAACTGAGGCTTATTCTTGGAAAGGACACTGAAGAGTTAAAAACATGCATTGTTTACTGAGAAAAAGTGTAGAATTTCCTTAGAGAATAAAGTATAATTGCCAGGCATTGATAAATTGTGTAAAAAACACTATTGATGATTCATAGCAATAGAACTTGCTGCTAAATAAACTCTGACCTTGATACTCAAGAGACCTACTTAGAACATCCTGGAAGACAATGATATATTTCTCCACACTAACCTTTGTGAGTAGTCTGCCTCTTCAGTTCCTTGAAACAAGCTAGTTCCAATTAAAGAGGAGAAGTGGAACTGTTTCATACATTTGTTTTAGTGACAGGACACATGGGGGTTATGATGTCATAGTGCCAAGAATATTGGGCAGGAAAAGCTGGGTATGGGTTTTCTTCAAATTTCAGATATGTGTAATTGCTACACTGCAGAAAGTATTTCCTTCTTTATGAGAAAATAAAAAAAAGGTAGAGCTGTTAGAGGGAAGGAGAGGGAGAGAAAATGGCATAGAAGATTAAGGTTAGAGCTGAGAGCAGGCAGTTGTGGTCACGTTCCCAACCTGTTCTCACTATGCAGAAACAGGGACATTATCTCACTTCCCACAGTTCACCTTCTCAGCTGAATACAAACTTTCTCCATCTTCTAGCGTTTTAGGTCTTACCTCCCACATGGGACATTCACATACAATACAATTTGGATCTATCCCGCCAAAGGGGTAACTCCCAGTAAAGGAGCAGTGAACAGAGAAGACCACCACGAGATGGCAGAGTCTTCAAGGACAACTCAATGAGAAAACAAGTGCCTCCTGATGAAGGCAAGACAGAAAGCGTGGAGAATGAGAACAGAAAAAGACCAGGAGGTTTTGGATGTAGAACTCCTCCATCTCAGCCTCTGGAGTGAATCAAAACACTGAAGGGGCATCTGCAGCAAATGGGGGAAGAGACTCCACACAGATCCTCAGCTGTCTGTTCACTGGTATTTTTTCCCACACAATATCAAAGCTTCGTGTCCAAACAGCAGGCAGCATTACAACTAGAACTCATTAATTGTCAATCTAGGGACTGAGGAGTGAACAATTTCATTGACTTGTTCATGTCATTCTCTTGTAAACACTGTCCACCATGGGACACATGAAAGTCCTTGAGAACTCCACTAAATAGTCACAGAACACTCGACAGCACCAAACCAATGACCTTCCCAGCATTCTTTTTACAGACCTTTAGTACGAAACACCAAAAGGCACAACGTTGACAACATTCCCAAAAAACAGTGAAGGTGCAGGGTGGCACTTACAGCCTGTGTCACCTTTCCTTTGCAACTGGAAAATGAGTCTATAAACAACTTATTAGATGTATTTAAGGCCTACCATGCCTTGTTTGTTTCTGGGACAATCACATAAGAGAGACAAGCCTTGAGATGGGGGGGAAAAAGTGAAGACTTTTAGAGGCATTTCTTAATCCCTAGATCTGCATAGCAGAAAGATACAGGTACAGAATTTTAAGTCTCATATGTAAACTTCATTTCTGATGAACAGAAATTCCATCCTCTCAGTAAGAAGCTCCTGAGGAACCAAGCTGCGAAACATGGCCTTTTGTCCTAGAGCTTCAGGCAATCTAGGCTCAGGATGTAGAGCAGCCAGGATAGACTTGCTTAGTTTTGAGCAAGAAGCCCATTCAGCAAGGAGAGGACAGAGGCAATTACTCATGGAAATGAACAGCTAGGAAAGTGTGCCATGGTACAGTTTGCTAAAGGAGCTGAAACACAGAGGGAGGCAGGAACAAGAGAAGAAGTGACAGTGATGGAAGCAGATGGGATATAGGGAATGTTTCATAAGGCAACACGAGAGAGACATTAACATGTTTGAAAGCAAAGAGAAAAGACAATGACTGATGCAGAGAAGCAGTGAAGGAATGTAGGAAACAGCATGGCTGGTGAGGAGAGGGAAAAAGCAGAGTCAAGGGATTCACTTTCATCCTGGTGTATGCTGAAAGAAAGTCTCAAAACATTTAGTTTTTCCTGTGAGGGAAACTTTGTTCTCCAATCACATCCAAAAGGAGAATCAAGCCTGGTGAGAAGTCGGTTCTGAACTTCCCCAGTGTGCAAGGTGATTTGCTTCAGGCTGACTTCTCTTTGTTTTGACTATCAAATAATGATGACAGAATCAAACCATAAATAAAAGAATGAGAAATCCCTTGTGTCACAGCGTTTCCTTTATGAGTCATTGGTGCCTACAAATGAGGACTTCTTGCCGTTTTCCCACTGCACATCAAGTAATTAGCATTTCTGGTTCTTTCCTCAGTTGCAATCAAACTGAAACGGAAAAAACTCAGCTTTGGGAAGAAGCCATGAAGTTAACTGACAACTCTTCTCCACTTACCTTGCTATTTATTTTTAAGGTCAGTCCTGCTTGCTATTAAAAAAAATGAATTCCAGGTATTTGGGATGGATTCCACAGTACCTCTATTTGTTCAAGCAAAATAAGTGAAACTCTCTTTCTCCTGCAGGCATTCAGGGATGAAAAAGACTAAAAAACACTGATTACTTGTTTTACATATAGAAATGCAGCATGCATAAACAATAATAAGCAGTAAATAAAAATTTCTTCCTGGCTCCATAGAAAAAGTAATTTTAGCCAGTTGAATAACACATCTCTCTTGTCCACCTCACAAGTTTTGTGCTTGTTAAAGACACTGCAGGAAGTTTCATTATTAAATGAAGTTGGTAAATGAAACTTCAGCTACTAGCTTCTGTAGAAGAGAAACGGACCCACTGACCCCTTTGAACCCAAAGGCTGTTATTACAGACACTAATTGTTGTAGGCTGTTCTCTCCTTTGCAGCTCTGTGCCATTCTCAGAAGATTCAAATTAATTCACCTCATTTGTCACTAGCCCTTCTCAGAACAGACTTTTATACGTTGCTGATGGTTTAAAAGCTGTTGCAGCAGGTTTCCACAGCAACTTTTATATCTTTAAAAAAAAAAAAAACAACAAAACTGCACTTGAGGAGGAGTACATATAATGTACAGAAACCTACTGTTAAATACAGGCTTTTGTGTAATTTTCCACATACTTTAAGGGGTTGTGCATTTTCCATTTCACTTTATCAGAATCTTCAAATCTTACAAGCTCATGGGTTTTGCCCTCATATGTACTAAAGGGAACAGACTTCCTTATGTTTCAAATCTACAAACAAGTCAAAGACCAAAGCTATCTCTAGCTCTTAGGAAGCCATGTGCTGTTGAAACTCCATGCTCAGCTTAAGATGCAATATTACAAGATGCTCATTTTTCAATAGGGCGTGCATTATGTTTCTATTTTCATAGTACTTTGCCAATACCAGTATGTATTATCCTATATCATTTGGTCCACGAAAGCTAACAGGAGTTCTTCCCGCTTTGGAAAAGATGCAGTGTAATCAGAAAATTACCTACTTTAAAGTTAAAAATGCAACAGCAAATACTCTACGTGCAGCCGAAACAATTTAATAGGAAAAGGAAGAAGAAAGAAAACAATTGCTGTTGTGAAAGTCATTGGGTCATCGGAAAGGGTGCGTACTAAGAAAAAAGCCAAAAAATAGGAGGAACAGGAGGTCATCGTTCAGCAGGAAAGCTCTGACAGAGCCACCATCACGGAAAGGTGGCGGGATGACTCGCATGACTGGAGTGCTGCAATGGATGGCTACGTGCTCTCCAGAAGAGACAGGAAAGGAAGGAGAAGTGATACATTAGGGGGTCTTTCGATTGTATAGAGCTTGAGGATAGTGATGATAAGGTTGAGTGCCTGCAGGTAAGGATCAAGGGGGAGGCTAGTAAGCTATATATTGTGGAGGGAGTCTGTTTTAGACCACCCAGCCAGGATGAAGAGGCGGATGGAGTGTTCTATAAGTGGCTGGCTGATGTTCCACGATCCCCCGCCCTTATTCTTTTGGAAGACTTTAACCTGCCTGATGTGTGCTGGCAACTCAGTACAGAAGAAAGGAGGCAGTCTAGAAGGTTCCTCGACCATGTGAAAGATAACTTTCTGTTGCAGCTGGTGAATGAGCCTACCGGGGATGGGGCCCTGCTAGACCTGCTGCAAATTTGATTTAGAGGAACTAACCCTGAAAGTAGAGAAGAGACTTTTCTCCTCCTGGACCAATCCATTGGAAATCTCTCTCTCTCTTTCTCTCTGCTGCACGTCGCCCTCAGGACTGTCCCTGCTCCTCCCTGCTGGGCCAGGACCGGAGGCGTGGGGGTACTCGGGCCCTGTGAGGTCCTCCATGGACTGCAAGGGGACAACTTGCTGCACCAGGGCCTTCACCACTGTTACAGGGGATGATGGCATTGAGTCCATCTCCTGTTTCTTGTGGGGTCCCTTCTCACGGGAGACAGCCTTGGATCAGCTTCTCCAGCTTGAGTCTACGCTGAGACAACAGTTCTTCCATACTCTGCTGTCCTTTAGGGTCACAAATGAATTACAGCAGCATAAATCCCTCACTGGGATCACATGTCCTACCCGGGACACTTGCTCCAGTGTAGGTTTCTCTCTCCAAGGGCCACAGGTCTCCAGCAAGACTCTGTTTCATCTTAGGCCTCCATGGAGTTACAGCTTCCTCCACGCACTTCTCTGCTCCAGCACAGGTTCCTTCATGAGCTGCAGGAGGGTCTCCTCACTCCAAATAATCTTCCACAGGTGGCAGGGGTTTTAGTTTTTAAGTCCTTTCCCCTGCTAGAGGGGAAGAAGGGGCCCCCCAGGCCTCTCCTCCCTGCTCCTGCTACACTGACCTTGGAAGCTACATTGCTGTCTCTTGTTCTCCTCCACTCTCCTCTGGGCTGGAATTTCTACTGTGCAATTCATCTTCTCTTCCGTTTTCTTAAATATGTCATTCACAGAGGTGTTACTAAAACTTGTGATTGGCTTTGCTCCGGAAATCTACCTGGAATTAACTATTTTTCAGCCCCGGGGAGGAGCTGGTAAACCCTTGACAGGACTACACTCTTGCTTTCAGAAAGGTGCCACAGACCAACATTAGCTACATCCAGACCAGCTACTTCCAAAGCTTCCAAAGTACCTACCTTATATCCCAGCTGCAATCTGCAGCACATTTGGTTAAGGTACAACATCTTCACAGTAACTTTAACATATAACCACAACACTCCACTCACCTCAGCTGCCTAATGTAAGAAATCAGTATAAAATAAAGGTTGGACACATTCATACGATATAAAATGGGTAAAAGATAATAATTCCAGTGTCAAAAATTGGTGCCAAAACTGTCTTTCATGTCACATCCATGTGTTTACATAAAGCAAGGAAGTTTGCTAACACAAACCCAGCAGGCTGCAGAAATAAAAATGATTTCAGATAATCAGTAAGATACAAAGAAACTACTGCTTCAACAAAAACATAATTACAGCATCCTGCCCAAAAGGGTCTGCACAAAGCAGCAGATGCAGGAGCCATTGTGATCCCAAGGAAATACTTTAAAGGGGAAATTTTTCTCATATTAGTCTATCACTTTGCAAATGTAACACCTCTGAGGCAGTACATACCTTAGTATCTTCTATTTTTGGGGAATTTAGCAGAGTGCTGGACCTCTTAGACAGTTAATGTAACACAAAATAAAAATTATTACATTTGCAACAACAAGAATCTATAGAGATGAAATAACGAGGCATGGTGCAGTGAATTACAGACATTATATTAATAGTGTTGACATTATTGGTGGTAATACTGTAACATGCATTTCACAACATCATGCCCTAGTTTATTACAGCAGAGAAGTGAATCTAATAAAAGCAAATCAGCTCTCACTGGACCTGAAAATATTTTTCATTTCCCAAAGGAGCACTTCAAATCTTCTCTTTAAGGTTGAATCAAAATTGCTGTTAGGAAAGCTGGCCAAAACAGTATTGACAGCTGAGGAAATGTTAGGGGCTGGAGATATTTGGTGAGTTTCTCTTTCTTTTTAAATTTCATTTAAGCCTGAGTTGAATGCAAACTTCTCTCTCACAGAAAACCAGCTGTTCACATCAGCTCTACTTCCACTCACACGCACAGGTGTGGCTGAGAATTTGTGCCCCAGCTGTATCAATTCCACAAGGGTCTGATGTTGTTTCTCAAAGCTACCTACCCAGGGAACACTGAAGTCCTGGATACAGAACTAAACAGCTTAAGAGAAGCAGGCTCTCTTTCTCTTCTATGTCTACTTTCAGACTAAGCCATAAAACACAGAGAAGGCGGCATGGACAGCAATGACAAACAAGAATATTTGTCTGCAGTCTCCGAGGGTTTTGAAGCAGCTTTGTAGAAAAAGGTCAGCCCCTAGTGATAGTGGTTTTGCATCCCTGCTAACAGGGGCATACATAGGCATTTGGTAACATTTGTCCCAGAAGGACAGCCAGACTTTCATGGGGCCTAGTTTTCACTGCGGCTGGAGCTTTTACTACCAGAGACCAGGGACTACTCAACTAGATACATACCCTTCTTTTATACATTTCTTTCCTTTTTGGACATAGTCTCAAAAGCAATGACAGGAAAGATAATAGATATGTAGCTATGGAAACAATGGTTTATTGTTAGTTTCTGTAGCAAGAAACAGAACAAGGACAGAGAGGAGGACAATAACGTGGCCGTAAGCAAACCTATATTTGGAGAGAAGGCAGAGTACAGCACTCTCAGTTGCCCTGCTTCCCTGGAGACCCGATACAAGGCCAACACAACACAGTGCAATGCATCTACTCTCCTTCCTGGAATAACGGCCAGAAACATGAAAGCTTTGTCCAAGCACCTCAAGAATAAAAGAAAGGGAATTTTCTGATCAACACACAAGCAAAAAGCCTTAGTGAGGACTCAGGTAACAAAAGCAACAGTTACAACAGTCTTATGTATGTGCATGCATGGCCTTAAGTATTCTATGGACTAAGCTGATAAACATTTAGCCCCTCTACCCAAAGGGGGTTCCACCAGTGACTTGGTGTCTCTGAGGTACGTGGTGAGATTCTGACTCCCTGGCTCAGGGACTCTGATCTTCAGCTTTTAAGGCACCTCACTGGCATATTATCCTCCACACAAATTTTTTCCTAAACAGAATAAATTCTAGAAGTACATCCCTGGCCATTCTCATCAGGTCTCAGATGCCTTTAAGGAAGCAGCCACAGGACTCTCAGTAGATGTTCCTTCAGTAGTCTCACTCACAAATGTTGTTCTATTCTTCTTTCATACCAGAATAGTACCAGAACAGTATCATTAAATTAAGCCATAAAGAAAGAAAGGAAGGACTAGTATTCTCCTTAGGGAACACACCCTAAATTCCAACAGTTGTCCTTCATGGAACAATAAAAGTAACAATAATCCTCATGTTTTGTGTTTGTGTTCTTTTAAAAAAGTTGCTTTTTTAATGAAGAAAAGGTAGGTAGTAAGAAGTTGCTGCACTGACTAAAACAAAGGTGGGGGGGAAAGGAAGGAAAAAGTACATCTGTAAAAAGAAGAAAAAGTTAGAAGCTGGTGCAGAATGGTCTGGTGGACTTCATTTGTCAAGCACGTTCTCTTGTCTTTTCCAACTAAACCCATTTATTTTTATTCGTTACAGAAAGAACATAAAAGACTCCATAATTATTCATTAGATACATAGAATAAATTGATCTTTGCACAGAATAAAGTGATCATATCACTTCAGACTTTAAATACACAGAGGCATTTGATTAAATCAATATTCTCAAAGGAGAAAACACTCTCTAATAGCTGGCTTTAATAATCATAATTTTGCAACCCACTGTGCTTTGAACACAGGAATGAATTAGCCATGTCAAAGCCAAGTCCTCACAGGAAGAAGGTAGGCATTAGTACATCATAGTCTTTTTCAGCTGTGGAAACTGAGGCCAAGGGTTTACTGGTAGTGTTTACAAAAGGAGGAGGCACTTAAATACCATGATCCCTCTGGCTTTCAGTCTACTCTTACATGAATAGATGCCTAACTCACTTCTGGAACAACATCTGAGAAAACAAAATCATCTAATGACCATATTTCTGTAAGGATGATTGAAATCACTCAAGATAAAGGTAGTCATCTGAAAGGTAACAGTTTCTTTAGCTGTCTAGTACTGTCTAGGGCTACCAGTCATGCTATTCGTGTCCCTGTGCTTACCTTTAATGCCATACCTGACCCCTGAGACCGGGTTCACCCATGCTTCTAAAAACATTTCTTTGTCTCATTTGCCCTGCAAGACACCTTGCCAGGCAGCCCTGGACCCCCAGAGTTTAGATCTGCAGGAGTTTGCTGATGGTCAGGCCCTGTATTGCCAATACAAAGAGATAGGTACAGCCTGAATGCCAGATTCCTTTCTTCCCCACAAGTTCTTGTCCCTTACTCTTTAAAGACATCTTTGGTGCGTAAATCAAACAGCTAAAAGAAACACATCCACTCCACACCTAGCAACAGGACCAAATCCCAGCTGTGTGCAGCCTTAAAGGTTTGAAGGAGAAGAAGGCAAGAAAGATGTCACCCTGGAGGTTAAAGAGCAAATCATTATAATAGGGAACTGTAATTCTCAGGTGATGATCTCTACGCCAGCACACCACTCCCCTCAAACATCTGTAGCAGCAGAGCAGGAAAAACTGCATGGTGCCCTCCTCTAGCAGTACCTTCCCCTGTAGTGATCAGGGATCAGCACTTGCTGTTATTCTACTGGGAACAACTACATGGCATATAAGCACTTCTTTTCCCCCAAGTGTTTTGTGAGGGTCTGAGCACCAACCAAATCCTGGAGGTCTGTGGTTACCAAAGAGAAACATGTCAGAGATGTCCGCCCTCACTGACTGAGTTTTGTCTAGGAAAGATGTCACATTACTAGGCTCACAGCAGTTGCTGTCTTGCTATGCACCTTTCTTGATTAACCAGCAAATTCCCTCCTAGAGGCATCTGAAGTAGAGTACTCCCTCTGAACTGAAATTGAATTTATCTGCCTTTCATTTTTTCTCCCTTATCTCCACTTGAATTATGCATTCCAGTCTGGAACTGCACTCACAGAGGCTAATCTACTCCTGGTTTCTTTTCTAGGCAGTTCAGACCCTATCTCCAACTTTAATAACTATCAGCATGTGACATTTGTGGATCAGGATGTAAATAGATTTAATGAAAGTGACACCAGAGAAGGTAGATTCAAACAATTCCAGAATGGAAACAGCATTACCCGAAAATTTATCTGAAACTTTCCATAAAGTCAACAAAAAGAACAATAAAAGTCAGAAAAGGCTGAAAAGGTTTTAAAACTGAGATTCTTTTCTACACACCATAGTGTAAAAAAAACCCTGCATCATCTTTCACAGGGAAATGTATTGGAAAGAAACAGATATATTTAGGAAGATTTTTACTATAACACTGGAAAGCAAACACTTTTTTTTCTTGTTCTGTCCTTTATTCCTGAGCTTAGAGGTGCATTTTTGTAATGCAGTTTACTCAGGACATAATAGGGTAAGGACACACAGGACCCCAGTTCTCTCCCTGCTTTGGTCCCAGCATAACACTTGCCTTGGTGTTGTGCACTGTCTTGGTCTCTTGTTTCTCTAGTATGGCCTTCCTGCTTATCTTTTCACAAGCACCAAGATCAAGGTTTTAAAGGCAACTTCTTCTGTGAATGCTGATGTTAGTATGATCCTGCTGAGACATGCTGAAATTACATTAAGGATGACATGACAGCCAGTTCAGAATCCAGGCACAAATACCAGTGACATTGTTAAGAGCTAATCATATGATTGTATTGTTTGATAATTAACCCCAGCTTTCTCATTTCATAGGTCCTTGGACAGGGTGTCTTTCTTCCCAGATATAACCATCTGGAGAATTAGAAGTAAGGTAGGAGTCAGCTGTGCCAAAAATTGGGAGAGCCATGGGGAGTATCTTCAGGGAATATCTGCCCTGTGCAATTGAAGCAATTCAGCTGCATGAGAAGAGGTTAGTGTTTGCAAGCAAGCAGTAGCAGACAAGAACAAGCAGTAGAATCACATTTGCAAGAAGACTGAATTATCAGTCGTAAAACATAACCTCTAAATTGTCTATCTTCTAAGTCCAGTTTGATCCTGTACATGCTTGATTTTGTGATTCTTAATAGTGCAAATAAGTTTCCAATACGTCCCAGAACTGTATATTCATTCCCTGCCTTTACATCTGAAATTGTTTGAGATGTTCTGGTGCCTAGTAGTGAAGGAAAGCAGCAAATGTTCTGTAATCTCTGCAGCAGTAAAAGATCTCAATGAAGGAACCTGCTGCTATGTCACGGACATTTGCAATAATCACATTTAGGAAGGGAATGTGACACCACTTGTTCAATGTGATTGAGCTATTGCAGAGACTTGTGCTAGCTAATTAATCACTAGGATTGCTGAAGGGGAAGAATCCTTTCGAGACAGATTTATAAGCATAGCTGGAATAAGCCTGAGAACTTTTTGTGCTTTCCCTGTGTGTGTGCAGAAAGAAGTCAACTGGGTGGCTGGCACTTGCACTGGTGATCAGCAGTGGGCTTACAGGGAAACACTATTCTACTGGAGCTGGAAACCCCACACTAACACTGGGTAAATAAAACTCTTATATGAATTTCCTCTGCAAAAGTAAAAATCAAGGTGAAAAAATTACAATAAATATAAGTCTCTGAAGTGTAGTGACACATAGAATAATCTGTTCACAATTTAAAATACTTTAAAATCCACTATTGTTTTTAAAGATCTAGATTTTTTTTGTTCTCCTTAAGAAAAATGTGGATTCTCAGCTTCCTATCATTAATTTAGATGAGATCTTCTTTTGTTATCATTAACAATTAGTTGTGGTGAGTACCTTCCAAAAATCTTCCACAATACTTTTCGGTCCCTAATGCCCTGATCCTATAAAGTTGTATTCACCTGCATAATGGTAAATTTACAAAGAGTGTTTCTCTATGCAACAGAAACAGCACAAATTCAATTTTCAACACATCCTTCCAGGGTAAATATACTCTCTCTCTCAGATGACTGAAATCCTGATAGGTAAGAGTTCTGAGCTGCAAAAACTGAGTGTACTTTTGTCAATGCGGTAATAAAACAGCAGGGGAAGCACTGTATCAAAGATGAAAAGAGAACAAATGCTTTAAGGATAAACACTCAAACAACAAGACAAGAGTCTGAGACCACCTCCTATCTTTGCTCAGCAAGCTGTGTACACACCTACATCCTTCAAAGGCTGGACTGGTTGGAACTTGTTTCAGCATCTTACAAAGCCAGAAGGAAGTTCTCCTATTGAATTTAGCGGACAGCAGATTAGACTTGGCAGTTAGTTGACTAATTATTCCATACTCACCGAGACGCCTTGTACGCCGAGTCACTGAACCAAAACAATCTGCCAAATCTAGTAAGTATTGATAGAGATGCAAAAAAACAGACCAAATGCCAAAGCATTAAGACTCTGACAGAAATGTCTTTATCGCAGCCCTAGGGAGACATTCCCGATTAGTCCAGCTACACACAGAGGTTCTCAGCCTCTCAGTCCTCCTCCTTGGCGGCTGCTGCATTCATGGACTTCCTCTGAATTTCCCTTCCGGCAGTTCTACTTTCAGACCAAAGAATTTTCACTTTTTCCTCAGATTAGAAAATTTCCTATGACATCTGAAAGAGGAATATGTCTCTTTCCAGATGCCCACTATTACTTTAAAACAATCTGTACAAATTTTGATTAAGGATGTCTGATTTTTAAGAAACTTTGAAGCATATTCTCAAAGAGGTTGACCCTGTCTTGAGGTACAGCCATTGTAACTTCGTGATTAAACAGCAGCACAAGTATCTCTTTTGGATTTAAAATACACTGCCAATTTGGAAATAGGGAGAAGTGGGGATGCCTATTCCATTGCTCCTTCTTTCTCTTCCTTCACATAACACACAGTATTCTCTACCATTCTCCAAGTGGGGACCGTGAATACCTGTTTGCTCCTGAAGGCTACAGGTAGAAATTAACATGCCAAAAGATATATTTTCCTGAAGGCTATCTACAGGAAGCGTTCTTCCTCGTGGAAGCAGTCAAGCATGTGCCTGTTCCAAAAGGCATTATTATATGCTTCAGTAGTTTTCTTACACTGAGGTTTGAAGGATATAATCTTGAAAAAATTCTCATGCCCATATCTAAGTCATTTTCCTAACTGGCAAAAGATATTTGCTATTTCAGTATGTATTGCAGACCACAGAACATTGAGCTGGCTTCTTTTTGAAGAATTCATTCTTTTTTCCTCCAGAGAAGCACAGACTTCCTATATCCAGGCACATTGATATGGCCACTCAAGTGGAAAGACATTATTCAAGTTATTGATCTAACTCAGATGAAGCAGGATCTCCTAATCCAGATAAATCAATCCCTTCATCAGCTACCAAAAACTGGGGGTAGGGGTATAGGAGGCACTCCTTGATTTCAGTCACAGACTCCTCTCTTGGTACAAGGGGATTATTTTGCACCAGAGTTAGGTGCAGTGGAAGATACCACATGGGATTGAATACTTGAACCATCTACATGAAAGAAGTCAATGCATGGGAAGAGTTTGTGTTCTAGCTTCTTAACCTTACTCCAGCAAAACAAAACTTTTTTAAGAATATTTTGCTTTTTGGGCGGAAGAGGAGAATTATCTGTGTCGCAATGCATAGGCAAGAAGACTGAGTTAATGGAGCATTCTATTTGGTTTCCACCTAAAAAACTGTAACATAAGAAAGCACATCTCCCCAAGAAATCTGTGAAATTTATTTAAAATGCATTTGAGAATGGTTACAATCACATTTCTGAGCCTCCTACCGGTGGCAGCTATCAGGATGAAATAGCATCAGTGACATGAACAGCATGACAGCATTATGTAAGAGATTATGAAGCCGTTTCAAACCTGCTTTGATACAGCATTAACAATCAGCAGGAAAAACTTTGTTTAATATTTCAACAACATGTTTAAAAGTTAAACACTTTCATTCCTCTGATGGTGCAAAAGCCTGAGCAGTACAGAGGCAGAAAAAGAAGGAGACATTTCGAGTTTTTTTGCCTACAATGTCGGGTTATCACAGAAATCTTGTCAAAAAACATCCTTGCATTCCAACAAGATGCCCAGCATCAGCAGGAGACCTCACTTGCACACATTTCCATAGCATTTCCTTGTGGGCAAATGTTTCTTTCCCTTTCATTCTCATGACTTGAAAATGAAGTTTGGGTATAGGCAAAGTGCAGCAATTTTATGGAGCCCAAATGGGGACAAAGAACCCATCTCTGGGCTCTCGTATCTTCTGGATCTTGGGCCCAACCATGGACAAAATTTAGTTCCTTCAGAACCTGCAGCTCTCAAATGAGAAAGACTTACTCTCCCACCTCAGGAAAATCCTCAGAGCAGGAAGAGGATAAGGCATAACATTAAGCCCTGGGGAAGACAGGACAAGAAAATGTGTCCCTTGAAACACATTGGAGACAAATCAGTCAGGTCCCTGATTGGAGACTGTGAAACCATAAAATCAGTCTGGATGAAAGTGAGAGAACTGTTGTTTTTTTTTTAATGATGCTCTTTCTCCACAGACACACTGGCAATACAGGGAAAATACTTAATTCCCTTATGATGTTAGAAACTCCTCCAAATATCCTCTGCATTTCTTTTAACTCAAGGCATTCTTCCTGTTACAAACAACTCCTTCTGTTTTCCAGCTGTTCTGTGTTTTCAAAGTGAAAGCACAGAAATACTCTGAAAATGCAGACAGATTTCTAGAGGAGTAATGATGGAAGTAATGAGGCTCAGATGGAAGCTATGAGTCATGGCAGTGCTCCACATCATTTCCTGCAAATGCCAGATATGATGAGAACTGTTCATTCTGGCCTTCATATCTGTGGCCTCATCCAGTGTATGAGCGATGGTGAAGAGTATTCTCATGGTATCTTTAAATCAACAGACTTTTTTTGCCCCATCATCTCTTTGGACTGATCCCTTCATTCTAGATGATAAGTACACATTCTCCCAGTATTTTAGCCATATGAAAGACAGTATCTATTTCAAAATGGTGTCAGACATTTATCAGGCACCCTGGCAAACTGTGTCACATCTTAAACAATTAGAGTTGACTTCCTATCCAGTATTCCATAACAAAATGAGAGTAACATGCAGATTAACATGCGGGATTTTTCTACTACTGTGGTGAATAACAATCAACCAATCAACCTATTCCACCAATAAAGTTGTCCCACTGTCAGGACACACATTATCATCTCAGAATTCAAAGGAACTTTCAGTTCAGTTCAAAAATATAATATATAAAAAAAAATTGTTTCTCTCCTTGGCATAAATCTGGCAAACTAAATTCAAGCTATTAGCATGAAGTGCACAGAATCTGTTTCATTGAAGTTACCCTGTGATTGTGATTACTAGAACGGAGAACTGTCTGCTATGGAAAAGGTCACAGGTCTCAAGTCTAGATCCTGGTGGAGATTAAGGAACACCATTGCAAACACTTCCTGTCATTTGCTCATGAAAACACAGCCCCATCTTTTCAAATATATTTGTCATACTTCATTCTTTCACTCTATTAATCAAAATCATCAGTGACAAAATCATGATCACATTGTTGTACAATTAACTAAGTTTAGATAATTTGGGTAATGACTGCTGTATTATTTAGGTATTCTTACTACAAGGAGATATGTGAGCAGTCAATTTCCTCCTGAATGTTTAATACATTTCTAATAGGCAGTTTATGCAGTTTTTTGATGGCACACTAAATCATCCAGTATTTAACTGTGGCACAAAGATTGATTCAGCTTTGCAGTGGGAGTAGAACAACTGAATACACACAAGAGCTGATAAATGTGTAAGTTAAGGTATAATGCTTCCACGCTAAACCTTGAAAGAATACAGAATCTTTTCCTATAAAAATTAGATTAGTGGGGTAAAGCCACTTGCTGGATCAAGATATTGAGGTGTAACCAGGATTCTGAAACACAGAAGTACTCCTTTCTTTCTCCTCTCCCCCAGTCTGTCCATTTTGAGATACCTTTTATTTTCCACAAACTGAGCTTCTTTTGAAAACATCCCAAGTAAGGCACATGTAACTGTTGGCAAAGAATTAAAAAAAAAGAAAAAAAAGAAAGGTCAGTTCTGTGTTACTTGGCACTTCCTACAGGTCATGCCAGTGCCTTTAGCTATGTCTGTATCATTTGTGTAGTTGGAGGCAGCAGAGACTAGGCACCAGGTCTGTTCTCAACCAGTAGCACAAGGAGTACATGGCACTTCACAAAAAGGAAGCCCTGTGTGTGCAGAAAGAGTATCAATTGGGTAGAGCCTCACTCTGCATACTGCCCAACCTGACTGGCCTCCAGGTAGGGGCACAGGGTGTCCCAGCAAGACTTTTTACTTCTGGCTCAGCACACAGTAACTGCGGTCACACAGGTCCTACTCAGCTCCAGGTAAACTTGAGCAGAAATCAATTATGTCTTTCTCATATCACCAGGCAAATACTGGATTACTTTCCAGACTGCTGGGTGGGTATGTCCCAAGTCCAGTGAATAGGCTGAGAGCACCAGACAGATTGAGTGATTTCTATCTCCCTTCACTGCCTTGTTGCTCAAGAAGATTTTGCTGCCTTCCACAAACCAGTGTGTCTCCTTACAGCTTGGCTTGCTCCCCATGTGATATCCCAAAAAGACAGAAGCAGCAGCGCAGCTACTCAGCTAGAAGCTTCTAACTCACACTTTCATTTTCCATCCTGATTGTATTAGGAGCTCAGTGCCCCAAAGATTTCCAAAAGCCACTTTTGTTTGCCCCTACTTCCAACCCAAACTCTTCTATTATTCTATGATCCTAATGAAGAAGGGGCAAAGCCTCACTAGAATTAAGGAATTTCTTCTGCAGCAATGCTCTTTGAGTATCACAATGTTTAGGTTCTGCAGATAAACATAACAATCCACTTGCATGAGAGATTGTTTAGATACCTAACTGTTGCCTATTTACTTTGTGCCTGACTATCTGAAAAAAGATACCTACTCCTAACTGTGAGGGCACAGATACTAAGCCACACAGCTAACATTCCTACTGATTTCACTAGGAGCTCTAGACAGGAAAGCCTTCTCTCCTCCACTGGCACATTTCATGTTTCTCTCCTAGGGAGCTCAGTTAAAGATGTCAGTCATCCCCTGCTACAAAAAAAAAAAAAAAAAAAAAACTTTGACACTCTAGGTTTAGAGAATGCAGAGAGAGTCTATAATTATTTATTCATTTATGTATCTTTTATTTTTCATCCTTTGATTTCTGAGAATCACCAGCTACATTTCCTGGCACAATAATTATAAATACTTCATGATAGTGTATGGATGTAAAAATTCTATTTGAAGTTTTGATGAGAGTCTGTGATGAAATGTTGGCTCATTGTTTTTACTCATCTAGGGACTTCGATGCTACAGTAATTTTCAGAGAATAAAACTTCTGCATTTGCACATTACTTCCCACTTTCCTCATTACTTATCATTCACTTTTTCAGCTTGTAGTGTCATCTCCCAGCAGATAATTCCACTGATGTTTTTAATGTGGCACATTCACTTAAAAACTAGAAGAGACAGAGGTAGATTTACCCAAATGAAGGACATATACTTGGCAAGAATGCACACACATGAAAGCTTATTGCAGCACTAGCAACATAAAGCAAATGACAAGCTGAAAGCTACCTGTACCACTGACAAACAGAGAATGCTGTACAGTAAAGGAATGAAATTTAGTCCACTCTGTACACAGCTCTGCTGAGAAAAAGAAAAGCAATTTCCAAGACTAAACTGCTGTAGCCCTGAACAAGTCACCACAAAGATTTCCTGTTGCTGTTTCCTACATTTTCTCTGATAGTCTCTAGAGGCTGGGTGACAGGGTTCTTCTATATGTAACACAAAAAATCCAAAACAAAGTGCTCATGTTAGTTGCAGCTGCTGAAATCCAACTATAAAGTTATCAGCAAGGCAAGACTGGTTTTTTAGTTCCGAATTTCAAGTTGGAGCAGCAGAGCTTACACTTGGAACTGGACCGTATTACCTCCCCTTGCACAGCTCTTGCAAAGGGCATGAAGCAATATTGGGAAGAAAACTCATCCTAAAGGAGCACCTTGGACTAGAAAAATACAGCAAAACAGTGGAGAACCAACAGCCAAGCAAATGCAATATGGAGCAAGCTACAGAACATGAGAAGAATAACCACACAGAGAATATAAACTCCTACCCTTTTGTCACTGAAAAATGCATGGAACAATTAACTTTATGCTGTAAAGCCAGTAATTCAAAGATATAAGAGACTCAGGTTTTAGTCATGAGCCCACTCACAGAGCAAGATAATGCTTAGAAAATGCAGCACAGGAAGAAAGATGCAGGCATCAGATGGGAAAGGACAGCATGGTCAGAAATCGAGCCAAATCTGTCCCTACTGCTCTGCATGTACAGCTTCAGCTCAACTAGAATGAGAGATGCCTTCCCTACAAAACAGGAGAACCATCTACTGGCTTGCACACATAGTTGCTCATCTTCTTTCAGAAGCAGCCTTTTCATGGGATGCTACTGAAGCCTGAGGTGTGCTGAAAAGCTCAAATGCAGTGTGCCTTTTCTTTCCCGATTCATACTAACACCCATTCATCAGGCCACCATGCAATCTTTGCAATCATACAAGCAAATGGCTTGAAGTAAGTACCTGCAAGTATCAGGAACACGGGCCTCTGAAGTACTTACATCAAAAGCATTGGCAGCAATGAACTGTAGTAAAAGGAAATGTTATCTTAAACAAGGACAATGATGACAGGGATTTCAAGAAAAGAAAAAAACTAATTTTTATTTCAGCCCTTCAAACGTCACATCAGCAATTCTGAGGCAGAAACTGAAGTGTAGCTGTAACCAGCTTTATCTTTCCTCCCACAGTTAGAGCTTTTATTGCAATTGTCACCTAAACTTAGAAGTTCATATTTATATTTCACTTGGTGCTTGTGATTTGTTTATCACACTAGCACTTTCAATCCAATTTCCACAAAATATAAAGACAGAAAGAGATAGTGTACAACCAGTACAGAAACTTTCAATCAGTCTGTGTAAGCTGTTCAAAAAGGTACCTAAATTTGCCAGAGCTCAAATGCTCACAGAAAGAAAGATTGCAAGAAACATCTTTGCTCATCTTGTGAATTAGTATCTCCTTCTGCTTCTCCCCTGAACTGATCCACCTCAAACGTGCTTTTTAGGTTTAACTCAAGAAAACATAACTGTCATTTTTAAATTAAAATAATAAAAACAGTTCCTCCTTTGAAGTCTTCATTAGCATGCATTATATCAATTTCCAGCACGGTGGTGACACTGACATTTTTAGATTTTCATTATGAACGTCAAACACAGAAAGAACTAAAAACCACAATGAGTTGATTCCATCTGAAAACACTCTTTAAAAATAAAAGACAGAGAAATCCTGATGAGAATGGTGATAAAGCAGCCATGATCGGAGAAAGTATTATGCAGAATGGAAAAGGGAAAGCCACATTAAAAGACCTTTAAAATCATACAGCCAATTGCAATCCAGTTGCATTCTGTCTGAGTCATGAAAACTAGACATTTAATCACATATGCATAAAGGATGGAAAAATCATAGGCACTTTTCCTTGTACAGTACTTGATTCATTGGACCTTTACATAATTCACTACACTGAAAATGCAGGGGATATCCAGAGAAGTGTCATTCAAGACATTTTCCATTGCCCCATTTTTAAAAAACTCTTAAATGGGATTATGTAAATTATGGGAATATGAACATACACTTATGTATGGACACAAACCTCTGCCATTTCTGAGGTAAACGTACTCTTTCACATTTTTTATTTCATGAAAAACACAAAAACATGACTGCCAAGTTTTCAAGTCATCACCACTGCAAATGAGCTTTTTCCATTTGATCATTAATAAAAAAATAGAAATGGTAATGGAGTATATGCTGCTTTCACCCCCTTTAAAAATACCTTTTACTTGATGCATTATGTTTTGATATATCCCAGTCAAATTAAGCAGAGGCTGGCAACTGCATATGGCAATCTGATTAATGACATAATATGATTTATGTGCTTCATTTCAGTACATTGGGTCATTCTGATTTTTTAAATATATTCCTACAGATGTGAATGAGTACCACATTAAATCCTGTCTCAGACAAAAATCTCCCATTGAGACTGAAATGGCTGAACATTCTCATTTAATGGGAATTGCTTAAGGGAATTGGGTTAGATTTTTTATTTTTTTTTTTTGAGGCAGCTCAAGTGCCATCTAAAGGAATTTCCAATACTAGCTGATACCAGACATTTCAAAGACCTTAAAGACACCTAGCCACTAAAGTGTGCATCTAGGCACGTGAAATCTGCACAAGTTGCAGACCTTTTCAGATTTGGTAGTCTTCTGGGGCTCCAACAGTCTGCACCAAAGTCCGCTGACGTCAGGTTACCCCAACTGCAATTTTTATGCAGGCCTCGGTACATTTGCACATTTGTATGAGCAGCAGAGCCGAAGAACATGCATTCCAGACAAAAGTGTGAATCCAAATCACTCACCACTGAGATCAGCTATCAAAGCCATGGAGGCAGAACCATAGACTCCTTGTATTTCTTCCTCCTTATAGCACTAATAGCACAAGAAGAAACTACAGGATCAAGCACCCCTCAATGACTTTCAGCTTATACTACATGCGTGTAGGAACCTGGCAGGATTGAATGAAAGGCTTCTTTATACCATTGAGTGTCCAGAATTTTGTTAGAAGTAATAACTTTGGGTAATAGAACTTTTTTTGCTATGGGAGCCTAAAACTGAATGAGAAGGAATTGTTTTCTAGTCCTTACCTTGGAGCTATCTGCTGGCCCTAATAATAATTCTCCTGCTGAATGATGAACAGAATTAAGTCATTACTGAGAGATTTGGAAATCCAGATCACTAATGACTACTTGAATCATCCAGCTACTTTTCCATTACAACAATTTCAGAAATACTATGGGAAAGTGAGCTAAAAAGAGACTGTGAAGGAATGACCAAAATATTTGTTAGAATTCTGAAAATTTTCAAAAGCCTCTTTAATCAGGGGATAGAGGAAGACAACAGGCTAAAATTCAAGTACAGCACTTCATTGACACTTTTTTTAATAAATGTGTTTTGCTCAGTGGCAAATATTTCTGTTTTAAAGAAGCAGGATGTCGCATTATCCCTGTACTATCCCTGTGAAAGCTTTTTGTTCTATCTCTTTTCCTTGTAGTTTTAGGCAACGTTTAGGCCTATCTGACACTAAAGACAATTCAGTTCGTTAAGCCTAATTATTAGGGATTGGAGTCAGGCATTAGTTTATTGCTTAAGTGTACACAGTAATTATTACTGATGTTAAAAAGGATATTTAATCACTGAGAACCTCTTATTGCATTATTGCTGGTGGCATTGGCATCACATTACCAAAACTGTGTTTTCAGGGTTCATCAGCATCACACAGACATATGGGATTTTTTCATCTGTTTCTTTCTACATTGTTCACTTTCTATTGCTTTGTGGACCAACAGAAAAAAAAAAAAAAAAAAGAATGAAGCAGGGCTGTTTTTCTCATTTCATTGGGGAAAATCAGCAAACACCACTAAGACACAAGCAAGTCCCAAAACACAGCAGTTTGTCGCAGGACTTCAAACTCAGTCAAGTCCAAAGAGACGACTTACAAAGACGTTTTGTGGGAAAAGTCAAAATTGACTCGTGTTTCTTCATTCTAACAAACCAATACAGAATTTGCAGTTTGCAGCCTGAAAGGAAGACTTGCTGGGAAGTTTCCCATTCTCCACAATATTAAGATTGCTTAGCAGAGAGTCAGGCTGTATTTTCTGTCCCTCATGGTCATCACATTGGGATGCTTCAGTCTAATTCTACTGATGTTGATCAGTCTGGTGTAGGAAATACTGGCAAGAGGGTCGTCAGACTAGAAGACTCCAGAAAGTCATTCTGCCTCATCCCAGTAGTCTCATTTCATACTCTGAACCAGGTCACCTGACACTGAAGCAATCCTATTTCTCGCTCCTTTTTGCTGAACTACAATGACAACCACCAGTAAAACCATCCCTCTTCTCCCTTAACTTTTCAGATTATATCTAAATTCTTTTCCCAGTTCATTTCCAATCATTAGTAAAATCCTCTATTATTCCTATTTTGCCTTTTTTCAGTCCTTCCTCCTCAAAAAAACCCAACACACAAGGTAGTCAAAGCCATACATTCTTCATTTTATTTTGGACTGACTGGTGAAAGCCACAATCGCTTGCTGACTGAATGTACCTGATTCAATTAAAGGATCAAGAGACATGTCATAGCAGGAGAGACAACAGAAAATAATTACAGCTGCTGAAAGCAACATGTGCAGTGTCTCAACAAGACCAAAATTTTGGGCTGTTTAGCAAGCAAGAGGCTACTATGATATTTTGCAATGGGGACAATCCATCAGGAATCTTACGTTCACCTTCATTCAAAAAAAAATTTGTTTTCCTCAGTCGTAACAAAAAAATGGTAACTCAAAATAGATAATAATGTCTTCCATACCCTGGAACTTCCAAAGTGTTTATACCAAGACCATTATTACATTGCCTTTTTTTTTCTTAATAGAGTGATGTAATACATGCCCATTTCAAAGGGCATACACAAGCTGAACTTCACATGCCCTATTTTATCTTATCTAATTTTAAGTCAAGTTGGTGGAGCTTTCTACCTAACAGATATACAAAGCTGTTATGAAAGTAGTATTGTTTCTATAAATTGTCACTCAAAAATGAAAATCAATCCTTAATACAGTTATGTATGTTAATATTCTAATACAAAACAGAATTGCACCATTGTCATATAATGACAAGGTATTAGAAACGTAGGATTGAGGGTGAGGTTATTTAGGGAATGTGTCCTTACACCAGGTAATGTTCCAGTTCACTATTCCTCTATTAAATTACAGAAGTAGTTAAAAAACAAGAATGATACTTTACTCAACTGTTCATCATAAACTCATTTAGCTGGTAACATACTGTCTAGAATGTGTTATACCAAATGATAGTAAGCCAGTTTATAGGCAAAAGTATTATACAGTTCTTCCAGATAGCTTTCCCTATGAATGAAAGGTTCCTTAGTTGCTCCATTAAAAAAAAAAATCCAAATATAGAACAAGAAAATAATTTTCAAGAAAATAGTTTTTAATATTTATGAAAGATAAAAAAAATATTTTAATTCATATATGTATAAAGAGCTCAATGCCAAACTAAGTCTTGCTTTTGTTAATATTCTTTAACTGCTTCTAAAAGCTCTATTCTCTCTTGATCATTTTAAATAAAAAGAAAAATCCTGATTAATGCAAGCAACTAAGATATTTCTAAATTCTTTCCTTCATTTTATTTCTTTCAGCTTAGCTGTCCAACCAGCTCAGAATATATTCCTTCCCGTTGGAGAAATTAGAAATACTATACTGTTATATTCAGAAGCAGAAGATCTAAAAAGAAAAGGCCTAAAGACCATCGGGATTCTTGGTCTTATTTCCCTTTCCATGGGGACTGAGAACTTATGTATTTTATCTGTTTTTCACTGCAGATTCATCATGAAGTTTCTCAGGAGACCATGAAATGTCCTAAACCTTGTCTCTGCCAGCTACAGGAGGAGATTGGTCAATTCTTATGGGAGAAAGATGAAATGGAAGCCCAGACCAGTTGTTCCTGCTTCTGCTATCAGGAACACTGCTCGTAGAGGCAGTAACTTCTCTGGAAGTCCTACTGCTATCTTCTCCCCCTCAAAACTAGTTGCAGTTTGCTACAACTTCATCCTGGCTTTGCATTGGGCTGTTAGCATAGTTTTCCCAAAACCTAGAACAAGCAAGGAGGACAATGCAAAGGCTGTGGCAATTCTTTTACCTACTCTGTCTTCTACTTACTCTGAAGAGCCAGCCTTTCCTCCCTGCACTTTTGCTGAACTTGAACCAATCTCAAGCCTAAGTGCCTGGCTATGAACACGATACGTCTTTGGCAGGCATGTTATTTTTCTGTAGTCTTCTGGAAATTAGGCAGACCTTTTTTTATTTAGCCTAATAAAGATATGCCAAATCAGAAACAAAAATATTACTTCGGAGAAAAAAAAAAACCAAACTCTAATTGCTCATAAAATGGCTTCTTGCAAATAAATAAATAAATTTTTAAAAGAGGAAAAAGAAAACAAGTATTTTACACAGCGGATTCCTTCTTTCTATGTTTTATGGGAAACTGTGCAAGCCAGTAAATCTCAATAGGAAGGAGAAATCACACTTCTTAGCAAGAAACTCTCTGTTGCAGTGAGTTTCTCACAAAGCCTTCCAAGGAACCAGCATGTGCGTGGTATTCCAGCACTTGCCAACATGCCTCAAAAGTCTGCAGAGGTACACTACAAAACTGGGGTTCTCTACATCTCTGTTTTCTACCACAGCCAGTATTAATAGAAGAGAACTATTAATAGACAGAAGCTATCTGTGAGAAGATCAACATCAGTCTACTACTAGTCTACAATTCTGTACTTGGTTTTTGTCAAGGTGTGTATTTCCTTCTGTGGACTGTACAACTAGCCTGTCATTTTTAAGAGTGATTTTTGGTCAAACACAGACTTGGCAAGGTAGCCCTACTAAATCACCTCCCAGAGGGGGTTTTTCTAGCCATCTATGCTCATTCTTAGTCAAAGATCCAGTATGTGCCAACTTGTGTCATAAGGTATTGTTTTAAGGATGTTTTTCATCAGATGTGGATTCTCCCTGTAACGCAGCTCAGAAGGAGAACATGAAGCTGCTTTAAAGCTTCGCAATAACGCACATGGAAAATAGAAATTGCATCCTATCACCAACCTATATAGCTTGTTTCATTATGCATTAACAGCAGAGCTACATGACTTTCAAGTGCATATTACCTACAAACACACTAAAATTAAGGAAACCCACAGTGTCTGAGACTAGGAAGCCAGAAGAAGGTGGTCACCATTGTCAAGCCCTGGGTTTAAGCCACACTCTTGCCCAGGCACTTTAGTTTAATTTAGACTCCCAATAGTTTGCCCACATGAAACCTTTGCAGAGTCTTAGTTCTTTGATACCTTGAAGTCCTGTACAGAGAAAAAGCCACAGAGTTTTCCCCAAGAGAATTTTTTTTAATTTAGTGAGAAAATAAGCATTTTGGCAAGAAGGTTTTACAGGAGTGACAAACAAACAACCAAAGAGAAGCATTACACTAGAGCAACAAGCAAACACCAACCCCATGCTACTTAGTCAAACACACCTGCCTCAGTCCTAGCTTCCGGATAGCTTGTGCTCTGCAGAAACATGTTCCCCCTTCAAATTAGGTGTTGGGGGTTTTTTTAGCTATTGTCAAGCTTTCTTGTCTTCCATTACTTAACTAGTAAAATCCCCTATTGGGATAGAAAAATCATTGTATCAGCTGACGTGTTGACCTGTAATTTCAGTGCTGAACTGAACACCCTGGATGAGGACAATGCTCAAAGAAAGGGGGAAGCCAAGGTGTGGGGAGGGAAAATTTTTAACAAAGGGGGAATAAAATTCAAATGATTTGGCAACAACTTGCAAGCGATAGAATTTTTGCACGGGTCCTAGTGACTTAGAAATAAGCTTGATTAATTATCTTCACTTGCCAATATTTATAGAGAAAGTATAAATTATGTACATAAATTGTGCAGATTTTATATAAATGCACATACTTGGCTATATAAATGCTCTATTTGTCCCCCACTTAAGAATAAAGGCGATAGCATCATCCAATCAAAGGAAGAAGCAAGAGCAGTTCAAGGGGAGAATTATTTTTATTGTAAATTTCCAGAGGGAATTAACCAATTTTCTGTATTATGATAGAATCAGCATATTGTAGATTGAACCTGTAGATAATGTCAAAGCAGAAGAGACGCTTTCAGATTTGTGTGCCTGCTGAATCTCAAACACAAAAGGCTGCCGTACTTCTGTTTGCTCTGCAGTTTTCTCATCAATGTGCACATTATTGGACCTTACTGTGGTTGCAATGAACACTTCAGAGTGGCTGATGAAAGAAGTGAAAATACCCCTTGGATCTTGTGCGATTCAGGACTTGGCAATGACTATCTGTCCTGTCAGTGCATGTGTGATGGTGAAAGAACAGGAAGGAAATGAGATCATGGTCATATTCAATGAATTTTTTGAACATGGATACATGCCATGCTGTTTAAAATATTAAAAAAGTCTTTTATTATTATTATTGGTATCCTACAATCTAATGCTGAATATGATTACCTCATACAGAAAACAAGTTGGCAGGAAACTGACATGAAAATAAGGGAAATACAGAATAGCTGGGAAAAGCAAGAGAGAGCTCATAACCTTCAAATCCTGCTTTCCTACATTCAATTAGCATATACATTTTAATATGTCTCCTGCAATGTTCAGGAAAATGACATAGTGCCCTTCTGGATATATTTCATTGAAATTGGTGGGTTCAGTGCTAGATATAATGAAATAAGCATTAAAGATGGTATTTTACTCTTCAGGTTTGAATGACTTTTTAGAAAAGCAGGTGCGAGTGAATAGGAAAGAGGATGGTACTGAGGTACTCAAGGAGTAATCTATTATATAAATCTAGGATACAGGTAAATTTGGTTACACTGTAGAAATGGGATGCCTCCTGGTTTCCTACAGGACTTCCCTTTATTTCCTACTGTTCTCCTATTTTCTTAGGGAGCATTGTGGCAGACTACTGCAGTTTCTAGTCTTGAAGACACTGAGGTATGTCCAGTTTCGTAAAGCTGGAAAAAGCATGCTGCATTTTACATCCAGGAAGCTTACTAAAAAGGGGAAGGAAAATAAATAAATCAAGTAGCCCCAGCCTTGGGGGCTACTTGTTAAGTACTGCCCCAAGATTCAGATGTTATAGCCATCTAGAACCAATTTCACCTTCTACTTTCAACTCTGGTATGACACACACCAGGAAAGCTTTCTTATTGAATCTTCATTGCAGAGTGAATCTGTAATGATGCTTGAATATCTCAGTCATCAATTATCCTGATCATTTGAAATGAAGCTGAGCTTTCAACTTTTTTGTTAATGTTCGTTGCTGTTCTTCGTTTGATAGCTGGATATCTGTTACTATATTTCTCAAGCATTCAAATATACTTTGCTAGACTGTGATCAAATTGATCTTTGTTTTCTTTGAAGAAATAGAATACATAACCAGTATGCTTTTAACTAACAGCTCAATTTCCAGGATCTCAGTTGTCTTCCTTACAGTTCTCCTCTTAATTTTCCCCCTACTTTGGAAGCTATCTGTCATGGTTTAGCCCATTCCCCTCAGTATTAGAGTAGAAGATGGTTGATTCCAGGTGAAATTCCGGCTAAGTAGCCAATTGGAGACTTCTCTGACATCTCTACGAATTACCTATTTAACACAAACCAGAAAAGAAGGTGTGGCTGTGTGTGTGGGGCAGGAAGAAATTCGGAGCCACGATGTGAGTGAGGCAGCAGGGCCTCCCCGAGTGGGGGCCAGGCCCCCTCCTCCCCTGGCCTTGGGCCGGGGGCAGGCATGGCACTGAACCTTCTGGCCAAAGCATGTAGCAGAGTGGAGAAGAAACTCCAGAGAAAAGCTGCTCAGCTGAAACATTACAGAAGAAACTTCAGCCAGCGGAGAGCAGAGAAGAATCTGAGATAAGGCAGAAACTCCAAGGTCAGTGAAAAGGAGGGAGTGCAGAGGCGAGGGAGAGCCCCCCTCCTCTCCCTCCAGCAGGGGAAAAGACTTTAAAACTAAAACCCCTGCCACCTGTGGAAATGATTTGGAGTGAAAGAACTTTCATGTGGGTTCCCCCCCTGGAGGCCTGGATAGCCCAGGGAGGGCAGAGATGGCTTGAGGCCAAGACTGGATCACCTGAAAGCTGTATGCAGCAAGCTGCAGAAGAATTGTAGCCACAGAATGGTAAAGAAGCTGAGTGAATTCTCCTTGGAGGGGCTGAGCCCCTGACGACCTTGGGACTTTGTCCAAGAGATAAGCCTTAACACTAAGCCCCTGAACCCCAGGGGCCTGGTGCAACTGGGGACTGGGTCTAATGGCAAGTGGGAGAGCGGTGGCCACTTGGAGTGCCAGCCATGGCCGAGAGCCAAGACTGGCCATCTGACCAAAAGCAGAAAGTCAGAAGAATTCCAGAGAGCAAAAGAGAAGAAGCTACAAACAGCAGAAGCACAGCATCAGAAAGTGTTCTTGGGTGTGGACTGAGCCAAACCCAGAACCCCTGTGATCCCGGTGAGGGGTGGTGAGTCTAAGGAAACCCCCCTGAAACTCCTTGTGAAAGAAATCTCCATGGAGCCCCAGATCTTATGGTGACGACATGATAAAAATCCTCAGAAGCTGTAGACAAGCAGCTAGAAGTGGGAGGCAGACTTCTCTGCATTCCAGTGAAGAGAGAGAGGTTCGAACTACAGAAATATGGAACTGTTACCTTAAAGACTTTTTTTTCTCTCCCTTCTCTTTCTTCCTCTGGACTGTTTTTGAGGAAGAGAAGGAGAGGTGGTATTTATAAATAGGTAAGTTTGTTATTATAGGAAAACTAGTTAGAGTTGTTGTATATATAGAAGTATTTTCCCTTAGTTCTAGTTGTATAGCAATAAATCTTAATCCCCATTTCAAGGAGATCTGTTTTGTCTGTGCAAACCCTTCCTACTTATTAGCAAAATTTGTGGGTTGATAAGCACTGTGCAGAAAGCACAGGGGCTAAACCATCACACTATCAACATGAAAATCAATTATGCATTCCAGTAGTGGTTCTAACAGCAACAAATTACAATATAAACTTTCTGTATATACAATATATACTTACTGTATATTGCTCTTTATACATTTGCAGTCCATGTAAGTCTCTTGACTCACAAGTACTGCAGGGCATCCATCATTCCATAACCCATTCATCAGCCACCATAGTACCTAGCTGCTTTCTGGAGACATGGTGTCCTTAGGACAGAGCCCCCACCTGAGTTCACTGAGCACTCTGCATCTTTTGAGGTGATCGTGCTGGAATGCACACTGTTTGGAGATTTCGAATAAGCTGCATGCAGACTGCAATAATTTCAACCTCTTCATTATTTGCTATTCCTTTACCCTTAATGTCATCTGTGGCTTTTATCAGTAATGATTTTAGCTTTGTTTGATGAAAATGTCATACAGGCAGAGCCAAGGACTAACCCATCCAAGGCCCTAGTAGACAATCCTACATTTACACTTTTATTATAGGTTCTTTAATATAAAACCATATTGATAAAACTTATTTCTGCTTCTTAAGTAAAATGTCATGCAACACCATGTCTGTACTACATCTTTTCTGCAAACTAGATATAGAAGTACTTTTCTGCTTCACAGAGATATGAGAGTCCACACTGAAGCACTTTGATACTGTGACATTAAAAGGCAACAAAGAAATGCAGATATCTGTTTTTAAACCAGGGCCATTCAATTTTCTCACAGGAAAGTAAATGTTGAAAAGCATTTACTGCTTTAGCACAAGACTTTATTGGTGGGAAAGCAGAGTGAAGAGACTAGTATTTTGGAAAAGTCAGCCCCAAGAATTTCTGTGAGGAATGAGTCCTGGAATAAAAGAGACCAAGAACTGAAGGTAGGGTTCACTGGTCAAAAAGCAGGCAGAGACCTTGTCTTGTCAGAGTGCAAACACTGAGGGAGAAACACTAAATAGGTGGAAGGCTGAGGCTTGAAAACAAGTGTGAACGCAGCAGGCCTGTATTAAGCAACAGTGGTAAATTTTCAGGCTGGAAACAAAACTGTCCTTCAGGGTTTGGATTCCTGAAGTCATTCTTTCCATTATGCCCTAGTTTGCCCAACTGAGGAAAAACAAGCATCAGTTCCAATCCCTTGGTGTTATTGCCTGCCGAAACCAAGTCTTTCTACCAGAACCTTCAGAGAGAATCCTGAACAAAATGCACAAGTCTAAAGCTGTATGGATGAAGTTTCAGATGTGCTCAACACCTCACAGCTCCCTTTGTTCTCAATAGGGGAGTTCTCTGTTGTTCTCAGGGAGAGCAGCTATAAGCACTTCCAAAAGACTAGTCCATAATCTCAAAACCCCTTCAATTTGCAGGATCAAAATAACTTTTGCAATGCATAGCTTTACAGTCAAAACAAGTGTAATTCACACAAAAGCTGAGGAAATAATTTATTCATTTATTTTAAGTGTTACCTCTTAAGCAAAGTAATAAGGCAGTTTTAGTACCCAGAAATAACCTGCAATAAATAAAAGTAATACAGTACACACTATAATAAAAAGGAATAACTAAAAAGGTTTAAAAAAAACGGTTTTTGTGCAATGCAGTACATAAGTTTTCAGAATTTCTTCAAGCATAGCAGTTCTTCATGAAAAGTAGTGATTACCATAAAAATACAGGTGCATTTCTAACATTTGAGGGAACTATGCAGTGTCCCATCCTTGTAACAAAGACACACCAGAGGGTTCTTGCAGTCTCTCTAATCAGCGAGATCAAAAAGTCATGCATCAGTCTAGCAATAAATAGAAATGGAAAGAAAATACAGCCCCTTCGGTGCTGCCATTAGTACTCTGTCCACTAATAAATCAATAATGAAATGACACTTTAATTCTGAGAAGGCATCATCTCCTTGAAGGCCCAGAAAGGCAGAGACATAAGACTGAAAAGCACCTTAAAAGATTGCCCAGTCACCTCCATCCTCTGCAAAAGCATGGCCAGGCTTTTCCTACAGTATCTCTGCTACTTAAGATTCTGCATCATATCCAGGTAGCGCAAGGTCTTACTAGTCTTACTGCTACAAAGGTTCACCAAAAATATCTTATCTAAATCATAATTTCTGAAGTTCAGACTTATCATATCGTGTCCTATCAGTGTAGCAGCCTCTTATAAACCTGCAAACATTTACAACTCTCCTTGATTTTCCCTTTGTAAGAAAATCCTTTCTCTTTACCAGTGGCAGGACTTTACTTCTTTACGGCAGAACAGAGGGGCCTGTGAAATGAAACGGCAGAAGCTGAACTAGGTAGGACGTTCAGAGTCAGACTGCAAAGCAGTAGGTTGCATGGGGAACAATCTGGCACCTAAAGGAAGGCATCTGAGCTGAGTGACCCACAAGGCTTAGTCAGCACAAGGAGAAGGGTTCAACCGAACAAGTGAATTCTCAGAGCACTGCTTACAATCTCACTTTTGAATCTTGGTCGTGTAGGTCTTGTGTTGAATGTGCTCGCTTTGTGTTCAGAACCAAGCGAGTTCATGGGGCCTGATCTCGGATAGTATTTCTAGTTGTCATTTTAGCAAAAAAACCCCAAAACTGTAGGTTGATGTTTGATCCCAGCTGGAGAATTGTGACTATCCTCAACCAGCTGAAAGTACTACATAGTGGACGTGATACATACAGGCCCCACTCTTACAGAGCACTTTAAAAATAAGAAAAATCAGACAGAGCCAATATTTACTTAGTAAACTGGCTTTGTTTCTGCTTTGTTCCCTTTACAAATTCCAATATAGTTTGTTTGAAAGTAATTTTCTATCTAAAATTTTCAAGCTAGAAACATTACATACAACAATAAAATTGGGGCATGGGGGGTGCTGTGCAGTGTGGGAGAGGAGACAATAATTTCAAGAATCCAGCGTATAATACTTAAGGTCTGTGAACAATCATGCTAATCTCTTCCTGCATTTCTTTTGCAGGAACTCAGCACCAGCCTATGCAAATGCACTGTAATTATTCCTGTAGTCTACAAAGAGCTAAGGTGTCTGTATCTGGAGGAAAATCCACAGAGCAGGTAGCTGTGATTTTTCTAATTTGACATGTTCCTTTTTTGCGAAGGATTTTTTTAATTGGAAATTTCTCTGGTGTAGGAGAGATGTTTTAATCAGTCATCAATCTTCAACTCAAAGATGTAAGGTAGAAAAAAAATGAATTGTGAAACTAAAATACTTCTACATGATAAATTTAAAACTAGGACTATTCAGGTAGAATTTATAAGGAAAGATTTATATATTTAACTACCTTTTTTAAAAATTAAATAATATGTCTTCTGAATATCTTGCTTTCCTTATCACCTAGCAAAATAATGTATGGCATATTGTCTGCACACTGTCTTTTTTCTTGCTACGTGAATAAGGAGGGCAATGATTTAACAGACAGTTTTTAGGTGAATTTCAAAAAAAAAAAAAAGAAGATATTCGTTACCCTCATAATGAGGTCTGTAAAAGACAGGTACATAGATTGCACCATATTGCATGAGACAATCCTGCTTTGGGCAAGAAATCATGCTTGACATTCACAGCTCCTCTTCTATATCCAGCCTGTTTTTTAAAATCACTTTGCAAATGGGGTCTTCCAGAGTAATTTCTGACAAAAAGCTCACAGTCACTTCTGGATGCTTTGGAAAATTCCACCAACACTACCCATTCTTCATTAATCATAAAGTGGCACCAGAATCTGCTGCTCCCCTTACTTGTTCTTCAATATCTCCACCATCGCTAACAAAGTGAAGTTTCTCTGTGGCTGGTGAGATACAACTTCACCTTTCCCCACAGTAGTTGGGCTCAAGGAAACCCCTTCACCAACATGTGTAAAGACAGACAGCCATTCAGAGGAAGAGGAAAAACCTGTGTAATTTCATTTTCCACCTTCGATACAGCACAAATGTTTGTTTGACACATGGAATGGCTAGATTATTAAATATGCTCCAACAGCATTTTGGATTCTGGGATGAAAGAATCTGATTACCATAAAAACAAAGGGACTGTAGAGCTCCTCCGGCTGTGATCCTGATAAGAGAGCTGCTGCTCTAAGGAAACCAGACTACTGCCACAAACTGAATTTCTTCAATTCAATGTTTTTAGAAACTAATTTTATTTTTCTTACTCATGACTGATGAGATCATGGGAGTGACCTGAAGCTGAACAACAATGATAAAAGTGTAGTCATTTGTTGACAGAAGCTCAGCATAGCTGAGAAAAATGTAGAAGTGCCAAGCACTAGGGCTGTTATCCCCTTTTCCTGCTGTTTTAATGCCATTACACATTTCCCACAGCAGATGACAAAAGCTGGAGCTTATCCAAAGAAGCAACCACTCAAGCCAATGTACATGACCTTCACATCCCTGGTTAAACTAAAACAAGGAAGAACAAAGGCAATGCAAACCTACTCCTGGGCAAGCCCTTCTAGGTGCTCTTGCCTCTCTCCCCTTACCTTTTTCCCTTTGGACCACTCATTCAGCATCAAGCTCAATAAGCATGGCTGAAGTGTGCAAGCACCACTATGATACAAGGAATAATAACAGGAGTACAGAAAGCTTCAAGAAGCACCTAAAGCACAGTGGAAGGAAATACATGCCAGGTGAAGAGCTCCACTGTTACAGATCACTAGAATAGTACAAGTCAACCAGAGATTGCATGCAGTGCAGGACTAACATATGGAATACACAGTGATCTTCAGAATGAAATTGTCAATCTAAAACACAGCACAACATTCTATTTTTATAACATATCCATGAATTTAAACAGTAAATCTTGAGATAAAATACCAAAGCATACCTCTTTATACATATCTTTGGAGTTCACTTCCACTGCCTGCCTTTGAAGTTTTAGAGCCTGATTTCAAAGATATGTGCAAACCTTATTCCTACTTGGGTCATTTTTCAAATCTTGCCTCATGACAATTAAATGAAGTCTAGGTCTTGTGACTCTCTGGAGCCCCTTTTTAGAGGCAGTATTTCCAAAGCATTTAAGTAATTTAAGAACTTGGGTAACTTAAGGTAAATAGCTCTTGGCAGAACTAGAAGGCTTACAAAGCTTAGATTCCATTTGAAAAACCCACCATCTCCACACTGCAATCTGTTCTGATCCCTATCAACAATTTTCTATTGTTAAATTGCCTTGTCAAAAGTAGCAAACTAACTAGCTTTGCAGACAAGGCACTGCACATATCAATCATTTAAAATTGCTGTGCTAATGTTTCTCCTCAATCTGTGTAACTCATCTGGGCATAAAAGTCCCTCTGTTGGTAAGGACTAGGTAACCAGTGCCAGGAAATCATAAAAGCTTGTGAAGAAAGATACACAGATACCCAGGGGCGGAAGTTAATCCTGATGAGATTTGACACATTGACACAGCAGTGAGCTGAGAATTATTTGCCTAACATTTGTCTATTTGTTCATAAGAAATAAACCAGCAGCTCTGTTTGCAGATGTGCTTTATTTATTTAGATTTCTTCACCTGTGATAGAGACTTAGAGAAAGTTCTTATTTTGAATAATGAGCAGATGAAATAATTCAACATGGAATAAGCTATAAATACTGCTCAGTTCACTGGTAACATATAAATGCAAAAGAAGAGGGTGATCAAGTTCTCATGAAACTAAGCAAACGCATTATTCGGTTATCTGTTATTTAATTCACCCACTACTTTTCCATACCTCTTCCCAGCAACTGCTGGGACCAACAGTTAACTTTGACACACATATCCTTCAGATGGAAGATAGATGTCTGTTGTCAGACAGAAGTTAACTACCCAGTCTAGGACATCTAAACAAGCTTCCCACTAGGAACCAAGAGAGGTGTAGGCAAAAGGCAATGAAGTTCATCCCTTTTTTGATCCGTTTTGCACTAAGAGAAAACTCTATCAGCCACGGAAAGAGTCCTGACAATAAGCTTAGATGATGTGACCAATACTGGGAGAGATCAGTTTCACTCTTGGTGACTGAAAGTACTCTCTGGTTCCTACGGTATCAGCTGGGACCATTTGCTGGGACCATAGCAGAAAACTGATGGGTCAATTCCTAGAGCAAGGAAGAAACAAGCATCTCTTCATCTGTATTACATCTCTTTTGCAGCTGTTCTTCAACACACCTTGATGTGGGTCTGGAGTGTACACAGTGAAAAAATTACCTCTGCAGTGCTTCAATCATCCTGAAAGTTGTTAAACTCCCCACTCGTTTGACTGTGTATGAAATCAGTGCACCACTTGCATTAATAAGGTTATTTTCAGGTACTTTCACAGTAGAAGAATCATCCCAAATCAAGAACATTGCAAGAGTTCAGTAAGTCTCGTTACAGTCCCATTGCCAAGTTTCTAGTGCATCAGAATATCATCATCAAATCTAATTACTCAATCTTACTTGCAATCCCCCACTAAAACATGGCACATTTCAGAAAATTCAGCTCTTCTCTAATAGCTTTTCCCTGTGCCACGAGCCCAGGATGAATCTCTGTAAGGCAGCAGGGGTGCACGCTTCTAACCACTCCATGCACCCTTCTCCTCCCATTCCCTAATCAAACTAAAGAAAGAGAATCTTGGCAGAAGATCTGAGAAATAAAGACATTCTTCAGTAAGTATGCTTGTGATGAATGAGGTCTTGGGGGATCCCTACACCCAGTTAAAACTTCTGTGGCTTATAAGGAAGAAATGTATAAAGGGCAAACACATACATGACACAAAATTATAGGAGCAATTTAGGCAGGCTTTCATATATAGAATTTATTACCACACATTAATGATTTTCATTATTGCCCATTTCAAGTTGCAACACACTATTTGCACTGTAATCACTTGCCTATAAAATGTGTTGTGGGAGACATCACTACATTCTACAAAGATTAGCTCTGCTGTGTTTCAGACAGAAACATGTAATTACAAAGAAGAGCATCACAGATTCTAAACTTGTCAGGTTGATTTTACAATGGCCACTGGCAGTTGTTCACATCAAAGATGCAGGTCTTACATGTAAAAGCAAAACAGACAGAACTGAGACACTCCTCAAATACTAATCAGAAATTTTTCTGCATCAAATCAGTTCTCTCTTCACTTTGAATGTGACAGCACAATCGAAGTCTGGTTTTGGTCTCCCCTTTGGTGTTTTAATGCAGATAATCCTTACAGTAGAACATAAACTACTGTACATAGAAGCATACACTGACAGTCTGGACACAGAATAAGGGCAAGAAAAGCTGGTTTCAAGGGAAAAGACCTCAAGTTCAGCTGGACCAAGCTTTTAGTCCAATGTTGAATGGGTTGAACCTCAGAATTCAAGCCTTGTCATAAACACCTACTACTCAGGTTTGAGTATTTCCGAAACACTCCGCTCTACTCAGAATATCTAAAATTAGTAGAAACAGGTAAAGGATGACTATAAAGCTACCATATAATGCAGCAATATAAAGCAAGTATGGTGCTTAAACAACAATTTAGAGAGCTTGGCTTACTGCCCACTGTTTTACAGTGAAAAAACATGACTTGTTTCACCCATAAAGCAAGCCAACAAAACTCCAAATTTTGTACTACTCAAACAAAAACCATCATACAAAATCCTGCAAGAAACATCTTCTCACTGATCTACACACACCAACAAAAATAATTCCATTTTGATCTCAAGAAAAATTCAGTTTCATAAAAGCACAACATTCCGAATAGTGCAATCTCTTGTGTCCCCTGTGAATGTCCTAACTGATAAGCCTAGAGCCTCAACTGTTTCAACTTCTCTCTCTCTCTGGCCTAGTAACATTTACACAAAGCTTAGTGTTTTGTTTTGTTTTTTTCTTAGGACAGTCAGCCAAGAAAGTCACACAGCATAATCTCGTACACTAATTTTCAAGAGGAATAAGAACATCTTTAAGATAAACTACAGAGAAAACTAATTTTTTTCTATGTACCTAGAGACCTGTGCCCTGGCAGTGGAGCTAAGAGAAAGTGATGATGCTTGTATGTGCCACAATGCAAAAAGCACTATGAAGGGCTTTCAAAACACGTGGCAAGAACAATGGTAAATGCTGAAGCAATTAATCATTAAGTATTTGCTGCTAAAATGAGTAAGAATGCCCTTACTGAAATCTGCAGTAGAGCTTTTGGGCTCAATTGTCGGTCAGGAATCCACAACTTCATTAGGTGTAAACTTCAAAGAAAAATTAAGCTTTTCACCTTCTCCACTGACATAATGAAAGTTTTTTACCTCCCTGTTCTGTGCAAGTATGTGCAGTTACAGGTGGTTTTCTTTCCTAATTATCCTTGTAAAATGCTTTTGCAGGATGATTTCTTTGGTATTGTATGACATTTGAATAGCACTTTTTAGTTCCTTTTCTTCTCTTCAATCTATAGTATTAGATTAGATGAGCATCTTTATGGAGTGTTCTCTGAAGCTATTTCTTCATCTCTAGCTTTTCTCAGCACTTTCAAGTCTAATCTATAAAAAAGTAAAGGGTAAGGGAGCTATTGATTATAGCACTGTAACCACCGATACCATCTCCATAATGAAGATATGTTAACTCAACAAAGTGAACAAAGGTCAAGATGGACAGGATTGACTCCGCTGTGCCTAAGCATGCCCATGATATATATGGAGCACATAGTGTTCACTTCCAGATTTACCAGTTATTCTGCTGTGGAAATTAACAGAAAATCCTAAACAGCCTAAGAAAGGAGAAAGGGATCAAATGAAGACAAAATGAATACACTATAATATCTGAAGTATTGGTGCTAGGTACTTTATACATTCCCTCTCGGATCCTGTTGCAGGAAGCTGAATGTTTACAACAATTATCCACCTGAAAATATTCCTCCCTAAAATCCGAAGCACTATGGATATCTTGGGAGAAGCAGGAAGAAGGAAGTTCTGAAAATACATGCTCTTTGATTTTACTCCTCAGAGCACATAAGGTTATGCAACCCTTGATACAACCAAAACACTCCTTTCAATTCAGCTGTAAAAACTGCTGACCGCTCAGCACTACAACAGACTATGAGACATGCTGAACTGATAAAAATCTGCTGGAAAATGTTACATTACAGCTTTTTATTTACTGGGCTAAATCTAAATGCATGCAAACCTTTGTAATAACATGACTAAACCCAGCAGTGATACATCAGCCAACCGCTCCATTGAATAAGACCTACAGTATTTTCCACTAATAAATGTGGACTCCAGTCTTCCATGTATCCACTGACACTAGACAATGTTAGTGCTTGCACAGCAGGCAGCTTAGGGGACAGAAGGCTGTTTGTTTAAACCATGTGCTTGCCCCCTCATTCGTGGAAATTAACAGTGCAGCTAAGTCAGCATGTGAACCTACCAAGAGGTGGCACTGGAAGGACACTCTTTGGAAGTAGCCGGGCAAACTTCTGCTCCAGGAAAAGATGGTGAGAATCAGCTTGCACACACATAACCTCAGGAGGGTCTCTCATGGCTCGTTGGTTTCAACAGGTAACTGAAGGCAGCCTTTCTATCTAGTTCTGCAACTCCATCACACTCAACCCGCTTGCACAAAACAGTACACACACATACACTAAATAATGAAGGGTCTTGAACACAAGGAAACAAGAGAAAGCACTGGGAAAAGTTAGGTTCAATCACATTATTCACCCCTAAGAAATATTATCCAAACTGTTTTCCTATTTTTTGAACACTGCTGATAATTAATTGAAAAGAATAAAGCCACTAGCAAGACATTCAAATGTAGTTCAAGGCTGCTGTTAACCTGGCGACTCTCTACAAATCTGTGACAATTTCTAAGATCACCAGGAAAAGCAGTTTTAGTGAGCTTAAATTTACTACACATGGAGATCCACATCTCCCATGGAGAAATTTTAGCAATCTACAAATAGCAGAAAAAAAAGAAAAAAAATTGCAAATCGTGATATTAAGAGTACCTGTAATACTATGTATGGCAGGGCACCCATGCTTATAGTGTATTCAGACACATACCTATGCAAAAATCTATAAATACATTATGTAAATTAAATTTTAGGCACTTACCGAGTGAAACATTTCAATACTATCCATAATAATATGGAGAGTAGTCCTGAATTAACTTACTGGAAATTTGTATTCAGAGGGAAGTTACAGGGTCAAGTTTTTCTTATCAGCTCGTAACGAACAGTTCTCATTTTACTCCCCCCCTCTATCCTTCCTCAGTTTCACCACCAAAAGAAAACAACAGGTTTTGGTTAGCCTGTTTCTGTTTGTTTTTACCCATTCCAACAAATCAATTTATCACAACATATTTAAGTCCCAATGTTGAGAAAGTTTATACACACACTTTAGTTCATTGTTAAGTAACAGGCTGCTGCAGTTAATGAATCAACTCATAAGTAAATCTAAGTGTGTACACTTGCATGACTGGAGTCTAAAATCAGGTCACTCAAAAATTTGGCCATGTACAATCTAATCACATGCAATAGGTTCTATATATACAGCATTTGAAGTATTTTGCATAATTTATTTCTGAATTAAGGTTTTGTGTGATGACTTGTGTGCGGTGTCCAAATCAGACCCCAGACATATTACAAGATGGAAGTAAAAAGACTTATTTTTACTGACATTTCACATAAGGTTGGTCATTCTGTTTCATCATAGGGAAAAAGCTGTTAGAGCCTTTACAGATGTTTGCTGAATATTGAACAGCTCTGGAGTCTTTAGGTGCCTGCAGAGGTTTGCAAGTCATCATGATCAAGAATTACTAGATATCTTAATTGTGAACACTACTACATCATAATTGCAATGGCACAGTTTTGAGTTGATATAAGTTCATTATGAACTACACCGAAATTGGCAAAGTACGCCTAATTCTGGTTTACTGACATTGGGCAGCTCTGTTGCTGGGTTTATTGGCTTGGGGAAGGAAGGTTTGTTTAGGTTTTTTTCTTCCAGCAGACATCACAGTGGAAAAATTAAGACCCATTGCAAAAAGATTAAATGCTTTGTAAGTATCCTTATGGTGAGCAGCTGAAATCTCTCATTTCTTTTGCTTTTATGAAGGCAAAAAAATGTATCTGAGAAACAAGTTAAACTCACCAATTTGTTCCAACAAAATGTTATCAGAGTCTGACACATTTCAATTACCTGTGTAATCAAATCATAAATGAAAAAATCACACAGCATTCAAAATACCTCTAATGTTCCAAGTCAAAATATATTCTTTAGAGAGAGAGGTAACTCACATCGTTATGCTTCAAATTGATTACCACAAACTGTACCTATAATTAGATATAACTAACGCAATTTAAGGAAGAGAAAACTAATATTTTAAGCTAAACACAGAGTAATCTTATTGCCTTCCAGTCAGTTACCAAGCAGAAAATGTACTGTCTCACTAATTTATTATTATTAGAAACATCATACTTTTAATCTATTCTAAGGACATAACTATGTATTTAAAGTAGTATTTCCCAGCTGTATTTCAAAACAACAGGTTTGATGGATTTTTGCTGAAATAAAAACCACAGAACTCCTCCCCTTTTACTATAAATGAATAAACCAGAAAAGGTAGAGTAGGAGTGAGCTGAAGAGTGCTGCAGCATATTAACCAACATTATTTTACTTTTAGCTGTTTAAATGCTTGATTCATAATGGAAATATTAAAAAAAAATAATAAAAAAAGGTAAAATCTTCCTGAAGGTTCAAGTGACAGGTGCTATAGAACCAAAGCAACATTTTGCATCATTTCAACTAATATCTCATTCTCAGGAAGCCCAAATAATTTTTGCACTACGCTGATGACAGGACACCAAAATGTTCAGGCAATATTCAATGACAATTCCCTCCACCAAGCTTTTGGGTTTCTTCTCTAGCATTCTCAGATGATCGTTTATACAATTAGGCCTTTACCCACACACAGCTTTTCCTTTTACAGCAGGCATTATAGGTTCCACTACCTTCTTGCTGATCTCAAGTTATGGTCTTATTCACCCATTAGGCTACTATTGACAAGAGTACCACATATTAGCTGTTGAGACTCAAACCACAGCCTCCCCTGATCCAAATAGCTCCTGGGTGAGCACATGCCTTCCAGCCCCCCCCATCTGAAATATTAGGCACGGATATTTCCCTACTCAAGTAGGACGATGGGCAGAGGTTCCTCACCGTTAAGACAACAGTAGCAGCATCACGGCCCTCTCTAATACTAAGTGTGAAGGTTTCCTCCTCCTCTTAGCCACCTTGCAAACTCTACTCGCTTGCCCTTTCTCAGCCATACCAGGAATAACGGCTGAACAAGGAATCACTCTGTTCTCTGAGCTGCAGCTGCTGTTGCTACCCCCTGCTGCCTCCCAAGGGCTGCTATCTGGTGACAAAACACAGCACCCAACCCAAGGAGACAAGGCAAATAGAGCTACCTTAAACTGCAGTTCTCTGAAGCAGCAGTATGTGAAATTTCAGCACAACCTGAAGAAGTGATATGATTCACACACCCAGCACTGCTCAAGCCTATGCCCCAACGCACGATTCAGTTTCAGTCATATAGAAGAGCCTCATTGATGCTTTGTACACATTAGCAACATGGTTTTTATCTCACTTACTGCTGGATGACAAGAACACTATGCCCCTTCCCACACACTAGGAATCATCATCATCTCTGTCTAGTTGCCCAGAGACAGACAAAAGTGACATAAATATCATGTACCACGTGTCACCACAATAAAAACAGCCTAACAGGGAGGCAGAAGTAGGTTGGTCCTGTACTTAAGAAGGACCAGAACTTGGTCAGACTAGATTCAGAAGACTCAAAAAGCAAGAGTACTCTGTTATCATTGCACAGCTACAGAGTTTTATCATGCTGGCACCATAAGAAGTCTGTTCTCTAGAGCTAAGTTTCTCTAGCTCAGGAACATTGGAAGCTTCCACTACGGTCTTCCAGAGAACTTGCTGTTATGCTCACTGGTGGGCCTGAGGTACTGTGGTTTCCAAGGTGATTCGTGGGCTGGATGCCTCGTATGTACAAGCAGGCATACCAGTCATTTATACTTACCTTATTTATCTCTGTTTCCAAGTCCTGAAATACAAGCCCACTACGCAACAGCACTTCACACTGAGCATGAGTCACCGCTCTATAAGGAAATGCTCTAAGACCACTTACTTCTACAAAGGCCACTGAACAGCATCTTCTGGCAAGTAACTCACCAGTACGACTAATTCAAACTCTTAACATCATACCTGATGCCTAGTTTCATCAGTGCTTATAACAGCAGCAGCACTCTGAGTAGTATCTTCACAATCTTCATTTAATGATCAGTATCACATGCAGAACCCCCTTCCTACACAGTGAGAAGTGGAAGAGGAAATCTTGTTATGAAGATGACTGTCATATGAACAGTACCGAGCTCTTGCAAAGACACAGATCTCACTTTAAAAAGCAGTTCTACATCACCAAAAGAAAAAGCTATGTTTTTTCCACACAGATGCTCACATTCTGTAAAATTTAACAGGAAAGAATACTACTGAGTTGACTTTTAAGTTCTTCTTTAATGCCAAAGGCCCCAAAGAAGACTACTTTAAGTAAAGAAGCAATCTGGATTTGGCAGCAGGACAAACCGTTCCTTTACAGTCCTATTGCACCTGCGTGCTCTGATCCATCATTCAGGCTAAGGTGTTTTCTAAAGGTGCTTAATGTTCCATTTTTACTTTGTAAGAGCAAAAACCTGACTACTCAAAAAGGAAAACAACTGTGATAGCAGCAGCAACTCTGCAGCATTTACTGTGAGTTGGGCTTCAACAATTTTCCTCAACTGACCCAAAATTTCACATAGTGCCATCAGAAGCTCTGAGTAACCACTACTGTCTGCTGTGAGGCCCAGAACTAAAACCTGCCAATTCACAGAATCACAAAATCACACAGGTTGGAGAAGATGTACAAGACCACTAAGTCCAATCTTTAACTATCACCACCTTATCAGCTAGACCATGGCACTAGGTGCCACATGCAGTTGTTTCTTGAACACCTCCGGGGATGGTCACTCTACCACCTCCCTGGTAGTCCATTCCAATGCTTGGCAACCTTTCCACGAAGAAATTCTTCCTGAAATTAAGTGTGAGCCTGTGTTATGCAGAGCTTTAAGACCAGAGAATCTGCCATACAAGAGCATGTACATTTGTGTTCACATGTGCATTCATGCACACGTTTGAGAACCACAGGTGAGATGTACAGATTCACCCTCAGTACTGTATCTTCACCATTAGCATTGGGCAAAATGCATCTGAGTGTCACACATGTGAAAATCAATTAGCAAGCTCAAAAAGATATCTTTAGCCCTCAGCTGCTTCGAGGCATCTAAAAGTTGCACATTTAGTATAAGTTCTTGTTTCTACAAATACACCAAGAATCTTTAAAAGAGGAGAATACAAGAATACAAGAACAACTTTCTGACTAAAACTGAGCATGCACAAGGACCAAGGCATACCATTAAGCATCTCAAAACAACAGGCAATTCCACTGATTCCCTGCGTCCCTGTGGCAGGAAGTCACACGCATTGCTGTCAGGTCTAAGCAGCTACTGAAGAAGTACTCAGCATCTGTCAACAGTTTTTCTGCTGGACTGCAAGGTAAGAAATACAAAAACATTTAGATACAGCCCCAAACTATTAAAAGAACTCAGAAAATCCCATTTGTCTTCTACCAGAGAAGAAACAAAACGACACAAAAACACAAAGCAGCACTGTGTATGTACATATCATTGAAGAGATGACCACAGAGATATGCAAAAGAGTTCATACTAAGATATAACTTCTGCTTCTTAGCAACTGAACTCACTATGAAAAGATGCTTGCTCACAGTTGGTGAACTCATAGGAACCAAGGTCTTTCAAGAATTTTACCCCAGTTTAACTTCCATATTTTGGGCAAGTGGTGTGTCCTCCCAATACCTCTTATGTTTTACCACCAGAATAATTAGGTATCACACACTGATATGAGGAGTATAACCAGAACACTGTGTAATAGAATATATAATTTTCTTATTATATAAAGGAGTTTCAGAGGAAGAGCCATAGAAGTGTCCTCTGGAGGGGAAAAAAAAAAAAAAAAAAAGTATCAAAGATGGAAAAACTACAGAGGATTTTTGTTGCTCCAGTATTTCATTTGGTGATGTTTACCATTGAAATTCTCAGGAACTGCAACTTGTCAGACTTTAATAAACTTTATCAAGCATGTGAACGAATGAACCTTAATCTAACTGAAGGTCACCACACAAAAAACCCCACCCAAAAACGGAGATTTCAATTAAGGATTATATGCAAAGAAGAAAAGGCAGATGTAGAGAAATTAGCATTATGCTTTTATAGCTCCCATGTTGATAGTCAACAGCTGATGTTGAGTTTTAGTGGACACATCATTGGTTTGTTAATAGCAGCAGTCATAAAAGCCATAATGAAGCCCCCTGAGCACTCTGACCACACCAAACTAAAATCTTGTGTTCTTGTTTCAGCACCTTGGAAAAAATCACCTCTTTCCTCTATGCTCTGCTTTTTAATTATTATTTTGCTGTGGGGGTTGGTTTCCTATTTTGTTTGCTTCTTGCTGTCACTGCCTTTCACTTCTAGTATTCTGACATCTTGAACTGTCAAGAGTCAAGGTGTAAAAGCCCTCAAACTTGATTGCCAAAATACTGAAACAATTTTCTTGTGTTTATCTTCTTTGCTCTCTGAGTGTTTGCAATAAGCCTGCTTCCAGATTCAATGTTTGTGTTTAAGAGGCTGTAGTATTAGCTAGAAAGGCTCAGAGTGCAATCCCAGTGATATTACAAACTATGAAGCAAGCACAAAAGAAATACAGAGCTTTTTATAGCCAAGTTTTCACCATGTAACTTAGGAACAAACATATTTTTTTCTCTCACCCTCTCTCTGAGACAGTTCATTAAAAAAGCATCAAAAATTGTTTGCTTTTTTTTGTGATGGATTTTGTGCTCACGAGAAGAGACAGATAATGCTGGTAGTTGCTGTTTAGTCTCTAGGATATCAGTCTGCCCAAGAAGCCATTCCAATTCCCAGTTCACCAGTCAGGTTTCTAAACTGGGAAATGGCAAGCCATGTTAAATGGAAACAATCTCAACACGGGACAGACTAGTTCACAGTCATGGCAGCTGGGTGACAGTCACACACTATATGATTTATGTTAACTGCAGCAGAGCTTCAGTGGTATTAGGCCCTAAACAGCAGCATGGGGTTGCAAAATGCACTTCAGATGTTCCTGCCTCCTGAAGAAATCTAATAATTAAATCAGGTAATGTTTATATGTTAGCGTGGAGGAAGAATAGTGTTTGCATGGACCTTCTCTCCTGGCTCATCAAATCCAGCCTTCTACCACTGTAAACACAGAAGTATTAAGTGATTTAGCTCCATTGAAAAGTGGTTTAGCAAACCCATTGTCCCAATTACATGCACACATACTCACTGGGAATCTGTTCCAGAAGCTCACTCCCCTCCCTCTGCTATACCAAAATTTCTATCAGTTTCCAGTCCTAGCTGAATTTGTTGGCAGTAGTGGCCTTTTCCCCTGCTACCAGGTGCTGTCATAGGACTCGAGTAGTTAATTTCCATCCCCAACATTTAACTCCACCTATTTAGATATATTTTGTCTCCATATCACAATATTGTTGGTTAGAAAGGCACCTTTTCTATAATGAGATAGGCTTTCTTTCCAGCTTCTGCCATTATTCTGGAATATACCGTCCTTGATCAAGAGACCAGAAGAGTGCAGGCGCACACACTCCCCACACCACCCTTTACTCTCACAGTTCTTCTGGTAATATCATTTATTGAAGGACAAAATTGTACACTGTGAAAAAAAGAATAGTCTTAAACTGTGGAACACACTGTACAATTCCTAACGATCACATCTTTCTCCCCATCAACCCTTCCCATACATACTTTTACTAGGATAAAGTACCTCGGGCTTATCATTTTGGGACAAATGTGATTTTGATGACTTGAGTAAGGCTTTTGGATTGGGAGAGGAAAGGACTGGGAGTGACTTCCTGAAAGAGAACAAAAATTTCTGTGGAAGCATTTTGAAAAGTCTCCTCTGAAACCACCTGCATATGGAAGCTCCCACTGAATCTTGTCCTAGAGCTGTGTCTCTGCACAAACAAGGCAGTGTACAAGTGGGCTCAGATCCACTCAAGTACAACTGTTGTGCCTTTTCTTTGCAGAGCAAAACTGAAGTCAAGTAATGAGTAAGCACATACCCATTGGGTTTAGAACCAGAAAGATAAATCAGAGCATGGATAAGTGCAAGTTGCCTAACCTATGTAATTTATGATCTCTTTATTAGAAAACTACTGTTATCTGCAGCTGACTTCTCAGGAACCAGGCCCCCAGAACAGGATACAAAGGTTAGCTGCTCCAACCCATACCTGAGAAAACCACATAAGAAGATCTGACTTTTTTTTTTTTTTTTCCACCTATCAAAATTAGAGGAGGAATGTGAAATGCTCTTTCTTCTCCCTAGGAGCACTTTATAACTTGAATTCAGGAATACTCATTTATCCATTGACACCACAGAAAAATTTTGGGCTGGTGTCCCACAGAGACTAGAAACTGCATCCTACTTACACTGTACAGGCACATGTTCATGAGCCCTGTGCTTTGTCTTTCAAGTAAGCACTCTATTTATCCAGATCTATGGAGTGTGCAGCTTCACACATCTATCAGCCAGTCTGCAGTCTGCAGTGTACTGCTGTGTTTTCTGAGGTAGGATCGTTTTGATGAACACAGTACGAGTGACTAGTGGGATCGCCTACGTGTCCAAGCAGGATGTATAACACTCCAACTCGCATCGCATCCAACTCGTACCTCATCCATAAGGGGAATCACAGAGCTAGAAGGGAACCCAGCAATTCACTGCTCTCACCTCCTACATGGCAAACAGTACAAGTGCTTAATATGATAAAGACTTTATGCCTTTTTTCAGAACTGTCTGCTGTATCTAATCTACCATTTTAGAAAAGAAGGGACTGTTCCTTCCATAAGGGAGACTGAGAATGCTCGGCAGAGAGAGGGTGATGAGTGACCAAAAAATCAAGTGGAGAGAAAGCTTGACTGTGGTATGCAGTACAATTTAATGCAAGTCCTGGAAATGATGAAAAGCAAAATGATTTTATAAGAGATACAGAGGGGACTGTTTGGATTGTGTGCACCCTGGAGCAACTGAAGTCTGCTAAATTAAAGTAGGACAGAAAGAAACTCACTGAACGGTGAGTTTGCTTTGCTAGAAGGACAGAACAGCACACTGAGATAAGGTAAACTGCTAAAGAAGGAATGCTTAGATCTGCTGAGTGAAACACCCTTTAAATTGGAATGCTAAAACAAAGTCTTCACTTAGTATTGCCCTTTCTAAAAAAACAATCGAGCAGAGAAGTGCAGGGTCTGACCAACCCAGAGATGTGATAAAATAGGGTAGGCTCTGTGCCCGTTTTTTTTTTGTAGCGTACTCAACCCTTCTACCAGCATTCCACTGCTTTGGGCAACATAGTTTCAGAGTTTAAGGTTAAGTTTTATCTATATCAAGATCTCTATTGTTTTCAATTATATTAATTACTTCTTGGCTTAACCTCAAAGAGAGATTCTTTGTTCATTGTTCATTGCCCTTCTCTTGTGAGTACTTTATATACTGGAAGAGATCTCTTTTTTAGAGTGAACAAGTAGTTTCTTTTTTTAAAGGTAACATTCAGTAACATTTACAGCTTATAATGCTTGGTAAAAATGATATGAAGTCAATATGGGACTCTAAAGGTGAATCTACACCTTCCTGCAATGCTCTCAGGAGTGTCTAAACCAGTAATCCAACCAGGTTCACACTTTTGTCAAATAGAGTAGAATAACTATGACTACCTCTCCCACCTAATAGAATTCACTCCTATTAACACATCCCAGACTATTAGTAACTACATTTCCTGGAGTGGCATCACCTTGTTGCCTTTGGTACATATTCAAATACACCAAAGAGATTGTTCTCACTCAGTATCCCTAACAGTTTTGAAGTTGCCTGATATTTCAAGGGATCACATGAGTCTGAACAGAAACCAAATAGCTAAAAGCCTTTAGGCTCAGACTCTCTCTGTGGCCTCAAGTAATTGTTTTGTACCACTCACCAATTTTCAAAGGCAAAAAACAAAACAAGGACACCCCAAAGAGAACTAGAAATATTCATGGCAAAAATTGACGGCGTGGTTGGAGGCAACTTTTAGCAAGGAGTCCTGTAATAATGACTGCAACATCACTCATAGCTGACCACTCCTTACTACTTGTCCCCTCCAGTCTCAGTCAGACAGGATCCAGAGCTACCAGACAAGTTCACTTGACCATTTCTTACATCTACCATATGTCTACAGAGTGCATGTAAGCAGATGTCAGGAAACATGTTCACTAATAAGTAAATCGGTTCTCTAAACGCAGTTCACTTACCTGTCTGAGACAAAAATAGGGCTTCACAACCCCCATGTCTACAAATTAGTTAGCTGCCTGCACCTTCAGTCCCTTTTTCCATGTTGCAGTGATTCTCTGTGGGCTCAATTTAGAGAGCAGTGGAGGTAACTGTGTGAAACAGCCGGCAGTCAAGCTAGAGACAGGCTAGTTCCATTTATTCTGCTGTGAACAAGTAAATTGGCTGGGAAAGTGTCTAATGTTGAAAAACTCTTCACAACAGTTTCTCCTTATTTCAAGAATGCATTACTCATTTGATCTAGGTTTATTAAACCAGTGAGATTTTTCAAAATATCAGCAATATTCACATTCTTTATTTAGACACAAGACATAATCCAAGTATTTGAACAAAACATTACCAGCTTTCAGTGACAAACTAGATTCAGTAATCTGGAAGTCTCTGCCCTGTCACCCGTTAGAGGTAGGTGAAATGCTGGAAAACAGCCCTACCCCAATTTCAGTTCATCCTTGCATTACCCCACTCAAAATTTAGCTACTGGAGCCTCCTCAGAGCAGAGACCACAGTACTCTGAGTTTCACTGGAGTTCAAAAGGCAGGATGTTCTTGAAGCAGGGGCTCTTAGAGACAAGGAGATGACCTTTTTCCAGTCATAACCTTTAAAAGTTCCCCACATTAACAGCAGAAACACAACAGAAGGCTGAAGTCCAACTCTACAGCAAGCCTTGGCCAGGATTCTGAGAGGCTGAGCAACATTCCCTGTCCAAACTCACTCTTGTTAGCTATACCAGGGAAGTATATACTCCCACTTGACCCCCACAGGCAATAGCTTTTTGAGCATCCGTCCTTGTGACGCTCCTGTGAAACAACTGAGAACTACTAGCCCTTGTTTATATGGGGGTAATGAGACCAAAAAAAACAAAGGACTTGTCCACATGGTAGGATCAAGCAGGTATGGAAACTTAATAGCATGACCAATACCTTTAAAAGCCTATGTGGAAAGGCAGGTGACATAAAAAGCAAATGTTTTCATATGCTGTATCTTTTCTGCAAGATAATTAACACGGTTCTTCACACGGCTACTCACTGATGATTTCCCACACAAAGTCCAAGCAATGCACCTGCAAGCCATAAGAAATCTGTGGCAAAGTAGGGACAAATGCCAATATCCCAAAGAAAGGCCATAACTACTATGTCATCTTTCAGTGCAGCTCAAGTGTATGCCAACGGTATGAGGAAGGTTTGCAGTCTGCAAGTCTGTTTGTAAATCAATTCCAAGAGTAACGCTGCCTCTTGACCAGGATATTCTCTGTGCTGCTCCAGGTAGTGATAGCTCAAGTGGCAGCAGTTTCGTATCCCAAAGCCTTTTATTTCCAGTGCAAATAAAATTCACAGATAAAAGGCTTGTAGTTACAGCTTGATTTATGAGGCTTTATTTATACTGATGACACTAGAAAAATCAGGCTGCAGGTGTTGTGCAAACTCCTCAAAAGGGAAAGGTAAATCAAGGATTAAATTTGAAGAGCTAGCTGTAGAACAGATTTGGACACATTACCCCTCTTTTATTGAAAAATGTTTGTGTCAAAAGTTAAGCAGCGCATCATTCAAATCAGAATTTCAATCTGGCCTCCTAACCACCACTGATATAATAAAAAAGGCAAGAAACACTATAACGCACTTTGACTCCTCCTTATTATAATGCGGACCATTTAAAGGCTTATTTGCCTCAAAGCACCACGAAGGTAAGACCTCATCATAAACACAGAAGGGGCCACTGAGGTGTGAAGCATCCATCTGCTCTGTCCCAAGGAGCAGAACAGGGAACACACCCACAGTATCCAACAGACTATACGTAAGGAAATTTTACTGTGGACTTCAGCCTGCTCATAGTACACCAAGTAGATGGAGGATTGTTTCTGTGTGGATTAGACATGAGATGAGCCAGTGATGATCAAGTTCAGCATGTGGGCTCCGTAGTCTATAACTTGCCAATGACTAGCACTGCTAGCAAGGCTTAAAGAACTGGATCTGAAGGACCAGACACAAGAGTCCTCATGGGTCTGTTTCTGTTACCAATCCATTTATGTGCTCATGCTTTGTGTCAGGCAGTGCCTAAACATAAGACAGGCTTCCGCAGGATCTCTCCGTATCAGATGGACTGCAAGCAGATCCATCTCCATATGGAGCAGATCTCATTTCCACTGTGGGATCTAAAAGGAGGCAAATTAGTATTCTAAATGATGACTCAGATCAGCAGACATGGGAACAGGAGACTAGGTGATTTTACAGCCTTTACACCACTGAATAGCACCTAGCTAAAAATGATTTTTTTTTTTTTTAAATCACTTCAGCCCTGGTTTGGTTTCATCTAAATTAAGACTGAATGGAAAGTATTTCAGAATTTCACTGCCCAATGCCATTGCCAAGCAGAAGAGAAACTTATCCAGCAAAAGGGTAATTATCATCACAACAAATCCTACAGAAGATTTCCTGCGGCATTACCACAGGGTGATAAGGTTATAATGACCAACAGTGATAATTACAGCTAATGCAGAACTCCAAAATAAAAGCTTGCCTTCATCTATCCAGCACCATCAGTCGCAGGTTATTGTTGATGACAGGACATGATTAAATTGAAAGAGTTAAGACATTTCAACACTGCTTCATCATACTATGCTTGAATTACTTAGTTCAAAACAGTTGCAGAATGTCTATCATTACTTTTACCATAAGTCTTCTCATTTTTACCAAAAGCCTTCCCAAACTAAAGGGATTTGATTATTGCTTGTTAATACATGAAGCAGGTTCCCGGGTTGGAGTGTAGGACACAGTAGGTTGAATCTGTATCCAAGGTATTTCAGCCCATACTTTCTTATTAGCATGGGCTAATTCTTAGAAAGCATTAACATGCTTTCTTCAAGCTCTAAGTTTCCAGAAGTGCGATAACAGAAAGAACCAGCATTTTCCAGTTCTCGGAGAAGGGATGCTGAGGTATATGTAGGTGAGAGACACGAGGGAGGAGGGGAACATCCTACCAGTGGGAATGCAGTCTTGGACATCCGCAAATCCTCAAGCAGAGTCATTTATAACCCATCATTCCCGATCGCTGATTGCCCCTGAGTTACATGGCATACAGCACACTTGATAAAAAATTATCCCCTTCATTTCCTTGCCAGAAGAAAGATGTCTTTAAGTCAGTGTACAGTACATTTACTCTGGAAAATACATTTGGTCCCTTAAAAATGAAGCCTCCTTGCCCAAGTTTTGACAGGCTCAGAAAAAATTCTGGCATTCACCTAGTTCAGCTTAAAAAAAAAAATAAATAAAAGAAAAAGAAAAAGCACACACTGCAATAACAAAGCATTAAAATGTTATAATGAAAAACTTACATGGCTATTGAAAATATATTGTTAGATTCTAATGACTCTGTGCCTGATGCATGGATGGAGTACTATGAATTCCCAAAGGGTACATGCATATCATGTGGAAAAAAAGAAATGAGAGTGAAGAAAAAAAACAAGTCTGTCATTCCCACACTGGTGTTGGAATGTCCAGCATTTGGTCTCAGGAACTGGACAAGGGCATAAGAAACACATGCCTTTCTTTCCAGTTCCACTGCCTTGTAAATCCTTCTTTTGTTCCTCAGAACAGATCATCCTCTGGGTGATGCAAGAGACTGCCACTGAACTGTGAGAAATGAAAATTTTAGTCCTATTGCAGGCTGGACTGGGGGACATCCCCAGCCAGTGATAGGCACCTTTAAGAACAGCAGTGGGAGCAAAGGGTCTGCCAGCTCTTAGTTTCCAAATCAACAAGTCCAAAGTATTAAACGGACAAGTACAATCTTGTCTTCTCACACTCAGAGAATCCAGAGAGCCCAGAGGAAGTGTATCAACCTCTGGAAACTATTATGCTGGCTCATAACCCTAATGGAGGGGGAAGGTATGCAGACTATATTGAATACCTTTTTTACTGCAGAATAAAAGAGAATGGCATCAAAGAAAGCAAAAGGAGAAGCAGAGGTTTTGAGGTCCAAAAGACCTCTCCAATCCTACGCCCGAATTAATGTGCTCTTTGTAGGCAGTAAGGGTCTGTTAGAGGATATGAACATTAAGATGCTGGAGAATTCTGATGAGTGAAGGAGACCAGGGGAAAATATCAGTGCATACCCAGCAGACTCTCTATTTCCAATACAGCCAGGGAACAAAGATATAAATTTTTGAATAGATAGTAGAGCCACACATTCAGTAATAACGTGCTGTAAGGGCCTGCTAATTAAAGTCACAATACTGATTATTGGGACAATGGGAGAAAGAACTTTTCAGCCATTCTGACAAACTATGGCATGTACAATTGGAGATATTAATATATGAATATTTATGTCCAGGATGCAAGTTAAATGCTCAAAAAACTTTTTTGAAAACCTCTCTACTAGTTATACAGCCCATAGGAAACAGCACATGGAAGGCTCAAATCTGTTTGCTAATGGACCAGACCTTGGAAGAACCTGAGAATGACATCCCAGAGACACAGTATTGAACGTAGTAATCCCTCTGGTATGGGCTTCAGAGAAACCAGGCAAAGCAAAGAATGTGAACTCCTCTTAAAGTAGAACTCAAGCCAGGAGCACAACCAGTGAGGGTAAATCAATACCCTATTAGACTGGAAGCATGTAAAGGACTGGAGCCCTTGATAAATACTGTCATGGAGTATGGACTGCCTAGAGAATACCAGTCTGAATTTAATACTCCTATTTTACCTTGTTCTCATGAATACAGACTAGTACAGAATTTAAGAGCAATAAACCAAATAACCATGAATATATATGTATACACCACCATACCAATTCCTTACACCTTGATAGCCTCAGTTCCAGAAACAAATGCTTATTTTATTTGTTTTGGATTTAAAAATGCTTTTTTTAATTATTATTTTATTTAAATACCCTTAGACCAAGACAAGGAATTTTTTTCCTTCAAATCAGAGAATCCCACAATGGGAAGAAATGTCCAGCCTTGCTCAACTGTGCTCCCTCACGGATTCAAAACCAGCTCTACTCTATCTGGTAACATATTGGCAAAAACATATTCCCATTGGATCAATTGCAAGGTAATGATAACAATGTAATTCTGCTATGCTGATGAGCGAAGGTCAATTGGCAGAAACACCAAAATGTTAAAAAAAAATAAAATCAGAAGAATGGTACATGACTCAAAATCAACACATTCTCAGAACTGTTCAAATGTGGAGTCCTTCTCAAGTTACATGAAGAAATTCACATAGGAGGAGATGTCAAGGTAAGCAGTGCTAAGAGATGTGATACAGGACCAAAAATGCAATTGAATTCAGATGTAACAGTAAAAAGATGCCCAACATGTTATGTAAATAATCCTTAAATTCGAAGAAATACCCACAGGTGATGTGCAAAGAGGCCTAACTCCCAGAGAACACTAGCAGAGAGATTTATTCAAGTTTTCATTTGTGTAAGCAATATAAATATCTACTTATTATAGAGGATATGCAATATAAGTATCTACTTATTATAGAGGAGATCTTTTCAGGATGGCCAGAAGCCTTCCCTTGCCATAACCATTAGGCTAGGGAAGTCAAAGTATTGTTAAAGGAAATAATCCTTAGGTTTAGAATTCCCGAGGGATTGTGCTCAGACACTGGGCCCTGTTTCAGAAGTAGTCCAAAAAGTATCAAAGTTTCTCCAGCTTAAATGGGATTTACACACCCTCACGACACCAAGTCTAGCAAAAAGGTGGAAAGCATGATTAAAAACAAACACAACCACAACAAATAATTTTTCAAAGTTGTGCCTGGAAACTCAGCTCAAGTTGGTAGATATTTTACCTATTGCCTTGATGAGAGTCAGAATCACTCCATGAGTTGGGGAAAGAGTGAGTCCTTTTGAAATATTGTAAAGGAAGCCATATCCAGCTAAAAGCATGGGTATTGCATCAGTCAAATGCATGTTAAAGGGGGAGGAATGTTGAAAGATTATCTTCCATCTCTTTCGCACATTTTATCATCTTTACATAGGTACCCCAAATAGCAATCCCCTTTGCCCCTGGACACGCCAGTACACAACCTTCAACATGGAAACTTTATATTCACACTTGTAGAGATGAGCTACTGAAAGAAAAGTGAAAAGAACCTTAGATTGTTCTGTTGGCTACATATACAACTATAAAGGGGGAAGGAATCACTTCCCAGATTCATCATACACCAGCTCCTCCAGCAAAAGCTAAGGTTGAGCAGCCAGCCAAATCAACAAGGCCGTTAAAAACTATAGTGACACACCACTGTATCACAGAATAAAAAAAATGTATGTTTTTTGTGTTCTTTCAATTTATAGAGTTAAATATTTTTTTCAACTTCTGAGAAATGTACTGTGATATGTCCATAAGTCTCAAAGAGGAGAACCTACCGTCAGGTGAGATTAAAAACCCACAAAGAAGTTCACAGTAACTACGGGTTGGTCTTGAAACCATGACAACAGTGTACTAAAGCAAAGGAAGAGTGAAGAGTTCCCAGGAACATTATAAATCCTTATTTCACTGACAATTAGTTGTTCAAATATACTCAAGCAGGAACTGTAATAGAGTATATGATTAAATAATAACTTGGTGTTAGCTGATAGGATGAAAATATAACCTCAAGTTACCCCAGATTATTATAATGCTAAAAAATACACATCCTGGAAAATTTGTATACGCAAATGATAGCATACTGAACTGGATCAAGACCACCACATACATTAAGAATTTTGTTATATGAGTGACCAATCACCTGTTTCTCTATCATTCATTCTTTATTTACTTTTTGTATAAAAGACTGTGCTTGTTTCCCAGAAAGTGTGCTGGTTGTGTTTGATGCCTGGCACCCTATTCTGCTGAATGGTAATAAAATTAAATATCCCAATTCAATGTGTAGATTGGTTCTTTCATGCCTGGTGAAAGAACCCTGCTTTAGGGGACAACAGTATTAACTAGTTGCCTGCTACTCTATTCAGTAGCTCCATATCAAACGAACATCACACTTAGACTACTAGTTTCAAACCAAAGAAGTGCACTGAGAAAAGTATAAGTGGTCAGAACAGATTTGCCATATTAAGATAGAAGGTCAGAAATAGATACATTTATTTTTCAGAAAGCATTGTGTGATTTTCTTGTTCAACAGGAGCTAGGCTGCTAGCTGGAGCACTACATGGTTGTTCCCATTTCCAGAAAAATTGGAAGGATACACATTTCCTGAGTTGGAGCCTTCATTTCTGGGTACCCTACCAGCAACAACTGTTGCAAGAGCTTGGCATATGAAGGACTGGAAGAGAAAGACATCAAATTTAGGCCTAGTCCTCCTGTGGTCACTTCACAGTTAAAAATACAAACCAAATACGAAGTTTTTGGTAAGGCTTGTTCGGGTTTGTTTTGCTTCTGAAAAAAAATCTGCTAAATCAAGAAATTACTGCAGATTCTGTTTTTATAGTGAGCTGTTACACATGCTAAATAGTTACTATGAAGCTTTTGATTTTCCTAGAAAAGTACAGATGCACACTCATATAATTTCCAAACGGCTTGTAATTCCTGAATTACTTTCCTCCCACCTATTTCAGAGTTTATTATGTTATAGGCTTTATGCCAAGGTCATCAGTTTGCACATAATGTAGATGTTAGGATATTTTACTGGAGTTTATGAATGGAAATGTCTCTTGACTATTGATATGCAAACTCTCAGAAAATCTACATTTTCTATCACAGCTGAAAAACTAAGGCAATATGGTTGACACATAAACACTTCATGGTGTCAGGTAATACACAATAACAATACACACAGGTATTATTATTGAGAACTGTGCAAAAGTAGCTTTCAATCTGGACTTCATTCAGTACAAATCATCTTGTCTCTACATCCTTCTTGTGTTTGACATACCCTGCAACCATTTATTTACGTGCCTATAGAAAGGGTAACAAAGCCATAAAACACCTCAACAATTACTGTGCCTGACCTCTGGAAAAACAGCTCTCCTAAATCAAAATCCATTTGAATGAGGACACCTTGTAGAAAAACATCCAGTAGGGATTAAAAATTGTCCAGGATCAGAGATTCAACAGAAGTCTTTGGTAAGTTGTGTTGAGTGCCATTATCCTGTAGCAGGGTTCTCATTCTGTTTCTCTATTTGAATGTCCTCACGCAACCCTATAAACAGCACCAGTGCTTGGCTTTTCCATTCCAATTTGCCAGGAGTCACACAGCTTAAGATATGGCTGTGCTGACCATTCTTCAGCAAAGCACTGAACAGCCAGACTTTGGATCCATGGAGTCACTGCTACACTGACCAGTGAAGACTAGGGGTCTGCTCAGGACTCCTATAAAAAAACGTGAAAGTCACCTTTTAGCTGGAACTGTAAAAGACTCCCATCCACAATCAAACAGGGGAGACCTGCCATTCATTCTTATCATCAGGTTACATGGGCATTTGAATAGCTTCAGAAGCAATGGTTCTTGGTCAGCTGGACGAGGGAATTATGCATTACCTGAAACATACTGATTTATTGAACTTAAGAAGAGCCTCCTGATTTTCACATTTCAAACAACAGCTTTGAGCACACTCATTTCTATTTTCCAGAGATCTCCAACAGAGGAACTGTACTTCACACACAAGCACACAGGCACAGGAACATGCAGCAGTTGTTGCTTAAGGGCTTCTAATTACTATGAATGATGCTCTTGCAATCACACAACTCCAAGAGACCAACAGATATAATCTCAACTTAGCCATACAAACCTTGAGATCTATTTCGTGTAGGTGGAGGAGTTTTCCTTGCAGGGATATTTGAAATGAGGTTATGATATATGAGTTAGACGTGCTATGTATATGTGTTAAATGTACCATGTGAATCTCAGAGCAACTGAACGTTCAGCTCTCGTACCTGGTGAAGACCAAAGAATACCAGGACACTCCCAAAAAAATACATGTTCACCAAGACCCTTAAGTGAAACATACTGCTTCCCAAATGCAGCTGGCAGTTCTAGAAGATGAGAGATGGTTATGGACTGCTGATCCAGGAGAATAGCCTCATTTACTACTTTCCTTTTCGGAGGAAACTCCTCTTTCATCTCTTTCTACAGTCCAGCCCTTTTTTTCTCTTTTCTTTATTTCCTCCCCCTTGAAGCAACTGAGCCACCCATTCCATAATCCTACTTTCTGTGCAAAAAATATGCGCTTCAAAACTTATTTTTCTCTGTGGAATATGCTACAAATTAGCTAAGCCTAGGGAGAAGGACAAGAAATAAAAGCTTTGGGGGAAAAAAGATCTCAGTGAAAGAAGTGTAGAGAACAATTTCCATTCTAGTCCAGAAGTCTCGTCCCCTACAGAGCTGGGGGGGGGAATAAAAAAAAAAATAAATCACAATTCGCATTGCATTATGCTGTGCATTGGAACGAATGAAATCATGGGTGAATGCAATGCCATCCTTAAAAGTAATACCAAGATAAATGTTTAAAAAGCAATCCTCCTGAGAAATCGAGAACATGCAAGGATCTTTGTGAATAAGCGATCCTCTATGACATCCACAGAAATAAGTAGAACAAATCTCCAGATCTAGCTTCAGGGCACATTGCAGCTGAACAACCTTTCCAAACAGAAAGGGATTCAGTTACCACTCGGGTTCAGCTGTGAAACGCCTATTCTGTATCTACAAACTGTCAGAGGCAGCAAATTTCAGTCTCAGGCAACATCCTGATATTTCGGTTGATGCCAGCAGTTAAATCACATGGATATGAGCCTAAGACCTGCAAGTCATCAAACTACACAGGACCTACACTGAAGCCTCAACACACTGAATGTTCTTATAACTACAGATGGACCATTGCTCTGTGGAAGAGGACTGGATTTAAGCATATGCATTAAACATTTTGTTCAACCTCAGCCTGACCTGCTGAGATGTATAAACAGACAGCTTCTGCTCTGTTTAATCCATTTAAAACATGTCTGACACCTTCAATGCTGTTAACTCTGATCTTCAGTTACATCACTTAGCTCCAGTGGCGGAACCAACGTTCAGGGCAGGGTCCTACACATACATAACCATCTCTGCTAAGAAAGACTAAGTACAGGAAAGACCTGTTGACCTAGGGATTGGAGTTGGGGGGAGATCTGGGGTCCTAGAAACCAACCTTTGTCCTATTGCTATGTGCACACAATTCTACCAGTACCCGGCTGATTACCACACAAAAACCTTCTATAATGGATTTACTTTATATCCTTCTCTTTTCTTAAGTTTTCTTGTTAAGGAATCTCAATGCCCTTGTAAAACCAGAGCACAATCTGGTTTCTGTCACAGAAGTCAGAGTCCAGAGATGGATTTGTTTTCTGTTGTGTCTATGTTACCTCTTAGACCGTGGTTTTTATTCTTTTAAATACTTTAATTGGGCTTATAATTAGACCCTGTCTCCCTACCTTTATGTACCTTTTCCCAGCTTCCTTTTCAAAGTGCTAGATCCTAACAATATTAACATTCTCCTCTGGAACCTCCTGAGATCTTAGCAGTAATTTCATGCGCCAATAATGTTTTACTGAAAATAAACAGACCTAAAACATTGGTAACCTGGGAATAATCAAGAAGTCACACGTGTCCTGATATACAGCCAAGCTGCCTAGTGACCTCTGTAATTACGTCACTCATTAACATATCCCTGGCCAGCTGGCTTTCCTCTGGGTGATAGAAAGCATACCTGCCCGGCTAAGCAGACTGAAAAGGTGTGACCAACAAATCAGTGAAATCTAATGGGATAGAACCCAGGTGCCATAAAGGTTTAGGTTCACTGGAGTGGTTTTGTAGTAAGGGCAGATGATCAAATTCCAGGTCTGCAGCAGGAAACTGGTATTTATTCTGGCACCGCTCTAACATTATACATTTTAAAGGATTCAAGGCACTTCTTGTGTCCTTATTAATCACAGGTCAACTTCTGCCAACCCATTCTGGACAGAGGCGTGTGAGACCCCACTACTGCCTAATATAAGGCAACTATTCCCCTCAAAAGCACTGATGCTCCCATATCCAAATCTTTCTTTCTCCACAGGTAGCAAAGAAACCTTGGTCATGTGCCAAGGAATGGGCAAAATGTCAAAACATGTTTAAAACAAAACCAAAACTAAACACCACACACATACACATGACAACACGGTACACACCGTAACTTTAATCCTCCAAACACTGAGATCTACGCAGAAGAATGAGGCAGTCTTCTTTCTTGGTACATACAGTAAATTTCTTTGCACTGGAAAACACTTCCAGTAATCTCTAACAGCAGAGATGCCTGGTGGCTCTTCTACAGATTATAAAACTTGGCACATGTGCATACAAAAAAAGAACAAGTTAGCTGTTTAGTTTCAAGACCATCTTCTTAATTGCAACTGGAACTTCAAGGAGTCCCACTAAAACAGGGAAACAGATTACTCCATGGTGTATGGAATCTTAGCTACTGGTGGGTTTTTAAGAACTTTCCAAACAAATGTGCTCAAAAAAACCCCACAAACCTATCCTTTATCAGAGAAGAGGAAAGGAATACCTGCCACTGAGATTCATCCTTGAACAATTTTTCTGTGATTTCATGTCATTTCCAGGGGAAAAAAAAAAAAAAAAAAAAGAACAAAACCTAGATGTACAATATGTATTTTCCCAAAAAATTATTCTTTTCTTTCCTAAAACTCAAACATGAGACATTTCAGTCTTAAGGTTCCAAGTCCTGGGGATCAACGCTACTCTTTGGTAGTCTAATAGAAAAAAGAAAAGCTACTCCAAAGTTTTATTCATTCATGGTCTTCTAAAACATGGAGGTTGAATCAGCTTCTGGCCCTGATCTCTGCCCAAAGACTACTGGCAGAGTCTGGTTCACTGGCTTAGACCAAACTCTGACTGTAAGCACAAAGAATCTTTTGGTTGTTCTGACTGAGTCAACAGGCAAATGGAAACAGTTTGTAATGTTAAAAGGCAGAGAACAATACAATACATCTTCAAGCAAATTACAATATTTATAAAACATTTTAACTCCATTCTATTTCTTTGGTCCTAAGCACAATGAAGTCACTTGTCTCTATTTCAGTGAACAGCTACATTTCTGAATTTGCTGTTAAACTAAAACAGAAAGAGTGAGTTTTTTGTTTTCATCAAGGTTTTCTTTTTCCTTTGTTTTTAATGGCATGTTGAAATCCACAGAAGAACAATCATTTGCTCTCATTATGTTTCAGTCTTCGATTACAGCATGACAAAGGAGCAATCTTATTTCAAAATTACTTTTTTAATGGGAATAAGTCCATCTCATAATTTATTGAATTCACAAACTCCAACAGAAAACACTGTACAAAAGTTAAATCAAGATAACAAATTACAGTAAGCAATAAAAAACCACAGAAATGTAATTACACAGTTTCAACAGTTGTTCTTGTCAGGGCAGTGGAAAGCATGCAGACAAATCTGAAATTTACGCTGAATTTTGTTGAATTCAACCTAAGAACCACCTCAAATGACACAGTCAGAGACCTCTGGTCCAGGCTTTGGGGATTTGTTATGACATACAGCAAGTGCTTCAGGAAAAGCTGTTAAAATAGCCCTCACATCCTACCCTTCACAGATTCATTCTCATTCCCATTAGCAGAAACTGGATTTTCTTTCTCCTTCTAGACTTTCAGCATTAAGTACCACCATCTTGGGTATTAAAGACAAACCTCCAGTCTGTCATTTTAGCATTAAGGACTCTAAAAAGACAACAACTCAGCTCTGCCAGAAACGTTGCGGTAACCCTGAGCAAAGTGTTTATCTTCTTCCGCCTCTCATTATCACAGCAACTTATCACAGCTTCTTTAGGAAAAAAACTGCATCTTAGCAGACAGATAGAGGAAGAGACCCTCAACTTTATTTTATCCTCTAGGCACCACTGTAATTACAAAACAACAATAATCAGGGGAAATGATCAAACAATTAATGTGAAAAAAACCAGAGATGCATCTTATAAAATATTGAAGTAGCTGCAGTTATTAATAGTTTCCTAGATTATTGAAACTAAGCCAACAATAAAAATCAAATTTATTTTTGCTACCACTTCCTTCTGTTACCATCAGTCTGCAAGACAGAAAACTACAATGGCACATTTAACCTAACTGAGGACATCACCACTGCCAAGTGTTGCCTTTGGACAGAAAGCCTTGTGGGGGAATTCTTCCATTGCGATGATTTGCAAAGTCATAATAATATTTCTATGTCCATATTAAATTTTATACAAGCTATTTTTTTATTACCAAATATAAATTTGGGGCCTCTATTACCTGCCACACCGTCTTAAAATAGTTCCAAGGTTATGCTGTCATCGCATAACTCTGGAAATTTGTAACCTTAATTCAAGCATTGGAAATATAACACATAATGTACAGCAAAAGAAACAACGTAGTGCCAAGCACAATTTTCTACTACAATAAACTGGGGAGTGTCTGAGCAGAAAATTCATCTTTTATATTGTACGCATCAGCAGCCCATGAGCGAAGATCACATTTCTATCAAATGCTCGAATGATAATGTTTCTTGTGAAGCCAGTTCTGAAGTGTCAGAAGACAACAGCAATAGATTACTGAAGTCCTGAAGCTAATTGTTTGGTTATCTGGAAATCAATGTAACAGGGAAACCTGGTTTTTCTCCCATTACACTTTGTACTCGATTTACCTAGCCTTGGCTCCAGGTCCTCTACCCTCTGCTTTATTTCTGAGGTTGAAGTACCATTCCTTGAAGACGCAACTTTTAATCTGATACAGAATACTTGGAGAAAGCAGCAATAAAGCTATAAAATTCCTTAGTTGCCAGATATTAAGAAGACCAGGGAACTTTTTTGTACTTCGCATACCAAGACTGTTAAAAGGCCAGGAACTCCATGCAAAATACTCCACAGACACATTGTCTGGCGAGCAGCTTGTTAAAGCTCAAGTTTTGCCAGAGCATGACAGACCTTGTGCTGAGCATTTCACAGCCCTGCGATTCAAGTTTCCGTACAACAGAGGGGAACAAGGACTCAAGACTTCTGTTGTAAAGCAGCCCACCACACACACTGATAAAGAGCACCATGCACGAAGCATTCTCATCACTGTATCATACAGAAATATAACTTCATTTAGTTGGAGGACAGCAAGACATGCTCAAGAACATGCTAGCAAGTACCAGGTTTAGGCAATAACACATAAGCAGAATAGCTATGGACTGCAAAGGTCTAAATAGACTCCTTTAAAGCAACAGCTTTATTGAATATACTGACCTATGAATGCTACTCATTTTGCACTGTGAAACAGCATGAGCTGCATCATGTTAAGAGCTGTCTCTGTGTACAAATGTAAAAGAGATGGTCCATTGATGTATATCTCTCAAAGATAGAAGGAACTAAAAGAAAAATAAAAACAAAACCCCACAAGTGAAAATCTCTGATAACTTGCTGTTTTACAGAAATTCCTGACCCAAAATTGTTAGCTGCACACTGCGGATGCCTCCACTGTTCTTAGCAGCCTAGGTTTCATAGCAGTACATAAAACATGCTCAAAATGGACTTCAGAACAGTGTCTCTGCCTCCATCCCAAGGCAGTAGAAGTGATATTGTTTTTCATTATCATGCAGGAACTCTAACTGCAGGAGTAGGAGGGCTAAACCCTGACCATCCATGAAAATACAAGGAAGTCTCAATAAACAGAACACAGGAAATGAAGCAGAGGAAAAAATGCTCTGCTCAAGCAGACAGCTGAGTAGAACCTAGTCATGGTAGCAAGAGAACCTGCAGTCTTCCATCAGAAAGGGCACTCTTTCATGAGTTACACAGGACAAGGCTCAGAGCTAATACCACTGTTTCATACAGCGTTAAACACCTAACGGAGGGTAGCTAACAATGGAAAATAAACCCACACAGTGAACCCTGGACAGAGGCTTCTTAGCAAGTCTTAAATTAGTTGTACTGGAAAGTAGTAACACAGATGCATTCCCTATACTTTGCTGCAGACTTAAAATTTACTTTAATGTGTTGGCTATGAACTTCCACCCAAGAAATGGCACACAGTGGTACCACTCTTTCCCCTTGAGCTGCATTTCAGAGCTACAGCTGGCAGGCAGATAAGTCCACAGCGCCTGTAACTATCAGGCACCCACAGGAATGCAAGGGGCTTCAGGAAGTTACAGGGCAAACCCCCACCTGAAGTGGCAAGCTCAGCTTTGCCTGTGTCATTCCTGATCAGTGTTTACCTGACCAGCAATTACAGATGAGCCACAGAGAGACTTCAGGTCCTGAGCAGAAAGTCTAATCCATTGTCTTTTCTACTGGAATGCTTTTTCTTAACTTTTTCTTCCAGAAATGTAAGCCTAAAAATTTCCATGTTATCAGCTGCAAATGTGGAGTATAGTGGGTAGATTTTTGCCTCTATTTAAAAGGAGGATTCTTTAAAATATGTTGATATTTTGATAATCACCACTACCCTTAAAATGGAGAAATATACCGAGCAATGATAATATATCTCCCCAGAATCCCAGTGTAAGACTAAGCAGGCACTGAAATAACAATTTTAGGGGAAAGTCGATTCTATTTACAACTACAATATATTCACTATGGTTAAACAAAGAAATTTGTACATCAGGGTTTTGCCTCTTATGATTAGTGCCACTTTTATTTTCTGGTCAGCAAAAGATCAGTTATGAAATCTATTTCCATAAGACAGAGATAAATTTATACTAGGAATAAAACAGAGCCATTTTATGTTACAAACATAATGTAACCAGAAGCTTTTGTTCTGCTTTTAGCAATAAAATGCCCTAAAAAGATAAAACATCTTTAGCTATTTGAACAGATCTTTAAATCTCAGAAACAAGCAGGACCAGTCAACTTCTTCATTTGAAAGAATAAAAAACCCTGAAAAATCCTGAAGGGAAGCAGATGATAAATAATCCCCCTGCTTGCTTTGCCTTCGCTGCACGTCTTCCACACAGGGTTTCAACCACACCTCCAGGGCTCTCTGCAAATTCTACATGAGCCTTGGGGTCCCTACAATGTGTCCACCTGTCACAGCAGAGGCCAAATTGTATATTCCCTCCCTGCACTATGCAGACCCTGTTGGTGACCTTCCCTCCTCTCAGCAGCCTGAAGGCTTCTAGCCTTCTCTCCAAGGAAAGATGAGTGTCAACTCTTTTTAAGGGACTAATTCATGCATGCAAGAAAAAGTACATTTCTGTATGCATTTGTATGAGCAAGCTCTGACTCAAGGTAAGGGAAACAAGGAGTGGGATTTTCGGGGGGGGGGGGGGGGGGGGGTGGA
>VXAY01005159.1:721174-810477 GCA_013399855.1 Oxyruncus cristatus
GCGGTGAGGACAAAGTGAGGGCATTGTGGGGGGGGGGGGGGGGGGCTTACTGCAGATCAGAACAGAAACAGAGTTAAGCCAGCGATCTCTACATCACAAAATTCACCAGTGTTAATTGTAAGAAGTAGCACCGCTAAAGCCAAGAAAGCTCAATGAAGATTAAAGAAAACAATTTTTTTTAGAAAAGATATCCATGTTGTCAGTTCTCCAAAGGATCTAATAAACCTGGAGGCAAACAAGCAGTCCAAATCCTGCCCCTCAGGAAAACTTAGAGCAGCAGATTCTGGGAATTTTGTCACATATGTTGTAAAAAGGTTAGCAGTATGTCTCAGAGCTGACTTATATCTACAAAGAAATGGCAACAGGCCTTGTCAAGCAGAACTTTTGCTCTTGAATCATCACCAAAATTCTCCAGGTCTAATTCAGTGTTCTGGAGCCAGGATCGTTCATTGCTTAAATGAGATCCTTTCTCCAAAAAGCATATGCCTGGCTTATTTAGCAGGATCCCCTTCCTCCAGGGAACGGAACAAAATACCCTTGCACGAAAAGTGAGAAAGATAGGGAAAGACAAGCATTTCCATCTTGAAGTAGCTCTGCTTGGAAATACATTTGCATGTGTGGGATGAGCTACACATATAGCAGATACATAATCATCCTCAATAAGTAAAAATTCAAGAAGCTGGCTTTTACAAAACAAATGTGGAATAGCACAATCTAGTGTCAAGGACAGCTCTGCTACTGCTAGCCTATGGCCACAAGGGACAGAGCCCCAGCTCTACACTCCTAACATCCCAATCATCCAAGTCTGCACCCATATTGTATCCACTGCACCTACAGTAAACCTCACTGGGAAAAAAGCACTTATCGCTGCAGTCATACAAGCCCTCAACAGCTTTAGTAATGATATTTCAGCGTTTCAAATGACAGAGCAGCATTCCAACAGTGCTCAGTATCAGAACTGTGAGCTCTTGTAAAAATCTGTGTTCAGATTCTCAGCAATGGCCATGTCAGCTGATCCCCAAACGGCCAGGCCCAGTCAGTCACTAGGGAAGGGAGCATTCACACAAGAAAGTGCACTGCCTGCTGAATAGGAGGGCTTTGACAGTTTACTGGTACAAGAAATGCAGTACTTAAGTCAAGGGTACTTATGTATAGCCTACTTGATTTCAAAATAATAGACAATGAAACTTCTGTTTCTTTCCTAACATGACCTTTGACCAATCTCCCAAGTGCATTTTAAATTGATAGAGCTCTTCTTTCAATTTGACACCAAAATGAGGCTGTGGTAATTTAAGATTATCTTACAGTAAGTGGAAATTCAAGATTAGCTTTCAGTCAAAAATACTGTGGGACTGTGGTTCACAGTTCTACACTCAGCTTGCAAACATACTCTGGAAATATAAGACCCTAAATAACAGATGATATGGCAAAGCTAGTGGATGCCACATGGTGAGATACAAAGCCGTCAAGGAAAGAAGATGTCTTGTAAAAAATAAATAAAAATGTAGTACCAAAAATTGACTATATTTATTTCATACTCCATAGGATTTGGTTCGATTCCCGAATGTTGCTATACCAATAAATCCTCCTTCCCTAGGAAGTTACAGAATCACAAAGGATAGAGGAAATGACACATAAACAATCTGTGTGTTGACAAGAAGGCAATTTTGTAATATGTTGTTATTTATGGCCAACACTTTAGCAGATGGAAGATGCATCAAAATGAGAGTTTCATTTAGAACATGCAGGCCAGGGAGAAGCCTCTGCAGGAGAGTTGCACCAAGGGAAAACATGAGGCACTTCACAGCTAGAACTGTCTTACAATATTGGTTTTAACTCAAAAAGAAACATGTGGTAACATACTGGAGATCAGGTAAAGGTGCAACAGAGATGACCTCTCAAACAGGCAGTGAAAGGAGGAGTTGGAAGTGAAAGCTTTCTGAAGGGTGCACATACCCTGAGTAGCCCTCTCGCTTCCTGAAAGAAACGGCAGATCCCATGACATATGTGGGGTCTGGCTGAGATGAACTTCATTTTACAACAGCAGCTCTCACAGTGCTGTGCTTTGGTAGCTAGAAAGGTGTTCATAACACACTAGTGTTTCTGCTACTGCTGTCACAGCATCAGCACTGTCCCTCAGCATCCTCCCCACACCATCAAGAGGATGTGGGTAGGCAAGATCCCGGGAGGGGACAAAATGAGGCCAGCTAAACCAGTCTAGCCAAACCCCACACCATATGACATCAGCTCAGATATAAAAGCTAAGGAAAGAAGGACTAGGGGGCGGGTATTCATTATTTACAACATTTGCCTTCCAGAGCAACCGTTCCATGTGCTGAAGCCCTGCTGGATATCGCTCGCTAATGGGAAGTAGAGAATAAACCTTTTTTTTTTTTATCTCTTTGCTTGTGCAGACACAAACTTTAGCTTCTGCTTTTGTCAACTGCCTTATCCCAACCTACGAGTTGTATGCCATCTTATTCTCTCTCCCCTGTCCAGCTGGGAAGGGGAGTGGTAGAGTGGCTTGGTGGGCACTTGGCATCCAGCCAGGGTCAATCCACCACAACATGTCCTGCTGGAAGTCTTCCGTTTTACTATTCCTTCCCTCAGCACTGGAGACATCTCTCCCTTTTACAGGCGCAGGCTCTGAACTACAGTCGTGATGGCAAAAGCAGGTGCACAACTTGGCCCTCTGTGCACTGACTAGATGTGCATTCATTACTCTGCTGTGTTCATTAGACTTCCCAGGGGTTGCCTGCCTCCAGCACTGCTGAGAGCACATGGTGATACAGTGCAGGAAAGGAATGGACTGGCTTAACAGGCCAGTGAGAAAATTCCAGCCGTAACTCTGAGAAGCACAGCAGGCAGCTCCCAACAAATGCACTCATTTTAGCTGCATCGTTTTCCATTGCATTAGCTCATACACAAAAGGGGAAAATAAATTAACAAGGGAAAAATATTTATGCCTCCTCCCTTCCCCCCTCCCCCCTACTATTTAATTTCATTCTAAATCAATTTGGAAGCCCTGCTGGAATCAGGGCCCTGAAGCACTGACAGCCTCAGGGAGCTTTTACTATCTGAGAGTCCAACTCCCTATTTTCCTCTCAATTGGCAAGGCCCCTTAGTCAGACCATGGGACACAAGAGGGAGCAAGGCAGTTTTAGAATAGTAATCTTTTTCTAGTAACTGATTTAACTTCCCAATCAAAGCTGAATTTTAGGAGTTTCCCACCCACTGAGGCATCCCCATGCATGCCAGGATAATAACCTCCTCACCTCATTCCCACACCCGCTGGCAATCCAACTCCTCATGTCACATGACTGTGTTCTCCACGGATTAGGTTTGCGGTTTAGTTTCCAAACCAGTTAAAAGCTCTGTATGTGCCTTTCTGCCTCCCTCTGCTGACTCTGAGCTCATTAGCCAATTTCCCTTGCCTTTGGCAGGGAGGAAGAGCCCCCAGAAACACTCATGTTTTTTGCAGGAATCAGCAGCAGAGCGAGTGAAGCAGCTGTTTATGACCGTGGCTGGGAGAAAACTGTACCATGAGTGCTCCCCCTTGACCAGGCCCCAGCAAACCTACATGAGAGATGCTCCTCAAAAGACAAACACATAGGAAATGAGGGTTCATTAGTGCTGCTTCTCTATGAGCCTTTCCACTTTTTTCTAGGCTTCCTACAGCTTCATCCAAGCTCCATGGTGCTCAGCACAAACTCAGCCTGCAATGTTTATCAATATTCTGTCTGCCTGGCAAAATACTTATATGCAATATGGGGAGCAATGGACAGGGAGTGAAGAGCACCATGCCAGCAACAAATAACATCACAGGACCCCAAACGCAAGGCAGGCTTCTCACACCCAGCTGCCTCTGGCCTCTACCACCTTGCAGGAAATATTAGGCAGCAAGCCCACGCGATGAAGCAGTGCCACTGAAGCAAAGGTGCCTCAGGTGTTCTGCCTTCCCAACAACTCACTCTGTCTCTGAAGCGTCTTGATTATAAGCACCATGTTTCCTGCTAGGATGCATGTAACAGGGGAATGATTAAGTACGAGGATCACAAGGAGCCACATGAACAAAACATAGGGCTACAGGTAGAGTTTACAGCAGGACAGGTTCCACCTTGATGCCAGAAATTTTTTACAGTGAAACAATCAATCACCGAAATAACCTCCTCAGGGGTGTTGTGTGTGTCCATCACTGGAGATTTTCAAGGTGCAACTGGACAGCATGCTAGACAGTCTCATTTAGGCTTCCCTTCCCAAAAAGGGATGGAGCAGATGATATTTCAAGCTCCCTTCCAACCTGGGCTGTTCTGTAATACTGTGCTCCTAAAAGAAAGGGTCTGTTCATTGCATCGATACCCAATGCCACACATACACCCATACACAGCTCATGGCAGGACAGAAACACTCATCATAAAGAGGCTGAGGAAAAACCCAGGACTAGGGAGAGATCCCTTTTCTTTCAGTGATACAGATGGATCAAATGCACAGCAAATTTCAGTTTTACAGGATATTTCTGGAGGTCATACCTCAGCTCTGTTCTACTAATAATTGCTACACAACAGTCTTCATGTGAATATAAAATCAACTAGCAAGAAAAACAAGTCTAAAATGTAGTTCTGGTTTGTCCGTAAGTATCTACAAGATCAAATTAAATTTAGCTAACAGGTATGGTCAGGTAAAAGTAGAAATGAAAGTGGTCAAACAAACCACTTTAAAAATTGGGCATTTTGACATTTCTTTTCAGAATGTTTTTCTCTCCTCTGAGAAGTTTTTGCTTTTTGGTTTTGGTAAACTAAATAATTTTTCCCTCTCCTTCCACTGACTGAAACACTGTTTCACCTCATATTTTCTCCAGGTTTTGACAGAGTGAAAGGCTGAACTATCATCTTTGCAAAAAGAAAAAGAAAAAAAAAAGAGTAAGAATAAAAATTTCTCCATCCAGATCAATGAGTGGTTTGGGCTTTGTTAGGAGAACAGAAATCTGCAATTCTGTGAGAGTTTCTGTTTCTTCCATACAGCTCTTCATAACTTTGCATAGTTAAACTGCAAATTAGGCTTGGAAGAGTTTTGCTTTGTAAAAATGCAAGTAGGGCATTTTTAGGTCTGAAGCCTCAGCAGGCTTAGCATCATTTACTAGAGTTAGCTCATTGTCAGTATTGAGGCTGCAAGGATACAGCCTAAATGCACGACTTACAATAACTGAGCTAAATAAAAACTTACAATGTTATGTTAACAGCTAGAGTGGAAAATACAGACATCACAGCTTGTTAAACTGGGTTAGTTAGAAAGTTTGCCAGAGCTGTTTTGGCAGTGAACACACTGATAAGCACCCACAAGGTGAATTACAGCCAGACGGCCGCAGCAATGCTGCTGATGTCAGAGGGATGTTTTGTTCAACAGACTCCCGGGAGAGCACTGCCTGATGGTGCAGCAGGGCACCTCATCTGGGCTGTTTGTAAAGACAGCAGCAAGACAAATATACTGATGAGGGTAGCATAGAATAGATAAAGAAGGAAGATTAGGGTTGGGGTTCGTGGTTTTGGTGGTTTGGCTTTTTTTCAGAAGTCCCTTTTTCTCTGGGGATGATTAATAACAGCCTCATTTTGCTAATTATAAAGGTTAACCTAATTTTAAACCCATGAAAATTAATATGGATTAGATTTTGTAAACTGCTTTGTTTTGTTATTGTATACGTCTTGATAGAGCTAAACTGCTTTGGCTTCTGCAAGGGGAAAAAAACCAAGCCCAAGCAGCACCATCCCAATGTCCCAGTTTCAGCCAGCCCACAGCCCCACAGAAAGCCCTCCAACAAAACTCACTCCTTCCATGGTTTTCCTGCAACACTCCAGAGATGCCTGCTTGCAGGAAGCAGGCTAAACCCATCTGGTGACTACCCCTTGTCCAAGAAATGGTCCCTCCTTGCTCTATGCAAGCCCTGAGCAGGAACAGTGGCAGCTGGTGACCCAACGAGCTGGGTTCCCACAAGGTGGTGGGTGCACAGACCAGAGTGGCCGCAGGGCCCTCGGGAAGTTTTCTGAAGCAAGAGGAGTCAGCAAGCCTCATTTCCCATCCCTCAACTCCCAGAAAACCCCACACAGAACAAATAAATTAAATAGTTAAATCCTCACACACATCCCCCCTAAAATCGCTCTTTTTACACAACTTCTCACCATCTCTGTACAACCATGTTCATGATTTCTCATAGTTGCACTTTCCTACCCTGGGAAATCTTAAGCACTGAGATGAGGATGGGGGAAACCATCACCATCAAAAAAGGCTCCAAAGCATTTCTGAATTCAAAACAGCTGCTTAGTTATCTTACACTGAACCTTCAGGCATTGCAGCGGCTTCCATGTGTGTAAAGCAGCACTAGGGGATACTTATCTACATGTCTATAAAAAAAAACCAGACCAAAAACCTTCTGCCAACTAAACAGCCAGAGAAGTAGACAAACCAAAATATTTTGACACAAAAAGGAATTTAGCTGTTTTTGCTATTTTCACCTCAGAGATTTAAAACATGTCCTGCCTCCCAAGTGTGCTTCCTTCTCACAATGTAACTATTAGTCAGAATACTATAAAAATGTTTATCAAAGCTTTTCAGATGTAAAATCAGAGAGGAGAGGGAGAGAAAAGATTATCTCTTTGCTCTGCCCATGTACCCAGTATCTCTTCTTGCATCAGGCTTGCTTCCTCCCCATCCCCTCTCTGTTGCTCATTATGCCTGCTGTCCCAATTTTTCATGTTTAAAATGCACATGGCAATATTTTGAGGCTGAAACCAAGGCCCAGGATGTAGTGAAAGCAAGCTGGTGTAAATCCAGAAGTGTCATGGAGTCATGGTGATTTATACATGCTGTGCCAATGGCTCGCTTTGCCTCCTCCGAAGTACAGCACTACTTGCGTGACCATAAAACAATAAATAACAATAATAAAAATGCTCTGCACGCATTCTAACTTGAATAATTGCCTTCTGTCTCTTTCCATTCCCTTCAAAGTGTCAGCAGGACACAGTGAGTCCCATTACTTGCTTTGCTAACCCAAAGAAAAGCAAGCTCTTAAAGTGATACATCCCAAAAGACATTAGGAGTGTGTTTACACAGCAAAACAGAGGCATCTTTACAGCAAATGCCAACATCTTTGTGCTGCCTTGGGAGATACAGCAGGAACACAATGGCAGCAAAGTAGGCTTTGGCACATTAGCTGAGCATGAATTTATGAGAGAAAGGATTTGAGCACTTGTTCTAAATCTCCACCTCTTCCTCCTTCACTTCCAGAGCAGAATCAGTTTGTTGTCTCAGACACCAGTAAGTGCCTTGCTGGCTAGTCACACCAGGCCAGCCACCTTAGTCACCAAAACAGCTATCCAGCTCACTGAAAGCATTTGTACCTTGGCTGATAACATCCCTGTTGATGCACCTTCACTGACTACCTCACCTATGTCAATGCAATACACTACAAGTTTGCTTGGTCTTGCTGTAGTCACACTTATTTTGTTACAAAGAGCCAAAATAAAATTGCCTAAAGGATCCAAAATCATTGGCAGCCCTGTCACACACCAAGGCAGATGGTAACAGAGAAATCTGCTGGTTCAATGACCTCCAGCTGCTTGCTCAAGACTATCCAGGATCATGAGGACAGAAGTGGTATCTACAGTTCTGCAGGTCTAGGATTGGCATAGGACTTCATAATTTCTCTAATCTTTCCTCTTCTTTTTCTGACATAGCCTGTGCTTCCTGACCTGTCCTCTCCTGTAAAAGTATACATTAACACGATGAAAGGAAAAAAAATCAGTAAAAAGGCCTGGGAAGCAAAAGAGAAAAGAAAGTCGAAGGGCTAGAGATCCACAGTGTCATGGTTTAGCCCATCCGTGGTTTAGCAAAATTTATGGGTTGTCATAGGCTAAACCTATGACACACGGAGATAAACATTGCAGAGGAAAAGAATATTGGTAAGAAATGGTGCAAAAAGATGGGAAAACCATGTATAGTTTTATATCAGAATGGAGCTGGGAGATGCAAGATAGACTGTTGAAAGCTCTGTGCACTGGTCTGGCTCTTCTAAGTGACAACACTCTTACCAAAATCTACCCTTAGGTCAGTGGTGCTGAGTTTAGGTGCTCCCCGGAGGGAAGGTGCAACACGGATTAAGATGAGAGTGAAGAACTGGAGGAAGAGGGGTTGGAGAAAAGATCAGAGGAAAACCAGAAACCTGCTGCTTCAACAGGCATGTGTCCCTGTGTGATTCTACCTGCTCAGTGACATGCTGTTAAGTTTCCTTTCTGTCTTCCAAAATGGAAAAGTCCACAGCTATGCAACCATGACAACAGCACTCAAATACAATTATCTGCACAGTAAAATATGTACCTTAAGAGACCAATGAAAGCAAAAAATTGCCCTACAAGGTTTACAGGATAAGTCTGTTCAGTCACTGGATCACCAGTATGAAGCTGACCACCACTGTATGTTTCAGAGCTTCATTCAATTGTTTTGGGAACAGCTGACCATTTTTAGTATGTCTAAAAGACACAAGTAAACAAAAAAACCATGCAGTAATATAAGCTATCATTTCTCTCTAAACCTGGAAATCTGACAGTTTTAGAATTGGCACTGTAGCTTCAGACTGGCATAGGTGTTAACATCTGGAATGATTGCACTTATCCATTCACCATCACCTGCTGTCAGAAAAAATTACAAAATATACACTAATAGCACTCAGCTTCATTTGAATACTGTTGGAAAAATGAAAACCACCTTTCCCAGGGTGGGAAACACCACAACTCAGACAGTGCAGTTTTCCCTCTGGCTACAGAAGGACATCTGGCAGTCTTGGTTTTACGGGCCCAAAATGATTTACTGATTGCTCAAGTCTGGCAGAAACTGGTGTGAAAGCACAGTTCTACATCAGGCAGAGGTATGTAGAGCCAGCCAAATGTATCTCAGAGAGGATCCCTTCTAAGACTCTTTGTGGGAATAGCTTTGCTACTCGGTCTGCTATGAGTTATTCTTACTTACCTTTGTATTGGTTTAGTAATCTAGAAACTCTGAGTCAGATCAGGGCTCCAGTAAATTTTTGCACAGCACTTTCAAAGTGAATCCCTGCTGCAAACCTCACCGGCTGAAAGCTTGGCATATTTCAGTGGAGCCAGGATACAATCCTGATCCAAGCAGAGAACAGAAAGCCACACAACACTCTAAGCCTCTAGGGGAGCTTGACAAGGAGTGCAGGACTCCAGATTTGCACCCTGATGCAGTGCCTGGCAGACTACCTTCCTCCACAAGACGAACCTGGTACATCGGTATGCTGACCCTGCGATAGCAGTTTTGCAGAAAGGCAGCACTGGGCAATACAGGTAATTCTCATGTGCACAGAAACATGAAGTCAGGCATCAAATACCATCTGCCCCTGACAGCTTTTCACATCAGAGGTGGTCACCAGTGGGGCAGCTCTGATACCACCACACATTCTCCAATATCTCAGATTCTCTGAAAGCTGACAGAGCTAACATCCCATTCAAAAGCCTTGACTAAGGGCCCTGGGAGCTCAGAAACTGATGCAATTTGCAGGCCATCAGCTGCAGGTCAACAGTGAGAGACTAACAAAAGCCTACTGCTTCTCCCATCCTGGGATGGTTGCTTTAGAGGCCATTGTCCCCATTCAAAGTGGAGTCATAGGCAACATGTCTGCTTGCATAACAGAACAATTCTTTTAGCTGCTGAACCTGTAGCTTTTATAGCCAAACACTCTAGATTCGAGCCCTGTTGTCAAGAAGCCAACACAGGATGCTTTATGTTATAGTATCTCTGTACAGTAAGAGTTACCACAGCTTCCAGGTTCCTATATTGCCGCTTTTAAATATCACCATGTCAACTAAAACTCTACAAGGGGTTACTGTGTTTCTCAAGGGTACAGAAAGTCCATGCTTTATGGAACTAATTATGTCTTTTTTTCCTGCCATTGGTACACAGTGAAATGCAAATTAGAAATGGAACCACGCACAAAATTGCACTTCTGGGTTTTCAAGTCACTGATTATTTCTCAAGCCTTGTCATCCTTCCAGATAAACAATGTGACATCCTCCTCTTTAAAGTTTAGCTAGCATATAGGGATCATTTTTGACTACACAAAGGGTAGATTGTTGCTCCTATAAGAATGCAGTGAAAAAACTAAAGGGTGACTTCTAAGTCCATGTAAGCCTTTCTTGTTTATCCCCATATCACTTCGCATTTGAGGCACAAGCTTACTAAAAAGGTTCACTTCTTTTAAAGCAAGAGAGGAGCTTAAAGAATGTATATACTTTACTTGCAAGACCAGGAGATTAAAGCTTGGGAACTCAAGGAAGGATTTTCAAAACAGCTCAGCTTTGGCACAACCCTGCTTTTAACACAGCAGTGATAAGACTCCCATTGTCTACAAAGTGGGAAGTGCTCCTATTTCACTTGGAGAAAGAGGATCGGCAGCATGCAATTTAAAAATGCCCAGCAGTTTTGAAGTCTCTGGTACCAGGAAAACATGTTTTAACACTTCTTACACAGCCAGCAGGTTGGGAAATGTGGATTTGGGAGAGCTGCCTTGTTTTAAACATGAAAACTCATAGCCTCACTGAAACACCTGCCTTAAGAAGATGGAACAGTGAGCTCACCTTGAACTACTGAGACATCACAAAATCCTGAAAGCCAGCAACTCTAACAGGGGACTGTGGCAGTTCACAGCAGCTTGTCCTCTTTTTTTATCAGTCTTCTCTAGGCTAATTCCTATTGCTATGCTTCAGGAGAAAAAACATCTGTATGAGAACAGAATATGACATCTGTTTCTTACATTCTTCTTGGGCAGAGACAAACTTAATTTAAAGATTGGAAACAAATGTCCTTATCCTCTGTGTTCTTACGGCATAAAGTTTTGTCTCTTGTTTTCCAGCCCAGCAATTTCCTGGGCTGAACCAACTCTACCCATTGCTGAGTATCTAGAAAAAAAGAGATGCAGAAAAACTGAGAAAGAAGAGCAGAGCACTCTGAGCAGCAAGTGATTTCATACTGTAGCCAACTGCAGGGGTGGTATAAGTCTTTCAGTAGCAGTGTGGTGAAGAGTAGATCAAATAAAAATTGGTAGGCACAGTATTCTTCTATTCCCAGCTCTGCATCCTATTACAAAAGATGGGAGACCTCAATCAACATAAAAAGATGTAATAATTGGAGAAGCTTCTGCTCCTGGAAAAGCTCCAAGTTAACTGACTTGAGGGGGAAAGATAATAAAAGAAGACTATTTGTTTTGATATGTTAATTATTCTATCCAGTTTCCGTTGAAGATCAAAGACAAAATTGTGGTGCAGAAAGACTAGTGGACAAGAAAGCTCACCAGAGCACAGGAACAATTAGACAGAAACAATTCTTTTAAACTGCAAACTTGGGGAGTGTAGAGGGGGAGCAGACCAAACCATAAGATTAATTTGCACCTCGCCACGGGATACTTTTTGCTCACTACCACAGGCCCAGCTGTACCTTCTGCATTTGCTGTCTGGATGGCAACCACACAGGAAGGAGAAACACAGGAAGATAGCAAGGCCTTACAGAGGCCCTCCAAGGAGTCCACCAGATGCACGTGCTTCCCTCCAACTTCAAAAATGCCAGAGAGACTGCATCTGCTGGTTCAGTACCAGTGATGGGAGATCAGGTCGTAGTTGCAATTAGGGATGTTCTGGCAGATGCAAATGACTCTGTGGAGCTTTATGTATGCCTTTTCAGAAAAGGTGAAGGTAGACACCCACGAACAGCCCCAACAGATGCAACAGAGATTCTTTACAGGCACTCAGATCCACCCGTACCAATGAATTTGAATGAGTAGACAGCTCTGGATAACATACTCTGCACCATCAGAAACAGAGAGGCCACCACAGAGGGTGGTCCATAAGCTTGGGAAAATAATATCCATGCCCTCTTGTTGCCACACAGTAACTTCTGGGTACCTTAAATTCCTGAATGAAAGTTTTGCTTTCTTCTCTGTGCTGTTTTCCCTGTACTGTGTCCAACCACCTGATCAACCCTTACAGTTTTTTTATTTGTTTGCTTAAAATGAAATGAGCCTAAGGCTGTGCTTGGTTTCTGCATATTTCATTTGATCACGCTGTACTTCAAGTATGACATCCCTTCAACGACATCAGGCCTCAGCAGCTCTGCTGGAGCTCTAGCAAACAGAGAGGACAGATGCACTGCCTCCTGTATTTTCAAAGGAATTTTTCCTCTCCTTTCACTGAGAATTATGCAGGAAGCTCAGCAGAACCTTCATATATACTGCAGAGACCTTTAATTATAAGTTTCTAGTAGGTATCCAGTTACTATATGGTATCACCCAAAGACAAAGTAAGAGAACTTGGTGCCCCTTTGTCCTCCTGCTTACACAAAATCACTTTGAGTGCTTAAATTAACATTGTATGTCTGCTCTTGAAGGAATGCTTCATCTTTAACTTTGAGTTGTGTGCATTACCAGTCTTGTCTCCGCAAGCCTCTTGTTCTAACCCTAAGCACAGCCCTGCTTAGCTCTCCCCCTCAAATTAAATAGGTATCCTATCCATGTGATATGGGTTTCTTTTAGTTTGTCCCCAAAGGAAACTAAAAGCAGTCTACTGTACCTCATGTTGTATGGGGTTAATTTTTTGCTTTGATTCGTTACCATTATGAAATCAAGACCGTTCCAGAATGAGATCAGTGTGAATGCATTAAGACTAAATCTCGATCTCGCCTTGCAGGGCATATGGGCAAAAAGAAAACAATGGAGTGGCCTTTGCTTTGGCAGCTCTCAGCAACAGGTCTGACTGGCAATACCACAACTTCAGCCTTGCACATAAACTCTGATGGCAAGATAGAAGTCCATATACTTGGAGAAGGTAACTGTGGACAAGGAAGCTGTCGAGCATGACAGCAGCAGGACCTGCAGGTTCAAGGGGTTCAGGTGGGAAGGGTACGATCGCTTCTTGCTACCTAAACAGCCATCTGAACAAAAAAGCGTATGATCTACTGGGTGGCAAAAAGCATGTACTCAGTGTTACTATCCTAGACACTCCTGTGACACAGTAAAGACTGGTTTTATGAAACATGTCACTCAGAAATATGACTGTAGCCTACAGAGCCAGGCTGGCATACATCCTCATATGGATCCAACTGTGCTGATAGAGACACTTTTATATTGCTATGTTTGTGTTTTCCTACAGTAAGCAGGTTAGAAATGTAGTCAAATTAGCTGGGCCAGTTAGGCAATACCTGGGATACTGTCAAAATTTTCCTGTGACAAACCAAGAGCTAAAAACACAAGATGAAAGAGAAGTGAAGTGACATGCCTGAGGCTATTGAGTAGTTCAGTGACAAAAGCAAGAATAAGGTTGAATTCTCAAGTTTCATGACTGTCTGCCCATCACTGGCAGAGTTCAGTACCTCTGTTTTTTAATTTTTTTTTTTTTTCTGTCAGACTAGATTCTTTTAGATAGTCCTTTTAGATGCAATGTTTTATTTCAAATGTACTTGTTTGAATATAGTTGTCGCATGGGATTTCTGATTAAGTGGAGTAATACAAAATATACTGAAAACATAATACAAGTGTACAAGTGTTTACACTTAGTAAAATATTGCATTTGTAATACACAGCCCAGTCACAATACCAAAATGATCCCCACCACTGGTCTCTGTAATATGCCAACTGTCCTGACACCAGGCATCCCCAATCACCGGGAAGTAATACATGGGCTGAAGGCAGCTCAAATGCATTCAACTCTTCCAAACTGTTTTTTAGTTGTTTCCTATATGTTGGGCTGATTCACTCCTCCCCACTCCCCCTGGCCCTTCCCCTCACCTCTCACCGTGCTGGTCCCCTACAGGGACACAGTCCATCTCAAGCAAGTTAGGGAGAATCATTTACATCGCCTGTTGATCCACTCAGCTGTTGATAGTTGTTTAAATAAACCAAAGGCCACCCTCTGGTGGCTTTTGTGTTGACATGAAGCCAGCTTTCTTGGCAATAGTTGTGGTCAGTCACACCCTGCATTGGTCCCTGAGCTTGACAGGCCTTGACCAGTTCCACTGAGCCTTCTTCTATTGTAGGGGTTTACTGATTAGGCACAATCAGGTTGCCACCTCATTGTTAAGGCTCTGCCCCAGAAGTGTGTGAGTATTGTCCCGATCTTCAGGACTTTCCCAGTATGATGTGCTGGACAAGGTGGGATTCTGAAAGGGCAGAGATCGGGAGCACTTCCCTCCACTTTAGATAGCATGGGCAGTTCAAATACGGCTTATAGACTGAATTATCAAAACAACAGATCGCGAAAAACCTGTTCTGGATGAAGTTAATCTCAGGCTATAGGTACATTTATCCTCCTTTTGAACCCAACATCCCCTACCTCTCTCTCCATAAAACAGACAAAGCTAAAGCCTATGGCAGTTAACTTCACATAATCACTAACTCATACAGCTTGTGAAGAGGAATGAGACAACCAGTCACAGACATGACCAAGGCCAAGAAAAAGAAATAGTTTTAAATGTCAAAGCGGACTTCCAATAAGCTCCTGGTAGCTGGGGTGAAGAAAGCTGAAATTCTGGGAGAACATACACACAATACCTGCAGCCTTCGAGCAGAGTGATGGGGAAGTCAAAGTGCAGTGAAAAATAAGTAAAGACATCAAGAATAACTTTGGGGGAGACAGACGTCTAGGGACAAAGAAAAAAAACCAGAAAACCTGTCTCTTATCTTTTCCAATTTCCAGCCCCAGGGAGAAACTGCCTCCGCCTTGAAGGCAGCAACAGTCACTTTAACAGCAAATAGCAGAAGGGTTAACATTAAAGAACTTCAAGTTAAACCAAACTTTCAGGAGCTCTTTTCAAGAGCATACAGCTACAATAGTACTGTGGCTCACATACACAAATCATAGACCCTCAAATCATTTGTGTAGGACAAAGGGTTGAGCTTAAGAGAGACCAAAGAGCAAGAAACTATAGTAGAGACCAAAAAAAAAAAAAAAAAGAAAGAAAAACCACAAAAAAAACACACCACACTGCAGGATGTAGAAACTACATTAAAATCCAAAAAGCAACCAAAGCTAACAGCTAAGAGCACTGATACCTAACTTTCTTTTAGAGCAGACTTGATTCATATGCTAGATTCTGATTTATTGAGTTAATTCAGACGTGACCTCCTTTGTATCAAATAGGAATCTATAAGTGTATTTCACTTACCTGGTGGTGCCAGAGAAAGAGCGAAGATCTTAGAGTAGTCCAATCATCTGGGAGTCCACAGGGGAGACAGAGCTGGTTAGGAAGTACTCACGTGTTTTAGAGACCAAAGAGCTTTTTCCTTATGAGATACTCATTCTCAGCATTAGTACAGACCTTCTACTGTGTTACACAGTTGTGTGAGAGCCATTCAGCATTTTCTTCTGCCACTGGGATCACCAGCTGATCATTAGTATGTTCAGGTGAAGCAATCAGCAGGGACAACACCTTAGCTGAATCATGGCCTTTGAGAGGTCTGAAAGGAATCTAATTTAACTTATTTATAATGCAGGACAGCTGGAGAGGAGGTAAAAAAAAATCACGGGAAATAAGATTTCATCAATTCTACTCTCACAATTTCCACATCCACAAATAAGAATTTCAGTGGAAGGGCTGATGAGCCTTCTTATCTGGATAACCTCTAGGCAAAAGATCTCTGTATCCAGATCCTCAAGGGCTCCATTTTTTTGGTTTTGAGTTGAAATGACCTGAATTAATTTCCTTTTTATATTATTGAAAAACTTAATTCTGTATTCCAAGAGGAAATATTGCCAGTTTGGGAATGAGACTGCATCTTCCAGGCATAACAACAGGATGAGCTGTAGCCTATGGGAACTGAGCACGTGTAAAAGCAGCATTCCCAGTCTCCAGGTCCATCTGCACCCACTTTTGCTCACAGCTCCATGGGGAAGCTTCAGACGTGCTGAAAAACTCATAAAAGAAGTGGTTTACTTCCACCTTCTATTTTTAATGGATTAATTTCATTTGACTAATTTTCTTTCATTTGACTAACTTTGTTTCATGTTGTCTATTCATTTCATTCCTGCTACTCCTTGTTGGGTGAATTTCTTCCAGAAGTTAAGCATTAGCAGAGTTTCTTCGGGAAAGGGAAATTTTGTCTGCTATTGCAGCAATTCCCAGACTCTACTGCTCAAAATCAAGCATCAGTATTTTTATTAATAAAAACACAGCTTAATCCGAAAGTTAGCCATTACATTAAGAGAAATTAGAACATGATTTTGGCATTACTAGAACAGAACTAAAGGTAAAAATCTTATCTGTATAAAGAGCAATAAATTATGGAATTACATCACTGCCATCACAGAATTGAATTTCACACTATGTTGGCTGGTGTATCCAGAGACTAACTATTTTCTCATTTCATGTATTTTACAGAGACTCAATCTACACCTCTTAGGGGTTTTACAAGGAAACAGAAGAAACTTCTATTTCCAGTTAATTAGAAAATGTGAATAAATGTAGTTATAATAATAAGTGCGACTAGGAATAATATCAGTTGCTGAGAGCTGGACATGACTAAAATTCTTGATCAAGAATTAAAACTTAAATTGTTCTTGATACTTGAGCTAGACCTAAGCTGCTGAATGTGAAAAGCACATGTAAAACCATGTTGAAGAAAGTAAAAGGAAAATGACCACAAGATGAAAGGGAGGACAAAACCAGCATCCTAGTAGCAGGTGACATTCACATACAGTACATCACCCGCTTTTTTCCTTCATGCTGTACCAATAATACACACAACAATGACTACAACAAAAACTCAAGGTAAGAAACACACGTCCCATTGCCTTCCTCACTTTGAACACTGCAATACACAGAGATCACAGCATAAATGTTTTTCCCTGCCCTGTTGTTATAGAGTCTGCATTGAAGTGTTGTCCTCTGTGGACTCGGTACGTGGCATTGCTACACTGATCAGCACAACACTCTGTAGGTTAATGCAGAGGAACTCCCAGGTTAAGCCCTCTCTGTTTCAGTTCCTGATGTCAATATACGACAAAGCCATCTCATTGCATCTAAAGTTGAGTTGCTCCACGGGTGGATGAACAACATAAAGCCCTGAGCTGGGTCTGAACTTAGCCTCACACTTTAGAAATTCCTTGGGGCTTCCAAAACTCTCTGATGGATTTAGATCTCTAATGTTCCTGAATGGCTTCAATAATAGCCATACAAAGACTGAAGTCCAATTCTAATGCAGTCTACTTCATGTGAGGGCAAACATTTAAAGCAACTTTTTCTGTCTGGTTGATTGTAGTTTTCAACACCGTAGAGGCATGCCACACCTAAATCCATTTGCCAGTTCTACTTCTGTGTATGTAGCTCAGAGATGATGTGTTAAAACATAATCAATGGGGAAATAATTATTACTTATATATTAAGATTGAATTGTTTTGACTTCAGAGAGGAAAATACAGCCATAATACAAAACCTGATTTCAAATCCTGCAATATGACTCTGATTTCTGAGTCACAATGGCCCTTCCCACAATAATTACTTTCTGCTCTCATCTGGAGGGAAAAGTAATTGATTTATGGCACAAGAAGAAGAGGGTTCTAGCATACATGCTATTTTATATTGTGAGTACTTAGCACACCTATATGGCAACTTCGTGCTCAGCAGTGCAACTATTTCTGTACATCCATGCAAAATAACACAGTTATCTTCAGAGACAAAGGCAAACTGTTGGGTAAATCAAGGAAAGCAAGGGAGCTGCTATTAATTTTTATGATAAAAAAGCACTTCTCTCAAGCAATATATTTGATTGTTCAACTCAGATTGGAAATTCCTCTTGGAAACCACTGCTGCCAGTAATCCTTTTAATTACTATTCTGTATCCAGAATCCCGTAATTTCTTTATTCCTCACCTTAAATCAACTCAACACTTATATATTGTGTTTCTTTCACAGCCTATTAAGTTTCTGGGCTGGTGTTTCAAAAGAATTCATACATGATGAGCACTACCCTAAGAAAAGCAGCAGATCATGCTTTAAGGTCAATCTTCAAGCCACAACGTGGAATGCATTTGGCATCCACTGGATGTCAATGGAGGTCTGTACTTTATTTGTATCTAGGATGTGTGTTATTTTAAAACTAGATCTCATTACTGATTTTATCGGGATAATTTTGCAGGTTTTTTAAAGAGGATGGCTCTTTTCCCAATATTATTATTATTCAGTGCCTTCTGGTACCTTATAGAGGGAGCTGTTATCACAAAATGTCAAATGTCAATAATGCAGAGACAATGTCCATTGTCTCTCTCATGTCCACTGCAGGACAGAGATAGATTCAACAAGTTTGGTGCTCAGTCAGGACTGGGAAGTGCAGGAAATACTGAAGGTAGTTGCAGGGAAGGCAGCGGTGAGATTGGCATGATGAGAGAGATGTTTTGCAGTGAAGTGGAACAGGCTGAAGTGATGCTTGGAAACCATGAGAAATATCATGTCTAATTAGTGTGGCTGTGCAAATGATGTAATGAGGCATTTGAGAATGAAATTGAATAGCAGTTGGATAAAAGATTAATAAACATCACGTCTGTCATCCATCAAAGGCCCAAGAGACGGCTGCACGAGACATTTATGTTATCATATGCATGAGAAATGTCCAGATATGGAAATACACACTGACACAGGATGCTGGAGTAGCCACTTGTAGGGAATATCTGAGCAACAGCAAAGTGGAAAGCTGAGAGTGGGGCAGGGCCCCATAGAACCTAGAAATCCAGTAGTACCTAAGACAACAGTAGTTACCATCTGCAGACAGCAGCCTATGGTGGTAAATTAAACCATGAGACAACTTAGCCATTTAGGGGTACAGCTGAATCAGCAAGGATTACATAAAGTTCCTATATCTGCATTTCACACAGGACCACACTGCTGGGGGCTTGGAAATCCAGCTGCCACTTTGGTGTCAGCTTACAGCATGGCTGGTATCCAGCTTTATTTCCACTGCCTTAAGTATGTTCTCTTACTAGCCCAGATTACTATTTTCATCTCAGGTACTAAAGATTAGAAACTGCCTCATCTCCTCCTTCTCCTCCTCCAATATATCCTGTATCCCCTTTGTTTTGAGATATTATTAAAATTGCAGAGGGCTATTTCCACTTTCAGAGTTTGTTTCAGGTTGTCTGGAATCTTGGGAAGAAAAAATTTGCTTATCTATATGCTTCCAGCATATGAGGCTTCCAGCACAGACACGAGAGCTGTAGCTCCTCAAAGTTGAACAGAAATAGCAGTGTAATCCCATAACTCCAGTAGCTGGGGCTATATACATCAAACTTGAGCCTCACCCTTGGGATAGAAGCATGGCTCAGGATTCAAGTTTTCACAAGATGTCTTATAGCAAATGCACAACTAAAGAAAGTGAGGGATAACGGATGAGATTTGCGCAGAGGCAGCTCAATGAGGAAATTGTAACTTGCTGCTCTGCAGAAATTTCAAAGTGGTAAGGGTGTAATCGTTCATTCACTAGCTAAAAGCAATGGCCAAAAGCTGACAAACAGCATCATCCTATTGCTCTGCTAGGACTGCAAGTCAAAAAAGATAGCGAGTTATTTGGTGAGGGAGGGAATATCATTACTAATATTAAATAAATCACACTAACACTTCTGTTAGAATTCAGCTGATGGGCAATGACCAGACCTAGCTGCAGTGATTAAAAGACCTCATTCATATCTAATGATCACACACAGTAATAATCTCATTGTACAAGGCAATCAGACACTTGTTCACTCTTCTTATCTCTTCTCCACATTTGTAGTTACTAAGAGAGGATCCGCCTTTGATCATCTTTTCCTGTGCTGCTCTTTAAGTCATTTCATTAAAGGGCCAGAGTTTCCTGGATTAATGGCCATTTGTCATTTCCGCAAATCAATCTTGCCTTGAATCTGCCTAGACCTTACAAACATTTCCTCAAGTATTTTTTTTCAGAATTACAGAATTTACAATGCTGTGCTCAGATGAAGAGGTTTTATTTTAAAAACCAGCCAAAGAAGCTGTTGTTTTTCTTTAAATGTATGGAAATCTTAATTTATTATTTCAATTTTTATGTTATAAAAAGAAATATATATATTGCTTGACTCCCTTTTTATCTGCATGTCCAAGAGGTCTTAATTCATTCAACTTTCCAATCTGATTATTTCTCTCGAATTGCCTCTGGAGCCTGGTCTTAGCCCATCTGTTACTCTTGAGCTCTTTACTATCCTATTTCATTTATGTCTAACACATCTGCTTTTCAGGCTCAAGCCTGACCTGTAGACTTTTTTGAAAGAGCCCAGTATTTTAATAAAATCAGTGCCAAGCTAAAACCTCTTTCTTCACGGGGAAGACTGCCACCCCTGCTGTCTCAGGGAAGCACAGCCACTCTGATTGGTAAAGGAAATTCAGTCCTTCGTACCAGTGGGGAGCTGAAGTTCAGTGGCAGAGCTTTTCTTCAGCGTTCAGATTTACTTCGGGGTTGGTACTTCAGCCAACCTACTGATGAGGGTCAATTTCACTATTTAACAGGGATATGGATTTTGAATTGTTTTGTTTTGGTTTTTTCTTCTCCAAACAGAAATAACTTTCCAGTCCATTGGCACAGGATGGCGGGGAGCAGGGGAATAATTGTTCCGTCTCCATCCTACGCCAAGGTTGTTTCCCTTGCAACTCCTGCACATTTGCTAAGAGGTATAGCAACTTTAACACAAACCACACAGAGATCTCTTACCCTTTTCAATCAAGCCATGCATTCTTATCCAGCAGGTGTAGTTTGCCCCATGTTTCAGTTAGGTATGGAGATGAAAAGGCACTAAAGATTCACTAATTGCGTCTCAGCTCTTGCATGCGTACCACAAGACATATGTCACTGGATTTTCACAGTGCTTTTTAGGCAGGCAATTGCTTTGCACATGGATTTGCAGAGCTGCTAATGTGTTAGTTGTTAGGGTAACACTAGGGGCCTTACTGAGGCTCTCTAAATGTTAATTCCAGAACTGCTAGACTGTGATGGTATCAGCTAAGAGCCTTAGCAGACCTTCTTCCTGAGCAACTGAGGTCTAGGCAGAAACATATGCTGGGCCATCCACCATCCTGGGCCATCCACATCCAGCTGAAGCTCCTGCAAGTGACAGGTATTTCTCATCTCTCCAGGTCAAGCTTGCTGTGTAGTTTGGATGGGGTGGGTGAAGAGGTAGCCTTGGTTTGAGGTTTCAGACCATGACAGATTATTCCTGTCCCTAACTGGGGCAAGCAGTAGTGGGACATTACAATTTGACCTGCTCCCAGCAGCCCTCTTTGGTAAGCCTGTGCCAGAGTGGAACCCACACACCCATCTCACATTCAGTGTAAACTGATCTTGCTGAAAAGTGGGGCCGTCGGGGTTTGCTTGTGCTCGGCCTCAGCAGTGGGCAAGCCACAACAATACATTCTGGTCATCTATACCTCCATCAAATACAACTACAATTTGTAAATGTGACTGCATTACTTTGATTTTTACTGTTTTAATAGTCATCCACCCAAGTGACTCGCGTTCAATTGAGAGGTGTATACAGGTCACACTTCTTTCGACTGGGGTGGTTCAGTTCAATCAGCATCCAATTCTCTTCGAGGAAACCTTCCAGAATTAGGCTGGCCAGAACAGGCAAGATGAAATTGTGATGACAAATGACAGTCTTTTTGAAAAAGGTCTGAAATGCTGGACTGGCAAGACAGAAGGCAGCAGAGAGCTGAGGAATCAAGCCTCATAACAGCCCTTCTTAAACCCACAGTGATGTAGCTACCATGCGTCTTATTGAAACAATAAAAGCTATTTTATATGGATCCAAAAAAACAAGGGATCCAAGGAAATGTTTCTCCCAGCTGAGTGGGCATTTCCCAGGACTTGTTGGTTTTATTACCTCATCTGTGCCCTTAGCTGTCAGCAAAGTAGTGCTGAAAGCTCCCCATTTAAAGCAGGCCATAGAAAACAGAGATTTACCATCTATCCAAAGCTTGTATAAATTTACTGTGGGCACAAGCTCAACAAAAGCTTATAAAAGAGGTACCTGTGGCTTCCAAATTAAGCCAATTTTCTCTAATTAGCCTCCTTCTTCACAATTTTCCTTTTTCCTTCACTCTTAAAACAGAAAAAAAAAGAAGCAACAGCAATACCGTGAAGGCTATAAAATCCATGTGCTTATACAGAGCAGGCACTTGACACATTAAAATTTTGCTGGAAAAGAAGTACAAACTTCAACTGCAAAATGGACGAGGGAAATCAAGCATTCTGGCTGACTTGGATGTGGTTGTGAGAAACCTTATACATTTGCCTGGCACTAATTTCAATCTGGTTATATTCCGAAAGAGTTTGTCCTCTCCTTGGAAGTTAATTCCCAGCATAATTGCTCATTGTTTACAAGCCAGTTTCTTTTACCTCCTGCTGGCAGAGCAAAACCTCATTTCATCTTTTAATCTGATAGAAGTCTTACTGAAAGCAACCAGCACAGAACTAGTTTATGGCAAATGCTGTCCTTGCTGTTAGATTATCATTGCAAAGAGCAGGGACAGGTTATTTGTTTGTTAATGTTAAGCAACTGCAAATAAGATTTCTCCTAGGACCAGTCTGTAACAGAGGAGCTCTAAGATAATAATTTTAATAAGTAGCTTAGGAGGAGTGAATGGCTCTAGTAATAGGAAACGGGCTACAGAGCAACGGATGGGGCTCATGTGCCCTGTGCTGGGCTCAGATTAAATCTTGACCCTCCATAAACTCAGTTCATCTAGCCCAGCTTTAAGCTCTCTCTACAGCACTAGAAGAGCTGTGTACAGAGAGTGCAAGGTGAAAATCCTCAGTAAACTTTGGCACTCCAGTGGGATTCATGAGGCCCAAGAGCATTTCAGCTCTTCCATCCCCCTGTCATGCAGTCAAAGGATACCTCCTGCAACTTCCCTTGGGAGCATCAAGCATAAGTTGGCCAGAAAGCCACAGCCTGTGCCAAACAGCAGAAGCATCCCCTCCTTCATTTTCAACAGCTTAAAATTTTAACCAGTTCTCCTGGAAGACAGTGATATTCAGGGATAAGAGTGCTACTGGGTGTGGGGAAGCAATTATCTTTCCTAAGAGGTGGACCAAGCCAAGGAGCCTGTAGTTTCTAAATGGGCAGCCACATTTTCAAATCCAAATTAAAGGGCCTAATAACAAGTGCTTCAGATCTAAACAATGGCCCAAGCACTACACTGGAATTACCTCTGTGTTTTATTTAGCTGAGCAGGAAGAAAGCTTCTCTGGAGACAGTAGGCCAGTGCCTTAGACAGATTCTGCTGCTCTGTAAGGATTTGATAGGGAAATTTTCCCTTTGCCCCCTTGGCTGGTAGATTTGTGTATGCTGATGTGAAAAATTGCCTCGTGTTGGGCATGCACTGTTGTTTGTCTCAAAAGAAGGGTGGGCATGGCCATAGCACTGGGACCTATTTGCACATCAGTTCTCGGCAGAAGCTCTGCTGTCTGGAAAGGTTACACCTTCACCTACACTCCTTTCCCCCACTGGGGCAGCCGCTGCTGCTGCCTGCTGTGGATTACCCACCTCCAGACCTCCCAACTGAGCCACTCAGATGAGATGAGTATTCCCTGGCCAGGCTCAGAAAAGACAGTAGTGCAGCTCAGCACAGTTTGAGTAGCCACCATATTTCTATGCTAACCATATTTCTCTTGGTCGAAGCAGGGCAGAAGATATAGTGACATCCAGGTGGGAGAAGGCATTAAACAGGGCTGTGATCTCTGTACAGCTCCTGCAGCCCAAGGAGTCTACCCAAAAACACTCTCAGTTAACCTGCATGCATTTGTCTCCATAAATCAGTGAAAAAGTGTTGTGCTTTCAAATAGTCCTGCATCCTGACTTAATTGCAAGAGGGNTCTTGGCCGAAGCAGGGCAGAAGATATAGTCCAGGGTGGGAGAAGGCATTAAACAGGGCTGTGATCTCTGTACAGCTCCTGCAGCCCAAGGAGTCTACCCAAAAACACTCTCAGTTAACCTGCATGCATTTGTCTCCATAAATCAGTGAAAAAGTGTTGTGCTTTCAAATAGTCCTGCATCCTGACTTAATTGCAAGAGGGGAAAAATAACTCCAGCCAGAAGGACAGGTATCTGAATCGCTCACAACTTATAGCCTGCAGGGATGAGCCTGGATAACCAGGGAGGCTCTTTCTGCTTCTAATGCACATTGATCTATTCACTGCATGCTGAAAATCTTCACGCTTTTATTCTGTACCAAAAAACAGTGAAGTCATTTAGGTTGTACCACATATTTACCCCCTCCCTGTCTCTCTTCAGACTCATGGATAGTGTCATGAATCCAAAGAAAATATCTGTAAAAAACAAAAGATCTCACAATCAGTGAAACCCGAACTGAGCTGAACTTAATAGAGCAAGCCTGGAAAATCTTCAGTAACCAGTTCTCCATAAAAGCATCATGCAGAGGCAACATGCATGTAATATAGTATTTGAGTCGGCTTGTTTGTTTGTAATAGCAAAGAGAGTTATTATCGAATTACATTGAAATGTTTACACTAAAGATGAGGTTTCTCTCTATTTATTTGTTGTTTGCAAAATACGGTCATTTTTTATCTTCACACAGAGATCTTGATTTGTACCTGGATCCAAAGCTAACAATGTTAACGCAAAAAAAAAAATTCAGTGAAGGTGACAATAGCAATCAATTCCTTCAAAATAGCTGGAGAAATTAAGGACTATTAAGACATGGAAATGATGGATCAGATTGGGTTTAGGTGATCATCTAGGAGTTGCTAAGCCTAATTTAAATACAGGAAGAATATCACGTTTCATCAGTTTCCATCTTCAGATTTAAGAGCTTCTCAAGTCCTCATTTATACCTGAAGTGTCACTGGCACATACATTAAAACTGACAAAATCCATTTACTGCAGCAAGCTGTTCAAGTTCTTCTCCTTATTTTCTCCAATCATGCTAATTTTCCTTCAGTGTTCTTTGTTTATAAAAAAAGAAACAAACAAGCACTTTGTGTTTATTAGTCTGAAGTTCTTCTACAAACATTTAGGAACTGCACTTGTGATCACTGCTGGCATTCAGTTCAACTGTTCTTTAAAATCCCCAGCATATCTCATCCTCTGGACACTGCTCCTCCCTATCTCACAAAAAAATCTCGAACAACCAATCTTGTAAAACAACCTGTCCTCAATAAACAGATTTCTTTTAGGGATGCTCAAACTCACCTGAAAGCTGTGGCCATTTGAAGTGTAAACACAAAATTAAATGAGAGCTTTTTCTGAGGCTCCTAGGCATTACTGTTCAATGAAAGTCATGCATCCTTTCTCACCCTACCTCAGACATGGGAAAAAACTCTGGGGAAAATGACCCACGCCTTTTCCAGCATTCTCCTTTTAATCCTGATTTTTTTCCCTTAGAAAAGCAGATCTTCCTCTGCTCCTGACTGGGAAGGAGATACTTGATTCTTTGGTATGTAACAAGGCACTTGCTCCAAAGAAAGCTCAGCACTGGTCTCCTGACTCTGGTTGGGTCCCACGTCTCATGAAACCACTATCATAAGGCATCTGCCACCTCACTTAAGGGTGTTTGAACCTGACCAGTTTGGATCAGGGAGGGACAGGAGGGAGTCAACCACAGAAAGCAATTTCATAGCTGACTCATATCCTCAACACCCAGGCTTAAAAAAAAAAGGTCTTTTTCGGAGTCTTTCACTGGAGGGAAAGATTATTTTCCCCTCCACATAGGCAGAGCCCCCCAAAGCTATTTACTTTTCAGAGGGTCTGTCACACAGCTCAGACCAACCCATGCCAGCAGGCATATGAAGAAAAGCAAGAAAACTTTTGAAATAATATCAATTTATCACCGCATCTCAACCCCCTGACTAGAACAACCACAGCACCTTACAACAGCTGAAATGCTGGTCTGTGTCCCTCCCTCACTGATGCTAATTAGTTGCCCTCTGTTGATTTATGCTTCCTGTCGTCTGCTCCAGTCCAGCCGTATTTTCAGTGCTGCTAAGCACACGCTCCTGATAAAAAGCTTCAGAAATTCCCTGTGGTAACACAACCCTTTTTCATTCAGCTGTCATACCTGCAGGTATAAGTCCCAATGTTTCTGCACCAGCACCCCACAGTCATTCCTGGCATTCCAGCACCACCTCAGTCCCTTTGCAAGAGTCTGCTTTCTTTCTTCTGTTCCTTTCTCCCTGTACCCCCAGCACTGCCCGAACTCATCTGTTTCTTGCAAGGAGACCTGCTCATCCCTTTTCTGTCTTCTTTGCCTTTTCTTCCTTAAGAGGAGGGGCAGTTGAGAAGGCAGCAATCAGACGGACTTGAAAATGGTTAATTGTTGGAATTTTTCACCCTCAAAGGTCTGTGAAGTACTTCAAATATTTTCTTTTAATTTACCTCCTGATGCTGGTTATTTCTATGTGAATGAAAGCCTACATGGGATCTAAATAGTGGGCATCTGTACCACCCATACCTCATACCATGCATTGCTTTGAGCATAGACTTAACTCCAAAGCCTTACAGTACATTCTATAGCCTATTATCTGTTCCAGTCAGTACCTATGGCTTACAGCAGTGGTGAATTCCCATCTTCTCTATCACCTCCAGGCTCTGTCTCCATCACAGATCATGGTTCTCCAAAATGTTAATTTCTGCCTCAAACCTGAGCTTGCCCCTTCCTCTCACATCACAGGCCTTGCTGGGGCCTCTCACACTCTCAGACTTCATGTGTCACCTCTGGGCTCTATCAGTCACATGTGGAGTCTTACAGCAGCATACAGGGACATACCCCCACAGTTCCATGCTGACGGGCTGCTTTGGCCTTCTGGATAATTCCCAAGCAAGTAGGAAAACACCAAGGACACGGTTTGCTTGCAGAAGTGGTGCTAGTATGGGCCAGTACATCTCAATCACAAGGGGAAAAAAACATGAAACAAACTGAAACAAAACCCACAAAATGAAGGGATCTTTTTGCCCCTTAACTCTTTTTCTTTCCCCTGACAATTTCCTGCTTCTTTTCCTGTTTTTTGTTTGTTTGTTTTTGTTTCTTGTTGTTTGTTTCTGTTTTTTTTGTCCTTCTGTCTTTATGCAGGGCTCTTCTCTTCCTACTGTCTCACGAACTGAAGCCCACTATGTGCACTAGATCTATCTACATGTCTGAAGATAAGCACCAACAGAACCACTCATAAAATCAGCACCCTGATGAGATGAGATCATTTCACACGTGCTGTTTGTTTCCTGTTATACTGGGGAATTTACAGTGGCTGCTGGCCATCATAAATACTGAACCGGCAAGACAGCTTTCTCATATATTTCTCTGCACTAGTCAGTGCTGCATTTTTATCCTAAGAGTAATTTGATTTGTTGTAATTGATTTGGTTGGGTTTTCATTCCTAATTAACTGTTGTTAGGATGGAATGATGCAATCCTTGTTCACAAACCAGAGCCCAGAAGTAAATTCAGAACAAGGTAACAGCAGGAAGATGGAGGAGAGCCTTACCTACCAGGAGGGCTAAGCAGGGGGCTGGGAAGCTAATTAATCATGGTGTTGATTGTTGCTGCTTATATTAGTGGTGTGAGTGGACATGTCCAGTCTTCTCAAGCTTCTGGTCAGCACCCTGCAAAATTCATTTCTTTATAAGACTCAGTAAAAAGGACATACATCAACAAAAGCTCCCTAGTGGTGTTTTGGCAGACCCTGCCTTTTGCTAATGAGTGGCCAAATCTTCCCATCACTAGATGTAGTAGTGGAAGTCTGAGGCCGTGGAGCTTTACAAACACACATGCACTGTCATCTCTGCAAAACCCTCCACTTGCAGTCAAAGCCTCCAATTGCTCATGGACACACGCAGGGCAGAAGGAAAGACAGGGCTTTTGGAGAGAAGAAACATTCCAGCTGCCCCCTCAGGCAGTCCTGATTTACTTTTGGATGCTTAAGGCCAGCAGCAAACACTGAAACACAGGCTAGAAGTGAGAGCATCTCTTACCATCAGTCTGTCAGTCAGGCCAATGCATTTACCGTTGTTACTTGGACTTTATACTGTTATTTCTCTGCTTGCCCTTTTTTTTTTCCTTCATGAGACCATTGAGAGTGCTTAAAATGTCTTTGCTGGAATCCTTTTCAATTGCTAACCTTGATTGTGGGAATGGACTGAAACTAGGAGTCACACGAATTCTCCCAGAAAACATGAATCATGAGTCTTATTTCAGAGGTGCCTTATGAAAAAAAAAATTGTTGTACAAGTCAGAAGGTTCTGTGAGCCCAGACCTGAGATGAAAAGACTTTAATGGCAGCACTCTAAAACTCTCCTCCGCTTTTGCAATTCTGTTGCAGCTGCTACTGTACTGATACAAGGCATGTTCTGTTAGTCCTTTCCTGGTATTTCTACTTCAATCAGATAATAATAAACGCAAAAAAAACACCTATGTGTATCACTTGAGAAACTAAAGTAGGTATTATTGATCACAAATAGTACCTAGTTCCCCTGAATTTTTCTTTTGTTTTTTTTCCCCATGAGGAAACCTGTCAGAGAAAACTATGCGTTCTAATCAAACCAGAAAACGTGTGTATTTGGCAATGATTTTGAAAGCCCATGGTTAAAATGCTGTGGGTTGTCATTCTTTTCTGCCAAAAAAGCTCTGACCTAGTTTTTATGATGCACCAAGGTCAGGATGTTCATGATGCCACTGACCTCCCCCCACCACCGAGGAGTCATCAAGGGTGGCTACATAGTTTGAGCCAGGTAATTTCTGTGTCTGAACTTTCCTGCTTAGCCCAGAATTGCAATTTCCAAAAGGCAAAAGAGAAGTATTTGGAAATTAATTTATTTATGGATTTAAACTAAAATATTGTTGGTTTCCACTAAAACATTCTAATACACAGTCTTCTGCTGGGGGGGTGGGTGTGTGTGTGAATAATCTGTGCTGAAAACAATCAGTCCTAATAACTAGCTCTGGGCACAATCTTGCTTTACTTAGAATGAATGATATTATAGAACGTCTTTTCCCTTTAGTTTCAAACAGATAAGCTGAGCTAAGATAATGGAAAGTTTTCTTCAAATCACAGCCTCCAGGATGTTATCCATTTTTATCTTCTATGGAGTTGTCCAGGTGAGGAATAGGCCGTTGTCTTTATCTGAAGCACTAATGGGGTTACAAGGAAGAAGTAGTAACATTAACAAACTATTCAAGCCATGTGTAATAAGGAGCCCAAATGATGCTTTTTTCTTGGAAAAGTATCTCTTCTGATCTTGGGTTTCAAAATGTGGTATGATTGTGAAGGAGGCACAGAATAAATAGATGCAGACACACTTGCTCTGTTTTGGACCTGAAAAAACGCTGCATAATTAAATAAGAGGAAACCCTTTCATCTCCAGTGAGAAGTTGATCCTCTCTCTCTTGTATTCACTCTTACTTCCTTTTGGCCTTCCAATTCCTTAATAACAGATGGCCACACAGGTGTTAATAATATTCCCAGCATGTCCTGTGGCAATACTGAGGAGATCTATATGCTGCTATTAGCATTAATTGGCAACATTGCCCCGATGGACAAGCTATTATCTTCCTAAGCTTTAGTTGTCTCCGTCTGAATACTTATCTTTATCCAGCTGGTAAAGTCAAGGCTCGACTCTATTGTTTTCTCCCACAGAGGGTGATTTATTGGATAATACGGTTTCAAAGACAATCTCTTCCTAAATTATCCTATCCATTCCGTTATTTCTTTTCTATTATCTTGAAAGACCAAAAGACTAGGTGAAAAAATTAGATGCCAAATTCACTGTAAGTTTAGAAACCGAGACTGACATCTCTAAATCCCTTTGATGAGATTTTGTGATGTCATTCTGTCTTTCCAATTAACTTGGAGTGGTGTAGTAGTGATAAAAAGATTTGGTCAGTATTTGTCTTCCAGCTATTGTGTAAACACAAGTCTCTCTCTTTCATCTACACTTACTTTTTGTTGCAGAAGCAATGAATATTTGTTATTTGATAAAGGTCATACTTACTTCCTTTCCATGCGACAAAGACACATTCTGTATGTGTGGAAAGTGTCATAACTGAAGGAAAAATAAAATAGTCTGTAACAGGTACTAGTCAAAGATGCTCTTGGGGAAAGCAGTTACATTTATATTATCAGGACAGGCAAGTCTTTAATGCTGTGATACTGTCATAGGAATTCAAAGCTAAGCTACTCTATAAATATTAAATTCCTAAGGAAATGGAAATTCATGATGTACTAGTTTCGGTATGTTACTTCCACCTATCACTTAGATCCTGAGCTGTACAGTCTCTGAACAGCAAAGGACTTTTCCAATATGAAGATGTAGGTGTCAGGATTTTCCTTGGAGCTGTGTATAAGAAGATGAATTTTTTGTTGCTCTGATTTTCTCCTGGAGGATATATAAACTGCTTTCCTCTCAGCATCATCCTTTGCTCACAAGAAGTGATCTCTGGCCCTGTTCTGTTGGTGTGTATCTTAATTAACACCTAATACCCAAGTACTAGTAAAAATAAGTAAGAAGCGTTTCCTGATTATCCAAAGAACATCTATTTGAGGCCAACACTCTTTGCTGGCCGACACTCAAGGCCAAAAAGCAAACCAATCTTGTCTGGATAGCGTAAAAGTGAGCAGGCTGCGCAGCGTGGATCTTACAACTCTGCACCCCTCGCCCTGTTCACTAGACTTTGCTCAAGACGAGCCATTGCAGAACGGGCATTAAGGTTGGCATAATGGCAGATCTCTGCAAAAATACCTGCGGCAACATCTCAGAAACAGAATCCTACAGAAACATCCTTTAGTCATCACGTGCATAAAGTTACTTGTAAAGGGACCTCTGACTTGCCTGACCAGCATGTGAGCACCTGCCTGAAGGTGCCCCTAAAAGTCACACAGCATGTGCGTTTTTCACTGATGCAGCCTGCAGGAGTACTTGGTTTTTTCCTTCCATATACTCACCCTGAAGGACTGAGTCTACTTAACTACGTAGTGCTGCGTGAAACTCTTTCTTTGTTACTGCCTTAAAAGTTGTGAAATACGGCCTCACTGCTTCTTTTTCTGTAAGGTGAGAGCCCTCCTCCACTTTCAGACAACATCTTGCAGACAGCCAAGAAGAGATCTGTGTGCTCAACATCTTGTAATAACTTGAAATCTTTGCTTCGAACTCGCAGCTTTCTCAAGAGCAGGGTCATTGTACTGAACCAGAAGAGAGCAAAGCTCCAAGCTATCAAGCAGAGTACAAGCAGATTAGGAAGAAATGAAATTCATCAATACGGTGCCCTCTTGGTCAAAAGTTCACTAAGAGAGAAGGGAGCTGTACAATTCACCCATCTCCATTTAATTGGCTTGAAGCTGCTTCCCACCATGCTCAAGCAGATGTGGTGTCAGTGGAAGCCATGCAAAAGCAGAAACTTTTAATTATTTTAAAATAGCTTGCTTCATCTTGGGGAGCTGTGGTTAGGACTTGACAGAGAGATAAAAAAGAAAAAGCAAGAATGGGCTAATATTTGCTAGAATAAATCTCCGAATTTGCTTCCAAAACTTTTGTGTCCAGTATTTACTAATGCAAAGGTAAGTTTCTCAGCAGGACACAAGAAGAAAAATAAAATGCTGTGAACCTTTTTTCAACCATGCATATTTGTGGCTGAATCACTGTGTGATTACTTGGGATTTATTTACGTCCTTTTCTTAACTCAAAAAACTGCATCTGTAGAGAAGGAAGGAAACAGGCACCATAAAACTGATCACAAACCACAAAACAGCTAGCTGTACACTGGATATTTGAACAATTAATTATAAGGCAGAAGTTGGACCAAAATACATGTCATATATCTGAAAACTATTAGTTCTTGAGCAGACATAATCTCTCCTAGATGACGAACAAACAAACAGCAGCTAAGGCAATTAAACCTGATTCTCAACATGAGTAGGTCTGCAATGGATAATATTGGTTAGAATCATTTTCATAACCCTCAATCTTCCAAAGTCTGATATGGGAATCAGAGAGGGACACGCCCTTTTGCTGAGACACAGTTCCTGTTTTCTGAGCCTCCCCTTCACTCTGAAAAGGGCTGTGCCTGGCAAAGGGTTGCCTCCACAGGGCAAAGAGGTATTGGCAGGCTGAGTCCAGGGTGGCAGGGAGAGTCCAGAAGGCACTGAATTGATAGAAAATAATTAAAAAAAAAATATTTGAAGACACAGAAAGGACTCTGTGTGTGGTTCTTTTTGCAAGCAGACAACAACAAAAAGCTGCTGGCCAGAATGGAAACCCTATGCAAGAACACCCTATATAAGGCAGAAATATTTTTATAAACCTTGTTTATTGTTCTCTTTCAAAGTGGCACAGTTGTAGCTCCACATCCAACAACGCCTAGATGCTCGGAATAAAAGCCCTGTGTCTGCAATCTTCTTCTCTACACCTGTGGTTCGGGAAGACCCATCTTCGAGATGAGACCATTGTGCAACTGATCACAAACCCATGATATGTTTGCATTGAAAGCATGAAACTCTTCTACAGCTGCCTCATGTAGTGATGAACATCTGTAGGTCTTAGCATGGACCACAATGTGTGATAAATGTAAAAATAATTATTGTGAAAAGCCAAAACCAACTTTCACTCTACCATCCTGTTAAAAGTGCTTTCCAATGCTGATTTGGCATTACTCTCAAATATTTTATCAACCCAACATTCCTGCCACTGTGAAATTAAGCCATAACTGATATCCTCTAGTAAAACAGAGCTCCAAGTCCTACATTTTCCTAGTACCTATAACCAATAGACTGTAAAAAGTGTTTACTGTTGGCATAAGTCACCTCCCACTGGTGCTACAGGGCACTTCAACATTGAGTCCAAAAAAGAGATTGAGTCTAGCACAGTGAGCTTTGACAAATCCCATCCTACCTTTGCTTTTGGTCTTATGAAGCAAGAGGGAGATCAGAGGGAATGTTTATTGCTAATCAAATATTGATATATTACAATAAAAAAACTGGCCAATTATGACTATCTGCCTGTTGTCTTTTTCCAGGGCTCCTCCTGGTACCTGTGCCTGCTGGGATTTAGTTTAGCACATCAAAGTGTCTGTCAGGATCAGCATTTCTTCCTAGTGCTAACAGGATCAGTTGAACAATAACTCCCCTTCAGCACACAGGTGTAGAGCATCCCAGTAAAACATTTCTCATTAAAAAAAAAAAAAAAAAATTCTGCTGGAAGGTGAAAACAATTTAGGAAAAAAATCATTGATGGCTAGAACCTGACTGATCTGACAAAATTAATGAGCACCTGCCATGAAGTCTCTGTAGATTCTTTCTTATGACAAATACCCTCTTTATAAACTTGGAAGTTACCTGCAATCTTTCACTTTTTGGCAGCATAAAGTAGCCCTGTACCTTCCCAGCTAAGTCTCATCTCTGCAAATGTCCCCACACAGACACCTTCAGGCAAGTCCTTCTGCAGTCCACAGACCATCTTGTCCATCCAGATTGCGTAGAAGGCGCTCTCCTCCCTGCAGGCTCAGCATCCTGACGACATATGAAGTTGCCAGCTGTGCTGAGGCACCCAGATGGGTCTTAGAGGATCTTGAGGTACATCCAGCTTAATGCCTGAGCCCAGACTTGTAGCTCACACATCTGTTCTGAGCACGAGCATCCTTTCAAAGACAACCCTGATGACATGCTGGAGCCTGGGCCAAGAGCACCCCTTGCCTAATGAGTCAAGTGCAGGACGTCCTTAAGTGCTTACAGAATTAGGACACTGCTTGCTACAAAACATACTTATAACCATCCTGAAAGCTTAACTGCTTGATACTATAAATAACTGGTTTCCTTTTCCCACTGTGACTGCTACTGCATTTCTTTAAGCTTCTCAGTTTAAAATAAGCACAGACAAAAACAATGTGTTAGAAGGTGCCAAACTGTACATAAGGGAAAGGTATGTGCAAGAGTGCAAGCTATTTCTGAAAGTCTGACAAACTCACACAATGTTTTCCTTAGCTTAATAATAAATAATCATAGCATTCAAAGCACACGGATTACATTAACAAGGACAGGATGACACACACACACAAAAAGATGCTCAGTTTTTTGGCTGCTGAAGACTTAGTTACACAAACTATTTGCCAGAACTGACAGCTAGAAAGAAGATAGGATGCATCTTCTTGGATCATGTGGGCCTTTTATCTAATTCCTAACTACTGCAGGTGTCCCTCATTTTTCTGCTCTCTTGTTTTGACCCATTTTAGCTGACACGGCTTCTGGAGTTTTGCAGTAAGGATCACTGTCAGGTAGATGTAGTGAGAAAAGTCCAGTGATCACAGCTGAGTGAGGACTTTCTAACCCTGAAAAGAACCCTGTACCTTGACCAAGATGCATTTGAGGCCCGAAATCTGAGCCACAAGGATGGCCTGTAGTAATCCAATGGTCAGGGACATTCAAAGACCATTAAGCAAGGAACAAGGCAAGCACACAATCAAAAGCAAGTCTTAGTGAAAACAAGCTATGGAGATTACAATATAACTGAGTCCAAAATAACAGACAGGTAAACAAGTCATGAGGCAGAACAAGCTTTCAGCAGCAGAAGGCAACAATAAAGAGGAATCTACAGAAATACAGCTACAACCAAGTAGGGGGTTGAGCAGCCAAGAGATATTGCTCTTGGCTCTTGACAGTTACGTCAGACTATCAGCAGACAAGAGAGATCACATTTTAGGCTCCCAAGTTCTTTGTTCTCTTAAGTCTTGAGCTTTGTAGATCAGGGCATAAGCAGAAGGCTTCTGGCCACTTCAGACTGTTATTCGTGATGGCAAAAGGATTGACCCATCAGGGTCAGGCTGTGTCACTGGCTGAATTTCAACCCACAGAATTATGTTGCTGTTCCCCTGAGTTTTCACTGAAGGCAAACACACCACAGTGCGCTTGTCCCGTATCTTCTCACACCTTTTCCAGTCTCAAAGACCTTGGTAGCATCCAGTAGTTATTACACCCAATTCACCTTCCTTTCCCTTTCCTGTTAGCTTACCTTCCAGCTCTGGAAATCAGTGCAGCCATTTTCTTTTGCTCCACACATATGACTTTGCACTTTGATGGGCAGAAAACCATGCTGGCACTCCTGTTGAGTTTGTTTTATTCAGCTGTTTTCCACTCCCATATGTACAAAAGCTGTTTTTAACTCTCACCTCTCATGTTGATGCTTATATATGCCTCTGCTTTTCTGAGCTATACTTGCTTTATGACCTGCTGCTCAGCTGGAAAGTTGGCAGGTGTTTGCTGCATTCATATGAGGAATATTCCTCTTATCTTCAGCAAAACTGCCCTGGAGATTTTTGTCTGGATTGCACCTATGAAAGTGTTATCCCTGTGAAGGAAAAAGGAGGATTTTCACTGGTTCTAGACTTCTTTTTGGGTCTGGATTTCTCAGTCAGTTTGAGAAGCTAACGAGCAGTGAAAGGTACTTACCTCAAACAACAGAGACCATAAGGTGTGGAGAAGAATGCTTCAGAGAGGCAGCAAGGGAGGCAGGAATAGTTTTGCCTTCAGAGATGAATGCTAAGAGGGATATCATACTCTTGTTGCCTTAAGCCCTGATGAGTTTTTTTGTAGTTTTCTAATTTTTGTAAGCTTTATAAGTTTTATAAGTAGTAGAAGTAGTTTTATAAAGTAGTGTCCCTTATTCCCTTACCCCGTAGTAAAATTCCTAACCCTTTTACCCCGTTCTATGCTCCCCATATCAAATCTGCCCCTGGAGTCAGTAGAAGATGTTTAGTCTTATGTTAAAGCAAGGCCTGAATTGTTTGGGAACACCAGGATTAGAGCCTGAACAACAAAACAGGGTCAGAAACTGGGTAACTGTGTGCCCTCTGTACTCTGAAGATGATGATGATGATGGTGAAGGGGTGGTCCCAAAACGCCCCCAGACTCAATTCTTGGGGGTGGATCAGTAGGTGGACCAGAGCAAAAGTTACAGGGCGGACACCTTTAGGATTGGTCAATTAGTATTATAAAAGATGTAACACAGCTGTATTCTGCGCGCGCGTCATGTAATATCTTTGCTATAGCTCAGTAAAATCCTTTCCTTATCTCACCCCAATTAACTGCTCTGGAGGTTTTTTTTAAGTCCAGGTGCTAGAAGGCATCACTCTGACACTGTGCTGGCCACAGCTGGAAAATGTTCTGTTGCTTTTTAAATGTGAAAGTCATCCTATAGCTGTATTTCATAGTCATGCACACCTTACATTTTTAACATTGCCGGGAAGTCTGTTTGAATACGGTAGTGCAGAGGGGGTGTTCGCAATAATCCTGTCTCCTGAAGAGACACAGCCCACAAAGCTCAGGATGATCTTTGGTGCCAACTGTCCTTTTAGCAAATGAATTCCCATATGTGGGGGGTGAGGGCTGTGCTGGAGGAATTTCATAGATGGATAAGAAGCTATTTCTCCACTGCAATACAGCTAGATAAAATTTGGTGCAAACTCAGTCTGTGTAACTTAACAAATACCAGCTCCTCAGTTTTTCTAACTAGTTTGTCACAATTATCATAGTTAAACATACACGCACATGTATACACAAATGGTGCTTTGTGTATTTTTTAAACATTTTAAATTGCTGAGAACAGAAATAGTACGTTAAAGTTCAGATTTTGCAATCAGAGCCTCCAACAGTAATTCTTCTTTGCTGATTTAATACCATTTATGCTCATTTGTACCTTCCATGTTTTTATAAAAGAATGTATGAACACTATTGTTCATTAGATTTAGATAACTCTTTGAAGATAAAACTGTCCAGACAACAACCCAGTGTACATTTCATGGTAGTTCTGAAAATCTTGAGCCATAGTGTGGAGCATGACCAAACCCCACTGGAAAACTTTTGCAAAAATGGGACCCCATAGTTTTGGGTTCCCCCTCAATCCTCCCAAACAAAATTTAAGCTTTTCCTTCATGCAGCCTTATAGCTAAAGCTGCACAATGTCTTCACTCTATTCTTTAGTCTGAATCAGGGCACTTTTTCCCTCTGGATGACTGCAACTCAGAGGGCTGGGGCTTTTTTTTTTTTTTTTTCATCCAAGACTGGGGTGCTAAACCCCATAAGTTTAAGAAAACAGAAATATGTAGAAACATCATGAAAAGCAAGACAGAGCTCAAAAAAGTTATGATGTGACATGACATCATATTCTCACAGTGACTAACTCAGAAATGTTCCTACTGGTCCCCATATGGTTTAGCTGAAAGCACCTCCTGTAAACGTCAAAGGTGGTCATTGAATTGCAGACCATGAAATAATTTCTTGGATAGAGTGCAGGTGCCAGCTTCTCAACTGCAGTAAATTAGGATATCTCCATGCAATTCTACAGATTATCTAACCCAATGTGTCCCCCTGTTTCTATTGCTTATTAAGCCAAAGGATGAAATGCAGATATTTTGAGGATGAATACACACCCTATATTAAGTATGAGTAGCCCAAAAATGCTTGCTTGCCTCCCTTGTGTATTCACCTAAAGGTAGATTTGCAGCGTCCATTTGGAGCTGACCCAACTTTCAGAAATTTGCCTGGCCATGACTCTCAGCTGGGTTCAGCAGCTACATTCTGAAAGCTGTCAAAGTTTTTTGGGAAAATGACTCCACGTTCTGCCTTAAAATAAGTTACACAGATGGAAAAATACAGCTCAGGTCTTTCATCATTTGTTCACGTTATACAGACAGGAGTCCTTAGCATGCTGGATCACAGCTCGGAGTACCACAGTTTTACAAAGTCAGAGTAAATTAGAAAGAAAATGGATAAAATCCCCTCATAGTTCACTGTTAAAGAATAATCGTACAGCATCTGCCTTCATGTCTATAGCTGCATTACAATGAAGGACACAATCAGTCTCTCAAATACATATTGCTGGCATGGCTTATCATTTCCTACCTCTCAAACTGATCCTTCTGCCTCTGTTAAGTAGTTTTCCATTGACATTTTCTGTTCTTTTTCAATACTCTAGGAGCTTTTGATGACATTGGCTGTTACGGGACTTTCAAAACTTGATCTTGTTTAATATGAGGACAATCTGACTTTCTGGTATCTTTCCTTTTGCATTTGTCCTTAAACAGTGCAGGCTTTTGGAAAGGACTGAGGCCCCTTAATGGATTTCTCTGGAGTTCCAGTCTGCTCCTGTAAAGACCAGAAAGCATAGGCTGGGAGGAAGAGGAAGGTATTGCTGAATATGACTCACTTCTGAAATTTCCCCTCTCATGTGGTGAAGTGAGGTGATCTGATAGTGTTGAAATGTTTTTTAAATCTCAGGGATTCAAAACTTTGCATTTAATGACATTTTTTAAAGGGACTTAGTGTCTGTGAATCACTGGTAACCTGTCCTCCTAAATTAACCCTCATTTTACCTCATTTATTTCTTTATTTATTGTATCTATCTGGTTTCTCTTTAACATCACCTATTATGGGGGAGGTTGTTAACCTGTTACAAATAAATTGGGTCATTATATCCACCCCCACCTACTCTTAGCAATATTGCAACTCTGAAATTGGTAGTAAGTCATTACAGACTTTTTTCCCCAGATATTTTCTTCTCTCATTATGCTGTTACAAAAATGCCTGGCAGCTTTCAAGCAGTCAAGATTTATTTGTTGGATCCTAAAAACAAAAGGTGGAGTTTCCGTAAGAATGTCCTGCAGCTTCTAAATGTGACCAAGCCTAGCCTGAAGGATGCAGAAGGTAATGTCTCCCTACCAAAACTGATTTTGTCAAAAACAGCAGACTCATCTGCTCATGCTCCTCTTGTTTGCATGACAACACAGCATCCTTGTTCATTCACAGCGTGTGAAAGGGCACGGGATCTGGCAAATACAGGTATCTGTACAGGCATCAATTAAAAGCCACCCCATTATTCTTTAAGTTCATAATTGTGCTGAAAGAAAAATATATAGGGGTTTTCCAAGGCTGCAGTTCTTCATCCCCATGCATACTGCTCACAAGTGCAGAGTCCTGCACTCTCAGTGAGCAGAGGTGGTGTTAGCAGCGAGGGTCACTGGGCACTTGGGAAGGACAAGTGTGGCCTGCAGCTTGCATGCTGTGTTCCTCTGAAGGGCTGCAGCTTAACACCCCCAGGTCATGGCATTTGCTCCAATCCGAAACGCTGTCCCATACATGCAGCTTTAAGGTCACTATCAACAGAAAGCAAGAACCACAACTCCACTAGCCAGCCATGGTTCCTTCTCTGTGCTCTAGTTAGCTTGGTAGTAAACCTCTGCACTGGATTTTGATGAACTTTGATTTAAAGCTGCTGTCTAGTTCTTTTTTAATTTTCTGTAGCATTACCAGCAGCTGTTTGGATGGTGTTACAGAATGCGGTACAGCACGGTCAGTAACACTTCAAAGCCCTTTTCCTATTAGCCATCACAAAAATTCTGGTGGATTGAGAACTGCCTGAATGGCAGACCTCAGGCAGTTGTGATTGGTGGCAGAGTCTAGTTGGAGCCTTGTCACTAGTGGTGTTCCCCAAGGTTCAATACTGGGCCCAGTATCATTTAACTTACCATCAACGACTTGGATAAAGGGGCAGATGCCCCCTCAGCAAGTTCACTGATGACACAAAGCTGGGAGGAGTGGCTGATACCCCAGAGGGCTGGGCAGCCCTTCAGAAGGACCTCAGTAGGTTGGAGAGATGGACAGAGAAGAACCATCTGAAATTCATCAAAGGCAAATGCAGGGTCCTGCACCTGGGGAAGAATAACCCCACACATCTGTACAGGCTGGGGGCTGACCTGCTGGAAAGCAGCTCTGCAAAGAAGGACCTGGGTGACAACAAGCTGTCCATGAGCCAGCTGTGGTCCTGGTGGCCAAGAAGGCCAGTGGGATCCTGGAGTGCATTAGGAAGAGCATTGCCAGCAGGTCAAAGGAGGTGATCCTACCCCTCAGCCCTGGTGAGGCCTCACCTGGAGTGCCGTGTCCAGTTCTGGGCTCCTCAGGACAAGAGAGACATGGAGCTCCTGGAGCTGGTCCAGTGGATGGCTACAAAGATGATAAGAGAGATGCTCCAGTCCCCTTAAGAGGAAAAGCTGAGGGAGCAGGGCCTGTTCAGCTTGGAGAAGAAAAAATGGAGGGATCTCATCAATGTATATGATTATCTGAAGGGAGGGTGTCAAGAGGGTGGAGGCAGGCTCTCCTGGGTGTTGCCAAGCAATAGGGCAAGAGGCATAAGCTGATGCAGAGGAAGTTTCACCTGAACATGAGGAAGAACTTTAATGTGTGAGTGACAGAGCACTGGAGTAGGCTGCCTAGAGAGATTGTGGAGTCTCCCTCACTGGACATATTCAAGAACAGTCTGGACACAACCCAAAGCACAATCCAGTGTTCTAGGAAAACCTGCTTGGGCAGGCAGGTTGGACTAGGTGACCTCTAGCAGTCCCCTCTAACCTTACCTGTTCTGTGACTCTGTGATTTAAGCAGGAATCAAAAGACAAGCAGGAATCAAAAGATTTTGATTCAGAAACATGGGACAACCATTAAGAACATGCTTAAATATAGGTATATATTTAAATGCCCTTCTGAAACTGCATCTAAATATTTGCAGATTGCATCTGAGCTGATTAGTACCAACAACCATATTATATTTCTACTGAGCCCATAATAAGCTCCTCCGTAATACTGTGGCAAGGGACTAGAGTACACCCACTTCTTATTCGAACACTTACGAAATAATTTTGATTCCAGAACTAATTAACTGGACTGTATCTTAATCATTCCTACTAGTATCATACAGACGTAAGCAAACTATCTTATGATTCCCTACCAGCCTGATACATTTCAATTTCAACGTAACTTAATAATTGCAGTACCAATTAGTTAAAATGTAAGTAGGAAAAAACATTGGATGGAGACATCTTAATTTAAATATAATCCATTAAGTAAAAACTGCTATTCTAATTAGTGATAATGTAGCACAATTAGGAAATAAAATTTGATTGGTACATTGGAATTTAAACTTAATTAGTAACTGCTATCCTAATTAGTAAATGCAATACGTTTCATGCAGTGTTTTGTCAGGGAGAAGTGCATGTACAGTAGAGATGATGGTGAGGAAAGAGGCAGCAGGGGGACTGAGGTGGGTAGCGTGGAACAGAAGAGTTCGGCCAATGTCAAACCCAGCATCCTGCTTCTGAACCAACAGTGACCCCACAGCAGAGAGGTTCAATCTCACTTGATGTGAAGGATGATTCACTGTCACCTACAGGCAATCTCTTCCCATGGTTAATTACTTCCAGTGCCCAGATGAAGCGTTTCACTTTGACATCTACAGTTTTCTATTTCTAGATCTGGATCAGCAAATTTTGATAAACTAACGAAAATAGTTGTGGAAGTCAACTAAATGGAAGAGCTCAGCATTTTGAATTAGGAAAATGCAAAGTTGTCCTAGACACAAAGGCACTATAATACTCCAGGTCGGCATGCTTATGAAGGAAAGCATGTTGGAGGAAGGGGCTTGAGACCTAGCAGGATCTCCAGCCTACTCAAAAAGATAACATTTCTATTAATGGGAGAAGGGAGGTGAAAAAGGCATTGACTGTTGTTTTCATTGAACTAACCATAATAATTTCTTCATCTTTTTCTGGAAAAGAGTTCACCAAAGCCCCTTATTATGTACACATACTTAGCACCATTCTCCATTGTGTTACTTAGCATTAATTGACACTGAGTTTTGTCTGCTATTTTTTCAACCAGTCACTTGGTGTCTTCAACATTTTAATGGGAATTTTAGGTTTGTGTTTTCTGGACTAGCATAAAAATAACAGGAAGTTTTACTGCTTCCCAGTCACTCCTTTTGCAATCACCTGTGATCATGCAGGGCATGCCACATTCAGCACTACTGTATGTCCATTGTATGGATTGCCCTTTATTCTTCACTCATCACTTATCTTTCAACAGAGGAAAAAAACTGTGTTGAGAATAAATTAATAACAGATAATTAATACACAGGAACAAGGTATACAAATTAATTAACCTTTCCTCTTATCCCACGATAGCTTTAAAAGGCTTTGGTCAAAGAGTATTTGTCAAAAGATTTAAAAAAATCCAGTATTTTGTATTGATTGGTTCTCCTTATAAATACATATGTTGCTACAGACAGCTTTGATAGATTTGTATGGTAATGACTTTTATAAAAACTACCTAGTTGGTTATTTTCCCCACTGGATCATATTTATCCAAACCTCTACTCATTCCATTCTTAATTATAGTTTGCACCAGATGCTTCCAGACTTTACTTCAAAAACATTTGTTATATTTACCACTTTCCATTCTCCTGGTACCAAGAACTATTTAAGGAGTACATGAAAACAACACAGCTGTTATGTTAGTCCTTTCATTCCTTGACACCTCTTGTGTGAATATTAGTTAGCTTTTGCGATTGGTTCCTATTCTTCCTGCTAATTTATTTGGAAACCTTTTCTATCACTAACTTAATTAGAGTTAGATTGTCAGAGAAACACCCCAGAAAGAGAAGTTGCAATATGAGAAAGCTCCCTCAGTTTCATCAAAATGAAAATTTTTAATGCCTTTTTATTACATAGTCTGATCTTCTCTGGGTGCCCCTGACTGTGTCTCAGTCATTTATTATCCCTACAGAATAGACAGCAACATCCCTATTCCTGATACATGTAGGAGGTGGAAAACACATTTAGCAAGTTCAGCTCCACCCGCCCCACACCGCCCTTTTTTTTTTCCTCCAGGGTCTCTCCTTTTTAGGGTTTAGCATTTAACTTTCCAGAATTTAGGCATGTCTTTTCGAGTGTGTACATGAGCGCTGAAACATCACTTATAGCTTTCCTTAGTGTATTCCTTTATTACACTGTTTGACTATAATTCCTTGATTTTTTTTTTTCTCATGGGTAACACATTTACTGTGAGCTTCTACTTAAAAAGCATTTTATGCTATAATTCTAAAATTTGACCCCTTTGACTGCTCTTTTTATGTATTTATTTTTTTCTGGTTTGCCTAGATGGCTGGAGAGTAAGCTTTTTCATTCTCCCACATTCTTTTTTAAGTCTCCCCTTTGAAGCTAAAAGTGAAGCAGCACATTTTCTGCTCCTGAATGCGAAGCTGGGGAAGCAAAACACCAACATCCATCTGCCGAGTGCAGTGTGGATGTTTCCACTGCTCAATGTCTTCATAAATGGGTTACACAAATACCAATCAGAAATTTTATCAAGATGACTGGGTTGGCTTTGAAGTGAGGGTAAGGAATACTTAATCATGAATGGTTCCCTGCAATGCTGTTTTTGTACAATTTTACAAAATATATGAGGGAAATAAACACCAGGGAGAAAGAAAACCCTCTCATGTTGAGGGTTAACGCTGGTACAAGAACAAATGCATTTAACTAAGTCACAAACAAATTAAGACTGGCTATTAGAAGATGGTTCATGTCTGTCAATGACAGATTTCCAGCCAGCAGAATAGGTTAGGAAAATGTTAACTAGTTTTAATAGGCAGATCCCTAAATCTATGGGAAAGATCATCCTTCTGTGAGAGCAAGGACTCAGTTTGTTAACTGCAAAAGGTCTTTTGTAGGTAGTGCAGGATATTTTTGTGCCCTTTTCTGTTAGAGGATCCTCCCCTGTGAAAAACTTCCATTCTTGCTCCCCAGCTTGAAAGGCAATTCAAGATCTGATTCCATTTTGGCAATGACTTTGGCAGCATAAATCACCACTGCCAGAAAAAAACCCAAAGCTTCCTTTGTTTGTACTGAATCTGCTACTCAATAATTTCATTTGATGTTCCTGACTCCGGACTTATAAGACCAATGCACTTCCCCCTCTCCACCAAACTTGTATTTCTATAGTTTTTCCACATATCTTCCCCCGCCACCAGGCACCCTTTTTTTTTTTTTTATTCCACCCACCAAAAAGCCTTAGGCCATTTAATCACCCCTTAGAGAAAGCTGTTCCATACTACTGATAATCCTTATTGCCTGGCTTTGGAGGTTGCCCAGCTCTGTTAGATCATTTTTGAGCTAGACAAACGAATTGCACGCAGCGCTCAAGATGTAAAAACACCATGCATTTAAGCAGCAGCCTGAGGGGATTTTCTGTTCACTTTTCCTATTAATTTTTAGCATAACTACTAACAAGGACCGAGCAGATGTTGAAGCTCTAAGACCCCTTTTCTTACTGGCAGCAGTCACTTTAGAACACATAACTACAAGTGCAAAGATTTGAAGGGGTTTTTTTTAACCTGTGCAGGGCTGTTGATTCCAATGTGTGTTTTCCACGTCCTGCAGAAAAAAAAAGAGGGTTTCAGTCACTCCAATTGGCAAATTGTCATCTGCAGCATACACATCCCTCACTGATACATACCAGAAGCCATTCACAGACAGGTGTAAATAGCCAGTGCTCCAGACATCTTATCAACCTGGATTTGGGATATTTTCCTATTGCAATATCCTCTCAGGTTTCCATTCAAGAAAGTCACGTAAGCATCTGTTCAATACCACTCTTGTTAGCTAAATATTTGAGGGCAAAGCTACCATTACACCTAACAAATGCTTTTAAATTCAGCAGGATTTCTGCATTTGCTTGAAGTGCAAACTTTGGTGTTTTGTTGAGCGGACATGCCTTCTTGAACAAAGATTTTATTGAATGAATTAACCAAACAAACACAGATTTCCCAAATCCTAGGCTTTCACCTACTGGAATGGGTTGAGTGTGTGCATGGCTTAAGAAACGAACAGAAGTTGAAGCTGTCCATCAGAATTATTTTATGCCAGCAAACACAAACTCTGCCTTATTTGTGCTACATTTGAATTGTATTATTTGTGCCTCACCTGAGTCAAACTTCACTGAACAAGAGATGCAGACCAAAGGGAGGTCTTGAAGAGAAGGGCAGCAGCAGCAGGCCACCAGGCATACACATTGCAATTACCAAATTTCAGTCAAGATAAAACATCGTTCAACACCCTCTTGAAAAAGCCCCTCTGACCTTGGCTCAATGCCATGGGAGTCCCTTGAGGTGCATGCACACCTGATGAATCACATTTATGGTTTTTAAAAAATGTAATTATTGAGCTTTAGGTTTCCTCTGGTAAGTCAGTATTAAAGTCTGAATGCTGCCCTGCAGTTCTGCCTGCCCTTTGGTTGGGAGAAGCAAGAGCCATTTTATCTGACCATTTGTGTTTTATCAGGGGACTATTTCCTTCTGATCTTGTGGTACTGCCCAGGACATGGAAAAATGCACTCTTCTTTGGGACCTGCTGCAGTTTGGAGGGAGAGGGTCTTACTGCAGGATTTCTCAGTGCTGGCACCACAGTACAGTGGCAGTAGGCACAGAGAACACAAAAATCTTACCAAAGGGGGAGGTGTTGCTGTGACTGGCAGCTGGAAGCCTGCACTGGGTTACACATGTGTATACCTGAACAAGTATCAATCTGTCTTACCAGTTTTGCACAGCGTTGTTATTTACAAAATCCTCTCCAAACTCCTTCTTTACTGTGTGTTTTTTATAGCCTCCAGTACAATATGGTTTGAGCCCCTGACCTCAGCTCTTAGGTAAAAATCATAATTCAAAAGACCTAATAAGCAACCAACAGGTCCCTGCCAAACTGGCAATGCATTTCTGCAGACTGCCTGGGAAAGCAGGGGCACAGGTAAGCAGGAACAAGGGACCTGCTTAGAGTCACATCGTGAATTATTGTCCAAGGGAAGAACAGTACCTGCCTATTCCGGGCTACACAAATCGCATTTCTGCTCCATCTGCATGAGCTGAAATTACAGTTTGCCTCATACAATGGACCTGAAATAAGCAGAGTGTTCATAGTGAAGGGCTTGTACCATTAGGCCCAAGTGGATAAGTAGTATTTGTTCCTAGAAAATGATGGTCATGCCCTCTAAATGCCCTTTACTTTGATACATTTTGATTAAGCATTCTGAAGAGTCCCCCGATGAAGAGACAGCCTGCCCTCACGCCACACTAAACACTGTAGAACAGCTCAGCTAATTTCAGCTGTCAAAAAATTAACTACCTAGACACAGCAGTCACTGGGGTGTGCTGCACTCAGGAGAGATTCAAGGCTCAGGCAGACTTCATTTCCCTCAGAACTACCTGCCTCTCTGCAGGAGGGGGTGATTCATCCTATCCTAAAATAGGTATGTAAACCAGGGATTTGCATCACACTCCAGTAATGCTCTTCTTTCCTCCTCAGCTCCTGATGACTCTCAGGAGCACTGACCAGCCCTGGGGCCAGTTGACTAAAATAATTTAAGGTAAATCCAAAGCAATAAGCTTTTTCCCACCCTAAGTAGCCAACCATCTAAATTGGGTAGATCTTCAGAGGAAAGATTTGCAGCTGTCAGATCTGCTCCTCTGTGCAAGACAAGTGCCATCCTTACTTACAGGCAGAGCTTGCAAGTAACTGTGTTTCAGACAAGATTTTCTACCCTCGTCTCTGCTGAGCCATACAGGGATGTTCTCATTCCAGCATACAACGGCGTATGGCTTTGGCATGTTCTGAGTGGAGTACATTTGACACTTTAATTGATGCCATTTGTTAATTAAGAAGGCTAAATGATGACAGGGAGAGAGGAGGAGATCTTATAAAGGATGAATAATAACCTTGTCCAAAAGCAGGTAAAGAGATACTGGGTTAAAAATGTGTAAGCACTTACAAAAACGTCTAAATGTTTTTCAGAAATTAGGTGCTGCCCATCTTTTCCTTATCGCAGAAATGTCAGGGAATGAAATTCATCAGCTGCTTACAACATGTGCTCTCTATTCAAAATTTTCCTGGCAGAAAAGGCCATGTATCCCTGGGTTAAGCAACAACTGGTCTCCTGCCATGGCATGAACTGGGGCTCACCATTCCCTTTCTCTCCACTTGCCATTACCAAAGCTACCACCAAGGCAGAGGCCACACTATTTCCAGACTCAGCCTGCCCACACTGGGCTGGCCCCCGACTTTGCACAGGAAGATGCCAAGTGCCTCAGAAGTGAGGAAGAAAAAGGTGGAGTTGGTGGGTGATGCTCAACACTGATCCCCTTTTCAGATGCATCAGTAGTTGTGTTTGGGGCTTGTTTTCCCTAAATGCTGCCTGTGTGTTATGCAAAGCCCCTTAATAGAGAACAGAGTCTGTTAGCCAAGAGGGTGGCTTTGCAGAAAAGCAGATCCAAAAAACCCTTGGGTCTAGCTCCTTTCTGTGCAAATGCACAATTAAGCAGAGATGAAAGGAAACACCAAGCAGAGGCTGGAGAGGAAAAGAAAGAGAAACAATTTTCACCAGCTGACATAGGAAGTGGGGAGAAAGGCAGCCACAAATTTCTAGTGCCAGTCACAAGCTTCGTGCTTGGGACCAAGAAGGACTTTTAACATCTAACAAGAGGCGGGCAGGCTGCCCTTTAGAGCTCCATCTAGACTTTCCTGTCCAATTTGAAATGGCACTTCTCCCTCTCTCCTTCACAGGGCCGGGCTTGACCCAGGGATGGTCTCATTGCCACATTGCATTCCTGAGACTCACCTTCAGCTTTCTGATCTCACCTGCACTCTGCTGCTCCTCTGCACGCCCCAGGAGAAGCACTGATACCTGTGTCTGCATCTGCGCAGAGTGTAGCATAAATCCTTCTATCTGGTACACACTAGGAAAACTGTACAGGTGTGGGAGTTATTTACTATGGTCTATAATGAGCACATGATGTATATCTCCCAGGATAAAAGGTGAGATAGGGTACAGAGGGTTTCCATGTTCTGGAGCTTAGCAGCAAAGCTGCAATTTTGGAGAAACTGGCAGAGCACCCAAAACATACTGAGTCCCTGTATTGACTCTCCTACAGAGTCTGGGTTACACCTTGAGCATGTCTTCTGCCTTCCCCAGCCCTCAGTTTGCTTTGGGGGTGGGAAGGCAGCAGTGAGCATTACTGCAACCTTGTCTGGATTCTGAGATGAGCACGAGCACTGGGGCAGTGGAAGGGATTTGCATACATAGGTACACTGCAAAATTGCTAGAAAAGTTCATTTTCAATTTCCATTTAAAAAAATCTGTGAAAAGTTTGGGAAGGTGATTAATGCCAACTCCAGACTGGTGCAGGCTGACTGTTTGCGGGTTTTTTCTATTTGTTTTACGTTGTTTACTCAAAGTATTCATTTGTTTACCCTGTTGTTTTCCACTCCTTGCATCTGTTCATTTGTTTAAGTACAAGCCTTGGTGTTTTCCACTTCTGTTTCCTCTCATTACAGTGGAGCATCTGCTTAGTACTTAAAAAAAATCAATCAAAAATAATCTTATACCATGGAGCAGAAAGTTTTCATAAACTCTGAGTGAAGAATGATTATTGTCTGCATAATCCCTTTTGTTATTACTATTTGTTTAAACTTCAGTTTGACAACAATTCTGGATGACCTTGACAAAAATTTTTGGGGGAAAATGTAGGGATGAAGACCTAAGAAAATACCGAAGAGAATCAGCCCTCCCTGAAAATCAAGGAAACAAGACTATTGTCTTTCCATCCCTCTGCAAGTAATTTTAAAAACAGTCCTGAGATGGGGATAGCCTGCAAAAACATATGATCTTCCCTGTTAGCCAAAAATCTTAAGTCAGGACGAGCCTGGCTAGATGTGACCCAGCTGCAAAACCTCTGCAGAAAGCTCAGGTGGGCACATTTGTGCTGTGTTTGTGGGAAACGCAACATTGCTGTGACTTCCGTCAGCTCCCCCTCTCCCTTGCCAAAACTCTCCTCTCTTTCTTTCTCCTTTGACCAGCAGCTGCTGTGGGCTCTCAGAGTCTGCGGGACCTTCCTTCCCTGCAGGAAGGGAACTGGGGAGAGCATCCCCACACCCCTTTGCCTCCCCGCCTGCACAGCAACCTTGGCTCTCACTGGTTATTCGCACAGAGGAATCTCATCTGACCAAGCGACATTTAGAGCAAATTGTCTTGCTGATTAAAGGAAACATGTAGTATCTGCGGAAAAGATATCAAGAGCACATAAGGGGGTGACATGAGGCTGAGTGTCCTCTCGATGACTAACAGCTGCAGGCAAGAGTTATTCATTAATGTAATCAAGTCACGCAAAATTTCATGATAACGCTGGGGAGTTTTGCACAAGTGATTAAACGAAACAGCAGGTAGATGAACCTCTATCAGCTTTTCCAGCAACTTGCTGAATTGCCTCCTGGTCCAAGTTTAGGCCTAAGAGGTGATCTTATTACCAGCAATCTGTCACAAGTGACTCAGAGCTCCCATTCACCGTGTCTCCCTGGTGTCATTGCCATCCCATAGATCTTTTAAAAAACAAACAAGCAGACCAAATAAAAACAACCCCAGAAAATTCTCACACAGCAACACTGTTCATACATCATCGCATTAGGAAATCCTGGCCCCTACGATGAAATATTCAGAGCCAGAGCATCGGGGTTGAGGATGGACCAATGCCTTGTGAATCAAATAAAAAGTAGATCCTCAGTGAGTGTTCCTGCCTGTTTACTCAGATATTTCTTTCTCCTCTCACCAAACATAAGAAGTGGAAGACTTTCTACAAAACAAGATGCTTGCTGCATGAAAGTACTGTTCTTCTAATTAGCAGAGATATTCATGGCAGTGAGTGGAGGAAAGCTTTTTTCCTCTGCCCTATTCTGCTGTAAAGATATACTATCATTTAGAACATCACTTAATTAAATCCTAGAAATGAGGACACTTTGGAATTAAATAATTCTTCTCTCCAACAATTTTTTATACTGTTCAAATATTGGTCAGAAAAAAAATCTGGTCTTGTCACAGTCATCTAGTACTTAATTGGTTTTTTATTTAGTTCAGCACTAAAGCATGAACTTTGAGGAAAAAATAAATTCACTGCTCTCCAGTGTGGAAAGCTCGCAATGAGTGATTGTGAGGAAAGAAAGAAAACAACGCTGAGTCTTTATAAAGCCCAACATCTGATCTTGGTATCATCTCTCATCTTTTACAAAACTCTAGCTGGCAGGGGAGGTACGTCTTTTCTATGTTAGCATTAAAAAGCAAACTGGAGGTAGGATTTTTCAAAGGCACTTACTTCTAACTGCTCTCTTGATTCCCATTGAAACCACTGCTAAAATTCTTTACTCCGTTCCCAGAGACAAGGGCATGCCAAGCACATCTGAGCACGCCACATACGTCAAAATCAATAAATGCTTGTTTGTATCATCTAGAATGTGTCAGGTCAATGATGTGGAGACCCAAAGGTCATTTTGACCAGCCAAATCCAGTGGGGGTACTCCTCCCTTCAAGTTGCCTCTTTAGCCCAGAGCACATCTCTTCTCATGGTGCAATTTGCTCAGGAAGCAGAAGAGATCTTGCTGGTCCTGCCTTCTCCTTTCAGCTTTGCTCCAATTTAGACAGCTACGGCAGAAGACAACCAGGATTCCCCGGGGCGGGAGAAGGGAGTGATGGGATTCCTTTGGCCTGTCACAGTGTATAGGGCAACAGCAACCTCCATGCCAGGGGCTTGGCAGAGATACTAGGGCCAAACAGAGTCAGTTGCAGCAGTTGGCAGGGCATTTGGGAGCTGGCCCATGGGGCCATCACTGCAGTTCTTTTAGATAGCAGGCATGGACACAAGCCAGACCTGTTGTAAAGGGATAACAAGACTTGTACTGACACGAGGAACAGAGGACTTAATACAGGGGATAAAGGACAAAGACCATCTTAGGCATCCAGCAGAGCTTGATTTTAGAGAGTAGCTGCTGTTCCCATCCTCCCCTTGTAACTGCCTAACACAGATATGGCACAGGGAAGCTGGTCCCCATCCCTGCTTCTGCATCAGTGATGTTCTGCAAGCAAGGGTGACTGAAGGGAAGCCACATGTGTGAGGCCATATTAATTAGAAAAAACTCTGACAGTACATGCCTCTACCAATGTGCTCTTAGGAGAAAGGCACATTGATAGAAGTTTTGGCCAAGTGTTAAAACCAAGTTAGCAAAGACAAGGAAAGTCACAATTTCTGTGCACCATCAGATCACAAAACTACAGACTATCTTGTTTTTCTCAGCTGGTTATCATACAGTAGCTAAAATGCTCTGGGGAAAACACTCTTCCTAGCGAGAGGGAGTAAGGGGGAGAACAGGGATCAAAAGGATGCTGCAGAATCAGTGGAGAGTTAACAAACAAGGAGATCATAGTCTCTTCATTAGCAACAAATAAGAGCAGTTTTGAAACACATGAAACACTTTGCTGCACCATCTGTTTTGTCCAGCTAAATTCTCACATTAATCATCTTTATTCCTTGTGAGTAATTCCCTTATGGGAAATCTGCTGAGCATGTTTAAATTTATTAAAACTATCACAGTTTATTAAGAGTCCATACTTCTGCCTTACACACCTGATGACGGGGAGAGAAAAACAGCTGTAATCACAAAATTGTTCCTCTCATGTCTATACCTCCCAGTGTTATTCATGGCAGCAGTAGGTATTGGTGTTGCAATGACATTTCATGCATGTCCACTGCAGTGTGGCAAGCACTGTACCAGCACACCATGTTTCTCCAAAAAGCTTGTGTCAAAACATTTATAAGAGATGTAGATGTGGTTACAAATTGTTTAAGGAAGAAAGCTCTTGCCTGCTCTCCTATTAGCTAACATGAGCCTGTTCTTGATTTCTAACCAGGAAGCCGAGGTAGGCATCAGCCACTTGATCAACTTTGGACCACATCTCCCGAGACAGCAAAAAGGATCGTTTTGCCTTTATTACCTTGTGCAAGGAACAAGGTTGGCACCACAACTAGCCAGGGAGCACTTGAGAGATGGCAGGACTTTGTATTCCAGAAGTTTTCAAGATGTCCATTCCTAACAGGACAAGGAAGTGCTGATATGGTTGCCATTAAATTTGTTTTGTGTTCTCCAGCTGCATCAAAAGACAGGCAATTTTTAATGACAGAAGAATGACTCATTTGTCTGGTGTGAATCATCACACTGACTGTGCCTCCTAACTTAAATAAGGAATACCAAAATATTTTTTTTCTTATTAGTAATGGGAATTACTCGATGTGTACAAAGTGCTGTCATACCATGGGCAAAGACTGAGCAACTCTACAAAATCCAAGCCAGGGTCCCTTCGCTTCAGCCTGTCAAACCCGCATGCAATGTCAGAGGAGGAGCTGTGCCATCCCATCAGTCACATTGGCAACAGAAGTCCACCTCACAGGGACATCAGCTCCTTCACCAGACTGTTGGCTGAAGCACGGGCACTGCAGGGGCATGGACTTTTCTGCCCACTTTGCACCAAGGCCAGGAACCTCTGTGGGCGGCCATGTCCCAAGTCACCAGCTTTTGTCCAAGTCAGATCTCAGCCCAGCGCTGTTTTGCCTCCGGCACACTTTATTAGAGTTATCTCAGCTTGTTTTGCATGGCACAGAGAAACAGAAAAGTTTAGCACAGCCAGTTTTTTCCAGCCAAAAGCAAACACAGAGGCAATTATCCCCACAAAACTCACTTTGCAAGCTTAACACACTCCATCCAGGCAACTGCTTTAAATCTGTACTGGCTAGTGACTCCCTGCTGAATTAGCTTACTTCTCCTTGAGGGGGTTGCCAGTCTAACTCAACTCATGTGCCTAAACTGGCAAAGCCCACCGAAGTGTAAACAGGCCATCGAGAGTGTTCAGAGACCCATTCCTGGGTAATTGGCTTCCATAATGACTCATACGCACACCAACACCAAACATTGGAAAGCTTCCCCTCAGGTTTGCTCAGAGTACATATAGCTTTTCACCTGTGATGAATAATAAAGAACTCTTCCTTTTATTCCCCTGCCCATGAATTAATCAGGCAGGGAAAAAGGGGCTTCTGGACAAGTGCCATAGGCTAAAGGATAAAAATCACCTACACACACACGGACCAGGGACATGCAGAAATGCCATATGGAGAGTAAACAAGCTGTAGTGACCTTCTCAGGCTTTATCAAGTATTCATGGAAAGCAGGCTCATGGGGATACAAAGCTAATAATAATGAACCCACCAGCATCCTGGCACATTCTGGTTCTGCCTTCCAACAGCATTGCCCCCCCTTTGCATGCCAGATGCCTGGTGGGCTTCAGCCCTTTGCTAATATTTGGAGCTAAAGCAAAGAGGGAGGGTGCAAGAGTGTAGGGAATTTCTTCATATCCAGGCCTTTTTAAACAGAGATGAGTGGACAATGTCAGACCTTCAGGGAGACCTGGCAATCTGTAGACTCCACTAATTTAAAAGACAGAGACTAGCATCTTGCAACACCAGTGGCTTTTTTTTACTCTTGTGTCTTGAGCATAGACCTTGGGTTTTTTCCAGCCTCTGAGAAACACGGTCATTAGGTACTTCCTGGAGATCAGGGGTGGCATATGTTACCAAGTTACTGACCTCAGACATGAAAGGAGTCATCTTATTAGAAGCCAGCCATTCAACCATAGCAAATTACATTTCTTGAAGGATTTCAGCCTTGAATTTTCATTCCACAATATAGTTAAAAAAAAAAAAAAAAAAATGGGGCTTCCTACACAGATAGCTAGAGGAATGAACTATGCAAGATGGGATGAGTTTTCCAAAGGACAATGATCTATTTAAAAACAACACAAATAGCTGAGTGGAAATGATCCAAATTATGTTGATGTGACTACTTAAGAAAGCTGAACACACGCAAATCTTTGCATCATCAGTGCTTTTGGCTTTAATCTCTTAGAAATAAAGGGAAAAAATGGCAATGTTGTCATTGCTTGAAAGACAGTGGCAGTATCTTGATTTTGGTATTCTTTGCTTCTCTTTGAACTGTTTTTCTCTCTACTATATACTTCATATCTCAAAAAAGTTATTTTAAACTAACAGATGTAATTGCCCAGAGGCAAGATGGAAAAGAAAGAGACAAAGGAAGGGTTGTATAAAGACCGAGGGAAAAATAGATGGACAATATCTATAAAAACAGAATTGGAAGCTTTGAGGCCTCAAATGTTGCAGAAAGCAACTTGGGTCAGTTGCAGTAACTACTTCAGGATGAACATTACAGCCAACTGAAAGAGGTTTGGTGACCTCAGAGAATATTTACAGCGATGTGGGGGCTGAGCCAAAGCCAGCTGCAACCACCACCCCCCCAGCCTTGTCCCACTGGGGAGCAGGGGCTTTCCAGGGTGAATAAACCACTCTAACATAAAGCTGCTGCTCTGATTTACCCCCTATACTTTTAAATGGCTCTTGTATCTCTTGATTTCTCAGCCTATAACATGTCCTTGTAATAATTTAAACAGTGGTGCTGTTTAACGCTAAGATCCATACCTTGTGCTTGGGTGGCTGGGGGTAGGGTAAATATGTGCCACGGGATAAGCTGCATTTCTCCTATACTTTTAACCACCTCTCTCATGCTTAGCCCATTACTCCAGTATATATGGTCATACTTCTAATACTTCAGGCACCTAAACAGGTCCTGCTGCCAATAAAAAACCCAAACAAAATAAAGAAACTGGGATAAAAGAAGATTTTTCTTTTCCTTTGCCCACATGTGAAACTGCCTCAACAAAACCACATTAATTTGTGTTTTATTGGTGAATAAATTAGTTTTATGTGCTAGGAAATGTTGAGTAAGGAAGGCCAAAGAGAAGGCAAAACAAAACTTGGTCCTTCAGCTATCTGGGAGGGAAAGCTTGAAGAAAGATACAAAGAGAAGATAGTAGGAGTGAATGGAGATCTGTGAGGTTCCAGAGGTGAATGGAAAGATGACAACAAAGAGGTCCCATACAAAAAGGGCAGTGCAATAACACATTACTGTTGATCATGACACTATTTTAACCCTCAAGTTGTTTTGCTCTCACTCATTAGTGCAGGAGTATTTTTCCTCACAAGCAGGCACAGGCATTTAGGCACACATGTACATCCCGACTCAAGAGCAGCATCCACCACCTTATCAGAACCAGTCTCTACCTTTGGACCAGGCACATCAGCAGTCATGCTACAGCAACATCATGCTATAATTCCTAATTTCATCCAAACCAGCCCTCCTTTCCCCACCCCTGCATCAAGGGCTCCCAAGCACAACACTGTATACCATCTGGCCCCTGGAAACACGATATGCTTTGGTTTTAATTCAATCCAACCTCTCCGCTTGCTTTGGTGTTCTTTGCTCAATGTCACAGCAAGAGCAGCTTCCTGATTACCTTGCTACATGTTTATAATTAATTTCTCTCAGGAGGATTACAGCCAATGTTATTACCAAATGCATTTCCTAGGTATTGAAGCAGCATTGGTTCCAAAAAAATACATGTGATTTATTTTATCCCTAGGGAGTAGACATTTGTAAGTAGCAGATTACTGACATGCCGCAACCAGAAAGCAAAACATAATAGCAATTAATACAGCCTTGTGAGGGAAAGCTGCAGAGACCTTTCAATAGCAGCAAGTTGACAGCACCCACGTCACGAAATCTGCCGCAGGACTCAAAATACCAAGCAAGATTAAGACTGAGAGTGCGGGATTTAAACTCATTGCAGCAGAGACTGTCCTTTTATTCTGCTTTTGAACAGCACTGAGCAGGCAGAGGTCCTGCCCTACAACGGGTGCTGCGAGTGTCGGCACTAGGGATGAGGGGTAACACACAGCCATATGAAAGCTCTGTGGGTGTTTCAGAGGAACTGAGGCCTTTTGATGGGATAACTTTCAGAATAAATTTCAATTTTTTTTCCTTTTTAAACCTTCATTATTTCAAAGGGAAAAAGAAGATATACATTTCTCTCGTTAAAAGAAGCCATGAGGTTCCCCCTCTTCCCCTGCTTTCCATACTCTTTTGTTTAAAATTCCCTCAAATATGTGACATAGAAGCTTCACTTGAGATTGTCCTTAGGCAAAAGTAGTTTTTCTCATGAAAATTGGCTTCTGGAGAAAGCCTTCTTTGGCCAGCCCTGAAGTAATAAAACAAATGGCCATCATATGATTTTTAAATCACTAATCTCTTAATAAAAAGCATAGGAAATGGCCCTCATTCAGTTCAATAGCCATTTAGCCCTATCCTTCCTGATGAGCCATTCTGTGAAAGGAGTAAAGGGGTCTTGCTTCCTCAAAAAGTACTGACTGACTTGCCAACACAAACCACAGGTGCACGCCAGAGGCATCTTTGCAAGCACAGAGAGAACCGTAGCACTACCAGCAGAGCTTCGGCTCACCTTGCCTCACAGCAAGGTCCTCCCTTCAGCACCCTTCCCTGGGTCACATCCCAGGCTCTTTTGTAAGGGTCCTCAGGGAACCAGTGTGTGCACAGCACATCTCCCCCAGGTCTGCCCTTATGCATAGGCATTACAGGAGGAAAAGGGCATTGGAAGGTGCCTGTCAGCTGACTTGGTGGACTTGAGCTCTGTAACCCTCAAGCCTCTCTCCCTCATTAGCTCCAAAGGCAACACAAATGAATGGTGGCAGAGCACGGGGGAGTACAAGCCACCCTGAAACCCAGTGTGAAAGGCCACATTAATGAGGGTTAGCAAGCCCCTGCTTGTGGATGATTTGAAAATCAATTTCTAATTGCCAGTGTGGGTATGACCTCCTATCGTTTCCCAGGCAAAAACTGGAGATATTGTGCAAAGAGACTGCTTTTACTGAGAAACTACCAGCAGCACATAGCCAGCAGGGATGAAAAGGGCAAAGAGGATCCGCAAGAGGAGGGGCAGAGTCCCTCTGTCCCACTCTCCTTTATTCACCCACCTGTAAAACCAGCCCTTAAGCTCTACTGTATGAACAAGGTAGTTTGCAAATGCTGGTAAAACATTTTTTAAGCCACGGAAGGGAGAGAAAAGAAAATTGTAAAAAGTGCAATTTTCCCTATCCCATTGTAGTTTTTATAATTGTTTCTGAGGGGGAATACAGGGCTTATGATTATTGGAAGCTGTACATGTAGGAATTCTGGACATTGTTGAGATCTCTTCACAGATATCCCAGCTGTTGCAGCATCCAAACTTTCACTTAAAGATAATGTTTTTGCCTGTGAAGATAACTCAGGGTAAAGTGCTAACTTTCTGAATCCACAGCAGAGCTGAAATAACCATGCTAATAGATATAGCAACATTCTACCGTTGCTTTCCAGCACAATAAGGTTTTTAAAACCTAATTAATAACATTAAAGTGTCAACAGCCTTAACCTTTTCAGTACCTGAAGCAGATTATCACACCCCGTGCTTGCAGCCTGTGGTTGCCACAGTTGCCTTTGGTGAGCCATGCATTTGAAAGGATGGCATGCTACAATTAACTGTGTGGGTCTGGACTATGAAAAAAGTGCTTGGATGGCAGGAGTAAGTGAACTATTCACCTCCAAATTACACTAGCTGGACTGATTATGATAATGCCAATTTAAAAATACAACAGCAAGCTTGTTCTTCCCCTTTCCTGACTCAAAAGCCCATTTTGCTTCACACTGTCTTTATTCTGATAGCAATGAACTTGGAGTCTGGCTCACAGCCAGGTTTGTGAGGTTTTTCTACCTTTTTTTTTTTTTGAAAACTTCACTCAGTAATGAAAGTAGATCCTGGGCTGTTGGACAACAACCCAGCTTTTTGCATATGGCACTAAGTACCGTCAAGTTATGGTTATTAAGCCTGGAGATCTTGAGAAAATTTCTGGCATTCGGTCTTAACTGCTAGAGTACTAGCTGGGAAGTCACTGCTGTATGCAAGCCTGGTTCTTTATCTTATCCCATTTTCTTTGAAATTGGGGTGGTGGGTCAGGTATCTGACCCTATAGGACCGTTATACCACTCTTCAAGGCACACAGGACAAAAATCACTGGACTGTTGTTTTGGCTTAAAGCATTTTACAAAATGGTTCAAAGTGTTATTTTCCCCTTAGTTTAACTAAATGAGAACATTTTCCAGTTTGTGATGTCTTGGGTTATGGCACACAGGCACTTTTTACTACGTGGTAGTGGCAGCAGCTTGTCAGAACTGTACAAACGTAAATGGCTCCCAGTGTAACCTGCAAAGTAGGGGGAACTTGAGATTCTTAGGAACAATTAAAAAAGAAAGATTTTTTAATAAACAACATGACTGCTTGATGAAAGCCTTAGCAAGATGAATTTCTCTGCTGTTTGCTAACACAGAGTGAGAAGGTTGGGCTTGCTTCCCCAGAACAGTAGCCCTAACTGTCTCCCAGCAGCACCAGCACATTTAAAACTGAAATTTGAAGTCGTGGCTGGTTCATGTTTTAAACAGCAAGTTGGTACTCCTAGAATCAGGAAAACAGGGCAAGAATGGCAAGGCTTCAAAAATATTGCATTTTGTGTTCTCTGCATTATTGGTCTTTGATATCAACAGTTTGGAGTTGTATATTTGAGTTTTCTTCCTACAGCATAAAAGCAGCCTTCTGGCTAGAAGGACTCCAAAGCTTTGGGTCTTCCTACCTCCTGACTGCACTTGTAACATTCCTGAATGTCTGCAGAAACATGTGAGAGTCCTTATGGGTGATGTAGGTTTCTAAAGGATACCTGTGGTGGATATTTCTGCAGGTCTCCACCCTCCAAGTGGTAAAGCTACTTCTGCCCTGTGTTGTTGTGACTTAGTTTTATAATTCCAGTGTTTTGGTTTTATTTGTTTGTCTGGGTTTTTTTGGGGTTTTCTTTCACCCTCTAGCAAATAGTTATCCACAGAACATGAGTCATTCTCCTGTCTTTATATCTCTGAGAGATACCTGCATTCTTTTTTTGATAGACTGACCTCATTAATGTCCAGTTTATTCCCTCATTCATAAGTGAAGGCTCATTTCCTTATGCATTCACTGCAAGATGCATGTGATTTTATGAATTTCTAGTCAATTTTATATACTGATGCCTAAAAGTTGTTCTAATTAGTCTCAGCTTTAGTAAGGAAATGAGTAAAAATTCAGCATGTTAAGACAAAAGGAAGCTGGATTAGATGCAATCTATGCCAGGCATGTATGTTACCCTCATCTCATAATCATAATTGGCTAATCTGATTGCCTGAGTCCAATTATTTTAAATACTCCTGCCAATCAATAGAGATTCATCCCTGTAAACCTATTTGACCCCTTTCCTCAGTGAGGCATGGTTACACACATAACACTCCTTCTATTAACCTTTGATAGAGGTAGGAATTAGTGATCAAGTCTGACATACAAGTGGTGGACAGTAGCCAAGCAGTTTCACAAAAAATCCATCTCCAGAATGAACCCAAGTACTGTGGCCTTCTGAGAGAATAGAAATTCACCTGACAAGGTGGATACTAAAAGATAAGAGTCTCTATTGATCTCTCAGTTCTCCCTACTGCATCATTGTTAATTGCAAATGATAAGAGGAAGAGTATTCAAAGTAAGCAAAGCTTTTCAGTATTAACCTCAATAAGTGAATTAAGCAGCAATACTTCACACAAAATTGGAGATCACTAATGGGTCAAAAAATGCAATTCATTCTTGCTCTGGGCAATCAAGACTCTCAGATGATAGACCTCTGCAACTTACTGTGAGCCTGGTAATTGCTGCCCATTACTGCAATAATCAGAGTCTGACCCTGGTGATGAGCCATACCAAAATCCTATGGGATTTCAGTGGCACTGGAACAACAGCCTCCACCAACAGGCCTATCCTTAGAAATATCGCAGCCAACAATTCATCCTACACATTTGAAGGAGGCTAAGTCATTTAAACTGCTTCCAGAAGAGCAAGGGGTTAAATCCATCCCGAGGCTATCCTGTTGAAATAATGGTAAGTCTGGAGCAGTGTTAATTAACAACGGCAAGAGATTCTTTTCCTATTAGCAGTAAAAAACACATGACTGTTCACAGGCAGCTCTATTTCACCAGTAAAGGTGTAATTGATATTGAAAATTTCCAGTTTAGCTTCTGAATCTCTTAGGCATTACAAAGCTCAAAGGAGAGAGTAGTTCCCTTCCTACAGGGGAGGGCATGAAGAGCAGCTGTACAGAGGTCAATGAAATAAAACTGGTGCAGAAAGACATGCAAAGCCTAAAGTAGCAAATATAATCTTACTCCCTACCCCAGTGCAATTTGCTTTTACATCATGGAGAATTTGTCATACCTGATTCAAAGGTCCAGTGATGCCAATAAAATGCCTTTAGCAGAATCCAGCACTTCAAACTTTGAAAGAAGACAAAAACACTCAGAACCTGCGAAAGTACTCAAAAAAAACCCCACCAACCTGTAATTCTTTGTAAGAAGAGGAAGAACAAATCTGCAGAAGTGTATCCTAATGTAGGGCAGTTCCTGCATCTTATCACAGTCTGTCCTGCATTCACTGTGCTGAGGACTGACCCACTCATGCTCTCTGAAGGCTATGGCAGACCCCAGGCCTGGGTGCAGTATGAAGAAATGGGTGTGGTGGCCTCAGCAGAAGGGAAGCTCTAATCAATGGGTATTGAAAACAACTGGAGCTCCCAAAGTAGTGTTTGTGACAGCTAAAGGCTTCCACTGGTATCTTTTCTCTGTATGGCCATGAGGGAGGCAAAGGAAGACTGGAAGGTGTTTCTAATTAGATTGGTGATGACACCTGGAGAAGACTTCAGTGACACACATGAGGCAAGTCTGGACTGATTTTGTGCTTGGTTTGGCTGTCAGAGATGATAAACAGCTGCTATATAAATTTTCATGAGTTTTGCATTCAGAGTGCACCTATAAATTGGCATGTTAAGGCATTAAGCCAGCAGGGTCAGTTCTATGAAAGGAAACCATATGAGAAATGTTAACTTCTAAATTAAAAAAAAAGAAAAAAATTAACAGCATCTACCTGTTAGCATTTGAGTAGTAAAATTTAAAAATTGTGTTGCAACGTGAACAACAGATGAACAGTAACTTGATCCGAATTATTCTCTCCATCTTGCACACAGATTAGTTCCTTACAGTTTTGCCCTCAAGCCAACTTGACAGCTCACACACTTGATGAGCAGTGAGCTTGCTCTGTCCTTTCCTCTGTGCCCTAACTGAGCTTCACAGCCTTTGATATGTTTATCCTCATGTCGCCCCTGTAAAGTAAAGGAAAGCTATTATTCCTTCTTTGCACAGGTGAGAAATTAATGCAAAAAAAAAAAAAAGAAAAGAGATAAAAGGGTAGCTGTCAAGTATTTTTAAATTAATGTGAGTTAGACATCTAAATAACTGGGTGAATTTGGACATTAAAGAGTCATCTTCTGTCAGGCAGTAATTCCTACGGCTGTGCTTAATTTCTAATATACAGGTTTGAAGGGCTGCCTCGCCCCTTGCTTTATATTTTTTCTTCTTCTGTATCTTGCAAACCTGGATTTGGTTTGTGCCTTGTGTTCTAGGAGCCATATTATGGGTCCTTTGGCCAACAACCCCTCTTCCAGCTGCTGTTTGCAGCAATGAGCCTACAAAGAGTGCACTGCCCTGTTTTAGTGATGTTGAGCTCCCGGAGCAATTGTCTGGGACCATCCTGCAATAGCTCATACCATTTCCAAGCATTTCAGGATAAGAAACACAATAAATCTCTGCAGATCAGAGAAATGCTAGAGTTTCTTCCCTGTGCAAACACAAGTGATGCAGAGGTGCTCTATGTCACTTTTTAATTCTGCAGACATTTTGCCTCCTTGGTGCTGTTGTTTAAAACGCAACACTGTGCTTAAAATATGCACACTCATGTTGTGCTTGCAGCCCCTTGCAATAAAAACAATGGTGCCCTCAAAGACCTCATCTAAAAGTTTATTTCCAGCAGTACTTTAAAAAGGAGACAGCAGGGTAACAATTCTGGAATTCTGCTGTGAAATAGTTACACGTTTTATATCTTTTATCTTCCTCTGACACTAATCTTGTAGGCTTCAATATACTGGGGTTCTCTACGATTGAGTGACATGAATATACAAACTCCATTTCTCTCCATCTCCAACCAGCTAGATCATATAACCTGCAAGACAGTGGCAACTTACATTTGAGATGGTCATCAGTAAGCTTTGGTCACAGAGGTATTCTCGCTGACGTTCAGAAAAGGTGTTATTCAGTGCAGCAAGCTCTGCACGAAATCAAAGAGCTGTTTTACGTCTATCTGTCTAGTGCTGTTTTGTGTATATGACTAACTCCCCTACTAACTTATCTCCAGTGTCCCAGTTTCACCTCCCACTATTAAATTTTCTCCCTACCAGTCAGTTATGATTTCAGAAAAGTCCTTCAAAATGGTATTCTCTCTTTGGAAGTCAATCCTTTTACAATGGATCAAGTGGGGAAAGCAGGCAGAGGATGGTGGGAAATTTCAGGGGAAGAAGAACAGAAAGAACACGTTTAAAAAAAAAAAAAAAGTTGCTTATGTAAGTCATTCATTTCATACCTGACTGCTGCTCTTCCCATAAGCAACTGCACTGTGCCAGCGACAGGAAAGGTTCTCATTAGATCTCATAGCTCTTCAAAACATAAAACCTGCGTAGCACAGACATGATTCATGAAGGGCTGTGAGACAGTTAAACACCTCGGCACAACCATATGCTCAGCAACACGGTTAGAAGCACATGTAGAAATCAGGACAAAAGCACCTACTGAAAGCTTCCCAGAACTGTGTGTGTCCCCATCTCCAAATTGCTGGTAAGTATAATAAATCCCTTCTTCAGGATCTGTGTTCCTCCCTTCCCTTTTGCAGTCTTTGTAACGGTCTCTTTTGTGCTTTTTTCTCTCCCCCACTGCCACTCTTGGAAAGGACAGCGATTCACTGTGTGTGGGCAAGACCAAACGTGCGTTAGGAAACTGTTCTTTCACACACACTTGCAATGTTTTGTTTCTCCCAGTTCCGCATGTTTGTTTGCGTTTTGCAGTTTCCAACTCCTTCAGAGGGATGTATTCAGTTTACCTTGTTTCTATTGGCTCATAAAGAAAGGCACAGTACCTCATCCGGCCAGGTAATGCAGAAACATTTTTTTTTTTTAAGGCATTTTGCTTTAAAACTGCTTTACTCTTTCCTTGTGTTGTACCCTCCATCCCATGGGCAAACTGGTAAACTGGTTTCCAGCTCATACATGTAGTCAGATTCAAGTACTGGGTGGCAACGCCCTAGGAATTACCAGGATGTACACTCCCTATTCCATGTTTTTCGAAGCCTATGGTGCTGTGCAACTGCAATAAGGTGACACAAGTTGTCTAGGACACTTCACATACAATTAATCTCCCCATCCATCATTAATGACTTACCTCCTCATACCCTCTATGTGTGTGCTATACATGGGCAATGCCTGATAAGGTCATTCTTTATTTGTATCAGTATAAGAGAAGAGAGGATCACGCTCAAAATCTAGTAGGTGCTTTGGGGACTTCCAAGAGGTACTAAGCGCATGATTTTATTAGTGAGTCAGACAGACACATCAAACCAGCTTTCCATTAAGTGGTTGTTTTAGTATGTTTTGACCCGCCGAAAAATGTGACATAATTAGGAAAATGATCAACTGAAGTGCAGGCACAGGTGTCTCTGCTTGTTATTCATCCATGCTGCATGATATTTGGATGGGAAACAGCAAATGCGTGTGTGGTGCAGCCTGCAACAGCCCCAACATCACCATAGAGGAAAATATTCTTGTCAAAAACAACACACAGAGGTAGGTTGGGTTACCATCCCATGCAGAATCTTTTCTTCTATTTTAAGGATCGAATGACCCTGGGAAGGCACCTCCACTTCTCTCATTGCATTTCACAGTGGAGACAAACCAGACCAGACGAGTCTTTTCTGCACATTGAAAAACAGTATCTTGGGTCCTTTCCAGCATCTGCCCATGAAACTTCAGGGGTGGCAATACTGCATTTGGGCAATGGACCTGGGCCACGCTTACATAGTCCTGCCCATGCTTGAAATCCATCCTGCAGTTTTGCTGTGACTGCTGCCTTGGCCCACCTCTCTTGGGAACAACTAGTCACTGTGCTCATAGGACTTGAAAAACACTACTGTAGTTCCTTCTTCACCCAGAAGGATGGGTTCTCAGAGCTGGGAGCAATTCTTGATGAAAACTAGTGGAGCAAAAAACCACACTAATTTTAATCAAACTATATTAACTACACTAGGGAGCTGTTTGGAGTACTTGACTTCTGGACCACACAGTCCCATCAGTCCTTTTCTGCTTTTTTTCTCAAATTCCTATACCACAAGATTAATTCCTTTGAAAAGAGGACAGAATTGCCCTTTCTACTGTATTTTAAAGGTGATCCTGTGATTAAAAAGCAGATTCTATTTGCATTCAGATCCCAACAGGATAGAAAGCTATACAGTTTCCTGTGCCTTGTCCCTGTTTAAGAACTTCAAAAAAATCTATTTAATCTTGAAAAGAAGTATTAAGTAATGGATCGTGGTCTCTGATACAAGGGTGTAAACTGAGGTCCCTTTTCAAATCTGCTGCTAATAGGGGAAATGAAAGTACAAGAATCAAGACCCAGTAGCAACTGTAGACTGTCCCTGACATGGCCAGTGCAACTTCTCCCAGTTTAAAGATTCTCCACTTACTCCAGGATGAGACCAGTGCTCCCTAGCAGCCCTGCTACCAGGAGAAGGCATTCATTTCATAGCTGCTTTTGTCTCTCCCTGCACAGAGTAGAGAGGCAGTGCTCTGTTAGAGGCCACTATTTACAAAAAGGAGGGATTGGCTGCATCTTGAATAAAAGACACAAAGCAGGAGGTGGCAGATGCACCAGCCTCCCTTCCTGGGCTGTGTCCTTCTAACTGTGCCGTCTGTTGTCAGCAGGCAGCATCAGCAGCTGAGAGGAGAAGAAACATGGAAGTGACTTCATTTCTACCCACTGTCATATATTTGAAAAGAAAATTGGGTCTTTTTCTCTCATTTCCATTACGAGCAGGATTTCTGGTAAGCTGGCCGCAGATTTCAGACAGCTTGTTTAACATGTTCCATGCCAGCATCTGTGCGTCCCTTGGTCTCTCCTTTAGCTTCATCTTCATGTTCTACTTAGCTCTTTGAAAAAGAAAAAAACAATCCTTCAGATGCAGAAGCTTCTATTTTGAAGCTACCCTACCTGATTGATGTCCTGGGGCCAGAAAGGGTGAGACAGTGGTGGTACAACAGTAAAGCTGAGGATCAGGTCTGAGATCCAACTTCAGCCATGCAAATCACCTGCGACATCCCTCAAATGCTCTGCCCAGGGGCATCTTTGTTCTCCAGAACATCTCCAAGATGCTTTGTCAGCTTCCCTACAGCCTGCAATACTGAGCCCCTTTGGTGAGTTGCTCTCCATCAATGACATGCCCTTTCCCTAAATCATTCCTATTTAGAGTCTTGTTGAAGGGGCAGAAAGACTGCATTTGGGAACAGGGAACTGGAAGGTCCAACTTCCTGGTCTCAAGTGCTGCAGTGTCTGCAGAGCAAAGTTTGTAACACTTGTGGTGAGAACTGCACTGGTTCCACACTAAACTCTAGTTCAAACCACATCTGGGAAAAAGATCACAATCTCAGAAACAAGCTGTTGAGAGGACTTCAGGGAGAACACTTGCTCAGGAAGGAATAAACCAAACCTCTGAAAACCAGGCCCTGATGTTTTCTGTCGGAATTGCAAATGTGACTGTAATTGGAAGCTGCCAGCTCCCAGGTAACAGTGGCAAATTAAGGTGATGAACCAAGGTAAAAAAGTGAGGTTATAAATGGAGACGCACTTCGCTGTCTGCTGGCAGACTCAGTCATATGTGAAGGCTGCATTGCAGAGCACTATTTATAACAACACTCATCTGGAAAAGTGCCTAACACTATGCCAGGTAGATTTAGTTTTAGAAAAAAAAAAAAAAAAAAAAGGAAAAGATAATGGGAGAGGGTATATTTTTTTCATTGAGTTTCCTTCAAGTTTCTTTTCCTCCTTTCTACCCCCACTGAATTTTCCCTGCACCTCTGCTGTGCCTTGCTCCATAGGGCTAGGCAAGTGCCTTCACACTCAGTTTCAGTCTTTGCCCTCCATCCCTTCTTCATGCAGTGTGTAACACAGTCCATTTTTACTTTGCAACAAGAACTGCAAATGGAATAACGGCTCATTTTCCTCCAAAAATTTGTTTTAAGTATGCATTCCCACACTATAGAGGCTTGTGTTTTAGTCCAGTGTATAGCTCAGCAGGATCCTGGTTTTCTGAAGGAGGATCTGAAGTGTTTGATGAGGCACAGATCTGTAGAAAAAAAAATGGAAATACCTTCTCATTCTGCTTTGAGCATTTTCTCTCAGTACTTGTCCATTATACGAAAACTGCTATGGAGAGACCACCCCTGAATCCTGCTGCAAATAAAAAACATGTCAGCAAAGAAGGAAAGAGAGATTTGAATGGGCCAGTCACAGTAACACTGTGGGTAATACAGTTGGGTGGTGTTACCACCCAAACAAAACTATCTATATCCAAGTCCAAAATGTGCCCCTGGTGATATATAACATACCTTTGGCTGTACATCAGTTGCTCTGTAGAGGTGCCTTGAAATTTGCATTAACCATGTAGGGAGCCTAAATGCCCATGGGCTAGAGTATTATCAGATGGCTGATATTAGGATAGAGGGCTGCTACTGTTTTTGCCAGGTCCAAGAAAACTGAAATGGAATCTTTCCTCTGGCAGTTTGGGCTCACATACCAGTCATGTGGTGCAGTCTGGTATCAACTTGGCATTGCAGGAAGTATTTATGTGAGGAATGAAGGAATAGATATGGGCTTTAATAGGAGAACTGATTGTGAGGGCAACGGAGCTCTCCTCCTTCTGGGGTGGGGCCACTGTCGTGTTCATCCTGCTTTTTTATGGCTGGAAAAGCCTCTCAGCATGGTAAGGCTGTAATATTTACAGAGGAGAGCTACTCAAAAATTTATTAACACAATAAAGCACCAATTTCAGGGCGCATTTTATTAGCAACAATAATTACTAATCACTTAACTTGCTATTTCATCTTACAAGACCTGCGTTTACCAGCCACTGTCATTTCCTCCCCAAGGCTGGCATAGGTCAGGGATGCAACTCTCATTTTACATGGTGGTGCACACTTCTCACTTACATTGATTATGGCTAATTAAAAGTTTATATCATATAAAGACCAGATAAAATGCACTCAAAAGTAATTCTGGAGCTTATGCCAGCAGTAAAATATTTTAAATTAAAACTCAAGAGTAATTCCTGCAATATATTACTATACCATTTATATTTTTGGGCTTCCCTGTTTTGAAGGGATTTATTAAGATCAGGAAGATGTCCAGCTTTGAGTCAGTTTTATCCCAGATTACTTACATATAAATAATGATGTAGTAGGAAAGACTTGCAGATGCACATCCCTATGTAATGGCTAAGTCCCTTTGCAGGGTGAAGCAGCAGTATCGTGCTTCATGGAAGGGAGAGAACAGTCAGAAAAGAAGAGGGACCCAGTGTGCATTTCTCTCCCCTGCACACTTTATTTCCTTCCTCTTCTGGTCTGTGTTAACACCTCAGCCAAAAATTTAAATCAGCTGGGGTTGGGAGTGTTCCACCAATCTCTGTGAAAGCAATAACACAGCTGTGCTTTCAGGGGACTTAGCACACAGGTGCTTTGGGGAGCACACTTTGTCTGGCATGGAGTGTTGGTCCAGGAAAAAGAGTGAGTAGTACTGCTGCTTTGATTTTAAAAGTGTGCTTTTGCTGGTGGAGATGATGGCCCTGGGGCTGTGGCTTTCTGTGCACTTTTATATCTCAGCCTCAGGCTACCATTCTCTTCAGGTGGGACCTGTACTCCTTAAATCCTTCAATTACTTCTAAAAATCATAAGACATACTCAACACCAAAGTCCCCCCAGTCTGCCTCAGGTTGAAGATCAGACTGCATGGGGTGTAAGGGTCTCTTCCAGCCCTAAATACTCCCCTTGTGCTTATATTCTTCCCTTCCTTAAAGACAACAGTACATAGATCTCAAATTCAGATTGTTCTTCCTTCTCCTAATTTGAGGAAGCAACCTGCCTCCTTCCTAATTTGGTGATTTTATGTCTCTTGCTCCCTGGGCTAGATACATGACATGAAGGTTTCAGCAAGAAGTTCTGGTCCCATGTTGCATGTACCCAATCCCTCAGGCTGAAGGTAGCTCGTAATAAACACCCGCAGTCAGTTTGTTATCACTATATGCCAATTTCCTGTTTAATTTAAAATGTATCTTCCTTGCATATTGCATAAAACTGCAATAACTTCTAGCATTACTGTTTTAAACATCAAAAGTTATACCAATTTCTGACAGCTTTCCTTGATTTACTGACAATATTTAAGTAGTGCATATTTTATGGCATTTGCTGCTACTAAGCTGAGATTCAAAGCATTCAGCCCCCACCACATTTGCCTGCTTGAGCAGAGTGAGAGAGGAGAGCACAACAGTCTTGTTTTGTGTCCACATTTTCCACCATAGCTCTCATCAGGTTCATCGTTCACGATACAGCCAAGGGTAAGCACAGGTTAAAAAATAAGTCGACCTATCTCTGACCAGAGTCACTCAGAGTTGTTCCACTTTCTTGTTGGGCTGACACAAAGCAGGAGGATGTACCTACTCTCTTTATGCCACTGCACTGGGTCTTCCAGGGAGAAAGCAATGTGTGGGATCTTCCTGCTGCCCATCCATGGTGGCAGTAACGCCTTCCAGACTTACCCAAAATGGGACACCCAACCTGTAGGCACTTTGAAGGCTGCTGACCTGACCTATAGATGACTGAAGTCAGTAGGATGTTTCTCATAATCTTCAACGATGTTTCCATCAAGCTACAATATGGAAGAGAAGCACTGATTAAGGAAACGTACCAAAAGCAATAATTCAAAAAGCAACATATGTACAGTTCTCCCCCCATGAGCATACTGCACCCAAGAGATCTGTTGTGCAGATTTTGTGAATGGCTATAATCTATGTTATTTTTCCCTTAGAATTTTTGTTTGCATTTCTGCTGAGGAGATTTGCTAGGCATCTTTTTCTTAAAAGCATGAAAAGTTTTCAGCCTATGTGTATTGGGCTGTGTGTGTGCGTATAGATTGGAAATGCTGCCACACTACCACCTGGGAAACATGTTTCATGATCATATTCTTCCCGGTTCTCTCACATGTCCAGTCCAAAACATGAGAAAACGTATCACCAACAGGTTCCACAAGACAGGCATTTTTCTGCCATGCCCTGCCATTGTGACTTTGAAAACCACGGCCCTGAGAGAGCACAATCCTAAAGGATATTTATCTAACAGACTCTGTACAAATACTATTTAGAAATGCTAATTGTTGTCATATGAAAGATACTCAGAACCCACGGATGGTAGTATAAACTAAAAAAATAAAGAATAAAAATCAAACCCAAAATGGGTGCAGCAGAGCTCACACCCATCCCCTCTCTGATGCATTGCAAAGCAATGCATTCTCCTTCAGAAAGGCTCCCTCCCTCAATCCTGCCACCAATACTATAGCAGAAGTGGTCAGACTGGTAGGAGCAGGATGAAGCAGGCAGAAATGGGTGCAAGAATCCATCCCCGTGTCTGTTCACAATGAAGAGGAAACAGCTTTTTCTGAACATGATTACAATGGGTGATGGAGGCTGCTGATCTTGTCATGAGTGAATGTGCCTTTGCAAGAGCAGCCAGGAGTCTCAGCAGCTCTCTGGCCTTTCTCACAGCAAAAAGCGATTGCTCCAGCCCTCCTGTGCCACCTTCTTTTTACCATCCTGCTGGGAAATATCATTAATGCAGCAACCCTGCTGAGAGAGAAACCAATGCTGATTCACCACACAGGAACACTGTCTTAGCGCCAGGCTCTTCTATCATTGACTGCAAACACCCCATTCCAGTCTGATTTTTCTCCAGAAGGAATTGTTACAGGATCTCGCTCCGTGTACCCTTGCCTTTCCATCCAAAGGTCACTTTTTAGCCTCTCGGGCAATTTTTAGCTGAACACCACAGATGGATCTCTCACATGCACTTAGATCCTACACGTGTGTGACAGAGTTGGGATGTAGGTAGGGAAAAATTCCTCTCCTTAGCCCCTGAGGAAATGGCTAATGAGTTTTACTAAGCATCAGCATATCTGCATGGGAAAAAAGGCAGTGGAAACTAGACTTTGTAAGTTCCAGCATGTGAAAAAAATTCTGGTTTAAAATACCCATTTTCAATGGTCTGACTGGGCAGCTCAGTCCTGGAGGGATCACAGTGTCAGTGGACTTTACACCAGAGCTCCTGTGGGTTATAAAGATGCTCAGTGTCAGTGGATGGAGATCCTTGCTTCTGCATGTGGACCTCATGTTGGCTTTCAAGACCTACGAGTCTGGGATTTGCAGTGTGATGACAACTAAGATATTTCTAAGAAATCCCTAACGTAATGCACAACTTGTGCTTATTTTGCCTGATCCAGCAAAAGGCTTTACCTGAATAAAAGGCTGATTGGTCAGATGAACTCTCTTTACATACCTAAATAGAAGCAGGGGTCCAAGGTTCTGAACACAAGAAGTTTATATGCACATTAGAAACTCATGTTGCCTGGAGCAGTACTATGTCCATGACACTGGAAAATAAGACAGCTAGTCATACACAAGATATCCAAATACTGGAATATGAAGATGACTAAAACGTAAGATGTGGTTTATCAAAAGCCTATTGCAGGCAGATGCTGTGCAGTTTTCAGCAAATACTTTGCATTTTGGTTCTTTTCAAATGCAGCTCTGTAAACAGTGAATAGTCCCACTGTTAATGACTGGCTTGCTGTATTTATAGAAGGCCAGATGTTATTTAGCTATGATGGGATTTAAAAAGCAGTCTAAGAACTGAGGTCTCTTTTTTTTTTTTTTTTTTTTTAATTCCCAGCAGCTAAATCATTAAAGCTTTGTTGTACCAACAACCCCAAATCAGAGGGCACCTCCTCAAGGTTCAACAACACCATCATGACACAGGACAAGGAGCTGGTGCTTTTTCTAGAATAAATTACGCAATTTGGGAAAAGGAGACCAGAGTGTAAATAGAAACAAAGGTTCTAATCCTGCAGTGGTTCACTGTAATTCATCTCCTCGCCCACTCTTTCCTGCTTTGAGCCAAAACTCTCTTAATAGAGCAGCATCAGGCTCATTGGGACTCTGTTGTTGGCAACATCATTTTTGACATCGCCAAGATACTGATAAAAATCATAGACCTCTTTGCACCAATCCAGCTGGCTGTGGTTGCTCATCATATATTTGCTGAGAACAGGATTTGAGGCCCCACCAGCTTTGGGCCTCTGGCTGTCCACGTCACGTACTCCTCTTCCAAGCGGCTGGTGCCAAGACTCAAAGCAGAGGTAAGGGACAGACAAGAGGGTAGGAAAGGGTAAGCAAGCGAACAGCAAAGGAGAGTTATAGAGGCCTTCCTGTTTAATTCCCCTGTACTGCAAGAGAAAAGAATTTCTAAACAAAAAAAGGTCTGCTGACTCTGGTATAGACTGGTTCTGCATGCTTGACATTATTTTGATAAACACGGATGACAGACTGATGAATGTCAGCTATTAACGCTCTAAATCTTGATCCTACAGGAGAGCCTTCACCTTTGCCATCCTTAGAAGAGGTGGGAAGCCTCCATGCTGCAGGAGCTGCAGCCGCCCATAGCACTCAAGCAGCATTTTCTTCATGTTGCTCCTGTCTTCCTAGCACAGCACTGCTCAACCAGCTCTCCTGACACCAGGGCTAACTCAGGCAGCTTTCTAAAATGCCACTTCAGCCTGCAACACTTACTTGGGAGGCAGCATCACTTCCTTTGGTAGAGGGAAGAACAGAAGCTCTCGCCATCCTTCTCTCACCCATAGGGAGCAAAAGGTTGGGGTCTCATCACTTTTACTTTTGAGAGTGCACTGCCAGAGCACTTTGTCTACCCCCCTTCAAGACCTCAATAAATTTGTGTTTTCAGGCACAAACCTCAGCCTTTTGTTCACCCCAATGAGGAGTTCTGCTCTAGTTGAAAAAGGGATTTCATTTTCAAAGAGCTAAATTTTTCAAGGCAAGGCACTATCACCATTTAGTGGCTTTTGCAATGCTCTTTATACCAGCTTGAGCTCTCTTGTTTGGTGAGTTTTCTTTTGCCTTCTTTAGAAGGTCCTGCACAAATGTGTTTATAGCACTTTGTCCCTGCCCTGAGCCTTACATACTGGAAATATTGCTGCTTTTTCTCAGTCAGCATCTAGCTGGGTATGTGCACAAATAGAGCCCCCTCTTTCACAACCTAATACTGAATTCTTTCCTCCACAGAAGAGAAGTCCCAGCAGATATTAGCACGAGGCTGATAAGGCTGCCTTTCTTTTTGGGTTTACATTGAATAAGGCAGAAATCCATTCCTCAAATCTGTGATATATGTGGCTCACACTATCAGTGTGTTAGCATGGATTTAAAGAAAATACTTGATCACAGCTCCCAGGGGATCTTGATGCACAGGCTAGGAATGATAGACCATCTGTCCCCAGATCAGGGAGAAACCTGATGACAGGAGCTGTGTATGCCCTGCTGCCTTCCATGTCTTATTTTGCACCCTGTCTTTTATTACACTATTTTCCTCCATTCCTTCAGACTTCAGCATTCAGGCTCTTTGTTCACTCCTTAGGTAGAGTATGTTGGTGCTTCTTAGCACACTACCTCTACCCCATGGGAGAAGGGTGTCAAACAGCAGCCAGTTTCTTTTGGTTCAGAAGGTGCTGTACTGCATTAAATCATACGCTCAGTCTGCAGGTGAGGGCACTGAAAAATACTTCAGAAACTAAAAGAAAGCAAATAAAGGAAACAGCATAAATTTGGAAGTGAAGAACCTGCTGTCCTGTTCAGCAGAACAGTATTTTCCTTGTCAGGCAGCAAGTCCTCTTCCGACAGTTTCGTAACAGCAGCTATTAGCCGGTTTTGCTCTTAGCCTTCTCCTCATTTATGCTTAGTTGATTTTGCTGTTCAGTGCAGAGGAGTCACAGGCAGATGAACCTGTTGTTGTTGAGAGCCTGGTTTCCAATCTTGAAACCCTCTGTTCATGCTCCTACATCTGCACTTAGACCTAAAATTGGCACTTGACACCCACTGAAAGAGGTAAGTGCTGACAGGCTTTCTGAATAACTAATCAGTGTGCAGGTGTTTAATTGCTGAATTAAAAACCTGATTTTGAAAATTGAGCTATAAGTACCTGTATTTCTCTAACCAATTTTAATACTGACTTCAGACATTCGCCATGGGAAAATAGTCTGGTTATGTAGGAGAACTCTCACATTTTGTAAGTACTCAGCCCTACTGTTGTGGCTCTCCTACCCCATTTTTCTTAGGTGCCCTCCCATTTCTGCCTGCTCAGATCCAGAGATGAAAAAGGCAAAAGGAATAACCAAAAGCAAATTAAAACTGTCATCACTTCTGGTTTTAAAAGCCTTCCCACAGGTTCTCGTTCTTCCCAGACTACGTGAAAAGTTGGGGGAGATGTGTACTGCAGGTACTGCAGGTAGAATCTTTTAACACACCTCTGTTAACATTTCAGGGTTGCTTTTCAGCTGCTCTGAAAGACTCCTTTTTCTTGGAAGACTGGAAATGGCATTTGAGCAACCATTTTATTTTTTTGTTATCTCAAAGACAAAACAGTAAGGGTACTCATGGTTAAAATCAAAGCTGAAGGATGTCAGCTAAGAGTAAAGTACAAGATTTTCAATGGCAAGAACCACTAAGCAGTAGACATGCCAGAAAACACTGTGACTTTTCTCCTTTTAAATTCCTCTATTCAGGACTATTGATTTCCATGGGAAATTATGTTTTAAGTAAAGAAAGTTTGCCGTGTTCATTGACAAGAATAGCAGGACATTTTCTGCTTTATGTTTTGAAAAGGGCTCAGTGGATGATACCAGCTCTATTCTGGCTCAATTTAGCACTCCACTGCAAAGAAAAAATTAATCCGGCCCAAAAGTATTTTAAAACTAACAAAGCCCATTTCACCATTAAAGAGCACAAGATTGCCAACACGTCTCTGGAACAAAGCTTTATGACCTGCCTATGGAAGTTGGTTTGTCCAAAGATAAACTGTCTGGAGACACTTATTGCTAACAGAAAGTTTTGAGAGACATATTTATTCATGTGACCCAAGAACCAATATAAATAAAGCAGGGGAAAGGAAGGAAGTTTTTAGAGAGGATGATAGTGATGTAGGTAACAGTGTGCTACAATAAAACCAAAAACATCTGTGCTGCTGAACACGACCTCAGGGTACAGAGAAAAAAGGGGTTTTTTTCTTTTAATATCTTTTTCAAGGAAAGGAACCAAAACAGTTTTTCTGGCATTGAATAGGCACATTTGGGGAAACTTAAACTCCAAGTGCCAGAGATGCGAGTTCATAAATTCCTGTGCATCTTTTCACATTCCTACATCAGACTTGTGTTTTGGATGTTGATGAGTGTCATAAGCGTGCTTTTGAACCTGTATAGTTGTGGCCCACAATACCAATCAGCAGTTCAAAACCAGTACTTTTCTATCTCAATACTTGCCCTTCCACCCACATGCATAAGACCAAGTTTAACAGCAACTGTGTCAGTATACGCCCAGACTTCAAAGGCTGTAGATAATAAACAATCTTAGATTCATTACACACTGAAAACAAATGGGTAAATTTACATACTTCGTTTTACACACACACTTAAACATACTTGAGTGGAGCAAGACCTCAGGTTTCAGACTCCAAGACCTCTGCAGATGGCTCAAGCCCAGGGCAGTACTAGCCAGCTGTTAGAAATGTTTCCTCTTGTTGAAAAACTCTCTCCTTGTCCCATCCAGCATACAGAGGCAGCTCATCTGCTCCCTCTTTGCAACAGCCTTCATACCTGGCCACACAGCACATCTCAAATACAAAACATGGGTCTGAACTGATCTCAGTCATCTCCTTAAGCAGTATAACTATCACCTAACACAAGCAGTATTTCTTACTTTTCTCCATTAGACCATTGCTGTGAGACTGATCACATTTGGCTCTACATTTTATAGTATTCTCTTCTGACCTTCTCCTTTATTTTCAAACACAAGACCTTCTTTCTTTTTAAGACATGTCTTTCCAATGCCACTGTATCATGCTTTACTATTTTGCACAAGTGCCTTTGAAAGGAACTGTCAATAAAAACTACACTGCTGTTACAGATAATTCTTCCCCATCTTGCATAGCTCCTACTCTAGCTCCCAAAGGATTTCCTCACCCCCACAACTTGACTCACCCTTTCACCAAACCACAGCTCCCTCCTTTACTCTTATGTTGAGACTGTGCTCCAGTTCTGAAATGAATTCCCACAGTCTCCCCAGTGGAAAAAATTATTAATTGGCTCACCAGGAAGCAGCAGTTGTACTTGAGGAAGAAACTGAAAAACCATCTAGCCACGCCTTGCAGGGGTCCAAAGACTTGTACCAGCCTTCCTTGACTTCAGAACATCCCTTGAGATATAATCCTGATTGCAACTGCTAGACCCAAGATTTTGCACCTTATCATACGAAGTAGACTATATGAAATTATACAGACGTCACAGCATCTGACATTACCTGTGTCTTCACAGGGGACACATGGAGAGTTGACCCAGACAGTGACAGCAAAGCCCTGCCCAACCTACTGGTTATTGTCACAGTTGTACTGTAAATGGCATGGGACAAAATCCAGCTCATTTACCTGTGATTTAGACTGCTCACTGAGGTGTGAGGAGCACATGTGGGCTCATAAAGTAAATAACTCTTCCTTGAGGATTGGGTTGCCTGAAGGGACACCATCGAGGTACAATTCTTCTGTTGGGCCAATGAGGTTCAGCCAGTCTTGCACACAAAGTCTTAACTCTGAGCCCCTAAAGGCGAAGTTCACATTCATCTTTTTCTTTTCCTCTTTTCTAAACAAACTGTTACCCTCTTTCTGCCAAATATTAGCCGCATGTTTTCCACACTGCTGGGTGCTCTTGGCAGTAGCCTAGTTCCCCAAGACAGACTTAAAGTCTTTGTCCCTTCGCCTTAAAAAGGTAACTAATGATTGTAGTAAGCAATGACAGTAGAGTGTAGTTTTTACAGTGCCTTGTGGCTCCTCCCAACTTCCCTAAATTTATTTTAATTCAAATAGCAAATATATTTCCTTTAGTAACACAATACGTCCCATTTTGACGAAATACATACTAAAATTATTCCAAGTTACTCTAGATCTTTGTTGCTACTTATTTTCTAGCAATTTTTCTATAAGGGATACAACCCCTCTTTTTTGTATATAGCTCATTCTGCATAGTACTTCTTGTTTAAATTTAGCTCAGTCTTACCTTATACCCATTTAACTTTTCCGAAAAGTTTCGAGCAGAGATATCATTTATTCCCTTTATTCCTTACACAGGTACATATCTCTAAGAGCAGCTCAACGAAGACTCAGACAGTGGCTAATTCAACCTTCTGGGTCCTCTGGAGCTTTGATGTGTTGTCAGAGCAATAGGAAAGCCATGGCTAATCTGAATTTGGTAAGGGATTTAATATCAAGCTCAGAGGAAATAAATCAAATGGAAAAAATATGGCATCAAACACACATGGTAGGGAGACCATGGGGGTTAATTGGCAACCTTTCCCTTTGATCATGATCCAAGCATCATTGAGCCTAAAAAACAGATGTTTGGTTTGCTACCTTAGGAAGAGGCAAGGGGTATGTGTAGTCATGAAAAAAAGAAAAAAGTCATGATTTTTTTAAATACTAACTACAATGCAAGAACTCTTAAAATTTTCTTTGTAAAAGTCTTTTCAAAGACCTTTGAAATCAAGCAGGCCACAGATGAGGTGAATTTAATTGATGGTTGGAGTTGTGTGCAACTTTTCTACATCAAAGTTGTCTTTGGATAATAAAACATTGACTACTTTCATTCCCTTTGGTTCATATTTTTTTAATTTTAAAACTTTCCCATTCTTACCAGTAAGAAACTTTTTCTAGCACACATATGGGATCATACACCTAATTGTATTCTGAGGCCAGACCTGCAGGAAGAAATTCTGCGTTGTGAACCACCAGCAGCATTTTTATGCCACACTCCGCACACTGTGGTGTGATTTCCTTTCAATGACTCTCATGCTGCTCAGTTCTGTTTTTCACCCCTTTCCACAGCTGACAATTCAGTCATTAACACAGTGACTTGCATTCCTCCATAGGAACAATAGATATTTATCTTGTAGGACAGGACCAAAGCGACTGCTGTACATATCAAACAATCACAGAATGGTTTGAGTGGACAGGGACCTTAAAGATCATCTAGTTTCAAACACACACACACCACTGGCAGACACCATTTACCAGACTGGATTGCTCAGATCTAGTCTGTACTCTGCAATGGTGCAGCCTCACCTTGAATATTGTGTACAGTTTTGATCACCTCAAAATAAGATGTTAATCTATTAGAGAGTGTCCAAAGGAGGGCAACAAAGTCAGTGAAGGGCCTTGAGGGGAAGCCCTATGAGGAGTGGCTGAGGTCACTTGGTCTGTTCAGCCTGGAGGAGACTGAAGGGAAACCTCACTGCAGTTACAACTTCCTCGTGATGGAATGCGAAGGGGAAGGCACTGATGACCTTTGGTGACCAGTGACAGGACCTGAGGGAGTGGCCTGAAGTTGTGTCAGGGGAGATTTAAGTTGGATATTAGAAAGANCCTGAGGGGAAGCCCTATGAGGAGTGGCTGAGGTCACTTGGTCTGTTCAGCCTGGAGAAGAGGAGACTGACGGGAAACCTCACTGCAGTTACAACTTCCTCGTGATGGAATGCGGAGGGGAAGGCACTGATGACCTTTGGTGACCAGTGACAGGACCTGAGGGAGTGGCCTGAAGTTGTGTCAGGGGAGATTTAAGTTGGATATTAGAAAGAGGTTCTTCACCCAGAGGGTGGTTGGATGCTGCAACAGGCTCCCCAGAAAAGCCGTCACAGCACCAGGTCTGGCGGAGTTCAAAAAGTATTTGGATGATACTCTCAGGCCCATGGTGTGACTCTTCGGGATGGTCTTGTGCAGGGCTAAGGGTGGGTCTCTATGATCCTTGTGGGTCCCTGCCAACTCAGCATTTTCTGTGATTCTATGAAGATGCAAAGACACATTTACATAAATTGAAGCAACAAAACACACTTACCAGGCTAAATACAAGTAGATGCCCACAATTTTGCTCTCCAGTTGTTGTAATATCAGAGTCCTCTTCAAATAAGTCCTGCAGGCCATGTGAGCCTGTAGCAGATGGTATTTTACAATCCAGCGGTTTTCTAAGTCCAGCAGCTGGAGGTAGCAAAGCTACCATCAATCCATCTAGTTCCAGCACTGCCCATGGCCATTTCATATCTGACTCTAAAAGGACCTAACAGTTGGTGGGATCAAGCCAGACCAGACCTGTAACCAAAGATGGGGTTTTGGGAGGGCAGTTTTGTTTGGTTGGGGGTTTTTTAAGTGTTATGGGCTTGTGGGTTTTTAAGTGCTATGGGTGTTACTACCATCACTGATTGGTTCTGCCTTGGTCAGCAGCAGGTCTGTTTTGGAGCTGGCTGTTCTTGCCTGTGTCAAACATAGATAAAGCTTCTAACAGCTTCTCAGAGAAGCTACTCCTCTAGACACCCTGCTACCAAAACCTTGCCACGCAAACCCAATCCAACATGTTTCTCTGATCAGAAATAGTTGCTACCAAGGCAGGCTCAATAACCATGGTTCCAAAAAATTCTTTTTTCAAGCTATGAAACAGGAATTGAAAACCTGCCTTGGATGGCAGATTCTGCTTGTGGCATCACTGGCAACCTCCTCCCCTTTATTTTTGCCTATTGCAGAGAACACCGTTAACAGAATTAAAATTTTACCTTAAAATTCACAAGCCATGACTAATCACCTATTGTAATTAAACCCATGCAGTGTATCTCTAAAACAGAAGAACAGTAAGTCTCTTGATGAGATACTTACAAAACAGGTCATATTAGATAAAAGAGAAATGCTCATTGTACATGAAAACATCTCCTAGAACTTTTCAGAGGTCTGAACATATGACATAGGAGTGGGAGCCCCAGCGCCTTTGTGGTTTGCAACATCAAAACACTGGTTATAAGATCCATTCAGACAATTCCTAGACAAGTCTGGATAACAATCTGAGCTTCTGGTGCTCATCTGAACTGAAGCGCCCAAATCCTTTGATGTTTTCTCATCATTAATTAATTCAGCATCAATGTTAATTGCCTACACAATGCATGGAATTGACAGTAGATCGAGGACTCAGCCTGCCTGATTTGTAGCTGGCTAACTGGGGATGCAATTGCTTTGCTGCTCTCATTACTATTCTTGTCAGGCCAGACATGAAATAAAAGCAGTGACACTTTTCCCCCTCAAACACAGTCTGTTGTGGGTGCAAGTCAGATCTGATAGTTACCAATGAGAGAAAATGGACTCAACTGGCATCGTGACAGAAATCTACAGACAGTATTTTTCCCCTTTTAATTATTAGCTTCAAAAGATAAACACACTGACATTAAGTCAGGCTTAGAAGATGCAGCACGAAACCTTTATACAGACTCTCACTGTGGAGACTAATTTGCAAAAATTAATACAAACTGGAGACAAAATAATGATATTCTACAGAAGTAAAGCAAAACTATACTGAAACAAAGAAGAAAGAACAAAAGGCTTCTTCCTTCACTGCAAAGGAAGTTCATCATTAACACCATGAATCACACCAAACTTAGTCCAGGCTCAAGCAGCTCCAGCAGCTCAGCAGCCAGCACAGTAACCCAGTGTGCCATCCACCTCTAATTACACATTCCAGATGTGCCCACTTTCTGGGCTCTGCTCAGGGAGACAATAGCACTCTGACACACAACATGCCAATCTCATGCTTCACGGCCCTTATGTGTCTACCCTGTGCTAAGCTGCTGGAGCATGTGAATAGACAGTGGCTCCCTCTTTGAAACTCCTTTTTGACAGCTCAGAGCAAAGGGAGGCTTTGCTCATGTCCAGACCTGGCTGACATTGCGTTACCCCCACAGGTAGCTTGGCCTCAACCGCTTTGCTTTTTTGAGCAGTCTCAAATCATCATTCCCCAAACCAGATCAGGGCTGGGCCAACAGAGACCAATCAGGTTAACAGGTTTATCTTGATCTGTTTGTTCCACTAAACCTGGCTGGGTGCAATTACATCATGGTTGTGTTGGCTCTATGAAAAAAAAAAAAGAATGATTCCTGGCAGGAAGAGGTGAAGAGAGGGGAGGAAGCCCAGGACGGGGGAGTGAATGGCTTCATCCATAAATCTGCAGCGGGAGCAGGTTATGCGAGCACAGCCTGGATCCTGCTTTGCAAGCCCTGTGCTCAGCCATTCCTAACTCAGCACTGCAGATTATTACAGTGAATCTTTTGCACAGGCAAGCAAGGTTTCAAACTCTCTAGGATCTAGCAGTCTAAAATCTCACTAATGTTTGTGTGACCAGTGGCAGGGAAATGCAAGCTTCAGAGGAGATTTTGACAGTTTTTACATTCTCTTTGGACTCCAAGAAGGATGGCAGATGCTCTACGGTACAATCAACTTCCCACTGCTAGGAGAAGGGCATTGACAGGCTGGTCCAAGATGCCCAGAGACCATTAGAAAAGCTAGCCTTAGCAGCCAGACAAGCCAGCAAACTGTACTTCTGGACTCTGCTTCAATATAGTCTAATAAGCTACAGCAGCTAGCAAAGGAACTGCTCAGAGGCACCATTTTCCTGCAGAAAGGCTATGTTTTATTTAATCAGCTAGTGAGCCAGCAACATTTCTCCCTACTCCAGAGCACTTGAAGACAGTTTTTCTGCCTTTACTCGCAGCACAGAGCAGATCTACACAACTGCCTCTGTGCCCTGGTTGACTTTTTCTGAGGTTTCATTGCAGTATCTCCTTGTTTCTCCCTCCCTGTCTTCTAAGTGAACAGCTAAGACGCAAACACATACTCATTGCCATGCTAGCCTTCTTCCAACACAGTATTTTTGTGAGCCAGATGTGAGCCTTCATAGGCTGGCAAAGCCATCCCTGTCTGCTGCTTGTAGCATCTCAAAGGTGTGGGGAAGGATCTGAAGGGACATAAGGGTCTACCTCAGAATGGCCCAAACACCTTGACACAATCTCGTAGCGAAACAGATGAAATCCCTGCAGCACTGGACTGACTGCTTTAAGCTTCAGGTTTGTAACACTTTTCTCTGTAACTCCTCCTGTTACTCAATCAAGTTTCCAGATCATAATGTCACCTTCTGTTTAGATGCTTAAAAGGCCTTGAAGTTCTATTTCTTTTAATCTATCTCCAGTTTGGGGGGGGTTCATCTGATCTGCTGTGGTTCAGTAGAAACCCAGCAAACCTTGCAGCCCTGAATCTGGAACTACTTTGATATTCCACCTATGGTCCCCGTGGCTGTTCAGCAAGTAGCCAATAACTAACAGCACTGATTTTTCCCAGCCTAGGACAAATCCCAGCTTCAGCTTATCACAGGTTATTAGCAGAGGTTTCAGGCATACCTTTTGTCTTGCTTTGGTTTCAGGCATTTACCACCACAGTGCCACTTGGTTATTCTGTCAACTGACTTGGGACTTCCATACTGCAAACAAAAAAGGTGATAATTTGAAATGTTTGCACTTAATTCATCACCTATAACTGTTTATGTCACCTGAAGCCTGTGCCACAGCATGTCTCAAGTTTCTCCACTCTTGGCAAGTATGAACCACATATGCAGTGGCATATCTGTGGGTGTTTTAACAGAAAGACTATCTCAGCCCTTTGTTACCCTGTGCTTTCTCGATGGTTCCCTCAAACTCACTGCTACTATTAAAAAAAAAAGAAAAAATAAAAAAAGAGCTTCCACATTTTTTGAGGCTACCCACTACTTCTGGAATTCACCCATTTGCTACAGTTTGGTGCCACAGTGTAGTTTCTTAAGTGCACTCTGAGTAATAGTTAGGTGGTCCTTAACCTTTTCTTGTAGCAGATGCAAAGCTAACATGTGCCAAGGCAGATGAGAGGACTTTGGCCCAAATAACACAACAGGCCAGGCAAATACCAGGTGCCGAGACAGAAACTTTGCCTGAATGCCATCTTCCCCTCTTCCCACCCTTTTTGACTCCGGTGAGGAGTCATTGCACCCCTCCAACTCTCTTGTCCCCCATTCCTGGCACATCTAAGACAGCCATGGACAGACCAGCAGTCTCGCTTACTGTGCAAGAAATGAGTAACTAGAGCTACACTACCAGGCTGTAAGCCCTGGAAGCTTCAGCTCTAGAAATGAAGCTGCATCTATAGGCAGGACAGACAATCTGCACACTAAAAAGAGTCCCTGGCTTGGGGACTGGGGGCAGAAAGCTATTACTGCTTCTGGCAGGCAGACTGAATGGACTTTGGATACTTGCATCCAGGCAGAGTGGGTGGAAAAAGGAAGGACTGGGAAGTGCCCGAGGTCTCAGGTAAGGTCATAGGAAAGTCATGTATAAAATATACTTTTGAGTCTTTAACAAACAGAGATCCAGTCCACCCACTTACTCTGTTTAGGAGCAGAAAATCTGTATCAGCATCTGCTCTGGGAAATACCTTTGTCAGACCTGTGGCTCAACAAGAAGGAAAACCTTTATTTACTAATCAGTCAAAAATGGCACTAAGCCCAGAGCCATTAACTGCCTACCTGCTGGTCCATGCTCACAAAAACAAAACCACCTTCCCCCCAAAAAACCTCAAAGCCACAGAGGGGTACTTCTTACCTAAATGATTATCGGCTGGATCAGGTGCTGTCTGTCCTCCTAAAATTAACATAAAACTGGCATCATGTTCTCCAGATGATTTAAGGGAACTGTAATGTTGTATATGGCAAGGAGATCCCACAGCACACAGGTTTGGTACAAATGAGTGAAGTCACCACCACACTCACCTGCCACGGCTTGCTGTAGTCAGAGAAATGAATGATTTGGATTTCCAGGAGGATGAACCTGCTTCCTTTCTTTGATTAAATATCTCATATATTAAATTACATGCCTGAAGTTTGCATGCCATGATTATCCCCTTTCTGGAGCTACAGTTCCTGACAAATAGGTATCTTAATCTGAAAAAAACTTAAGAAGCCAAGGGTAAGTGGCACAGAGAGGTGAAATGCCCTCTCCAAGGGATCCAAGAAACTGGTAACTCTGCCAAGCTATTGCCTGTCTTCTCCACTCCCTCATGCTGCTTTTCAGCATGAATTAGCCATCTGGCCTTCCCTTTCCTTGTGCTTTGCTATGCCAGCAGAGCTCAGCTCCACCATTTCACCGAGTTATATTTAGAGGGAAATTACTTCAGCCCTGCCTGGCCAGGCAGGCAGGAAAAGGGTTTCTGGGTACATCGCTCCTGCACAACGGGATAGGGACAGCAGAGCTGACTGTAACCCTGGTCATGTTCCATCTCTGACCTCCAGCCTTCCCAATGCCTCACCTCTGCAGTTGTGAGATGGAAAACAGTGTGGCACCTGATGTAAAAACAAACTGTTTTTTCCCCAATTTAAAAATTGGGAAAAAAAATGGCAAGAAAAGGCAGAGGCTATTGCCTGCTTTTCCAGAGTCCTCAGGGGAAGAGGCATCTGGTCAGCCTCTTATTGCAGCCCTTAGTCTTACTGCAGTGTAACAAGCAGACCATGCCACCTGCTCTCTGCAGCTCCACACATTCCAAGTCTCTTAACAGTAGCTCCCCACCGAGACTGTCTCATGGTTTCATTACACAATCCCCTCTATCTTGTGAGAGCTTTTCCTCTCCCTCAATTCCTGCTCTTGGGTCCTGTCTCTCTCCCAGCCTGCAGTACAAATACACATGCCTGCAGCCTCTACCAGCCTGATTTCCTTCCCATCCAAGGCTCTGTACACCTGCACTCCTTGAACTTGACTCGTAACAGGGGTTGTAGTGTTGCTGTGGAGCAGGAGGGTTAGGGAAGGATGACGGAGGAGGCTCCTGCCAAGCCAAGCACAATGTAAACAAAAGAAAGCGGGTAAATAGCGGAGTGCATTTGCAAGACTGAGAGAATTCACAATAAAATGACTTTTTTTTTTGTTTTCTTCTTTTTTGTTTTCTTCTTATTAGAGCGAAATAACAACTGGAGAGGATTATCCTGCAAGTTTTGTACGCTGTCACTGTCACTGCTGACAGATGATGTCTTGATTTTGAAACCCAAAGACCACAAACAGCATCTGAAAGACCTTTTTTCCCCATTACATGCAGCAAGCTATTTACTTTGAAAACCATATGCAATCAGAGAGAAAGGTGCCAGCAAGCACCAGTTCATGTACTGGATTAGTCAGTGGCCCATGTCCTTGCAGGCATCTGCCCTTCCTGGTGGGGACATACAGGGCATGACCCTGGCACACCCTTGGTACTCTGCCAGGACCTTATGTGTGCCTGCAGAGAGTGAATTGCTAGTTTATGGGTGCTAGACTTGAAACAAGGGGAATTTCATTATCAGAGGAAGAGCAATGTGATACTAAAGGCATGGTGAGGATTATCCCTGCTTGGGAGTCACAAAACTCCCTCATTTGGATAATAGGGCCAGTAATGACTTCTATTAGGACCCTATTCCCCACATTCTCCCTCTTCTACTGGCTCTGAGGCGGACTGTAAATGCTCTGGGGCAGGCTATTCTCTACAACCTCTTTGCTCAGAGATGCTGATAGAGAGCCATCTTAGTGCAAGCAGCCTCCAGCCCCTTCCTGGCAGGGAGCGCCATGCTTCAACACAACTAACAAGAAAATTAAACTAATTTATCTCTGGTTCTCATTTTTTGTGCACACTCTGACCATCAAAACTTACTAATGTAAAGTGTGCTAGCTTTGAAAGTCACAGCAGCCCAGACTGTTCAGATGACCAATGGTCTTGTCACGCTAATTCAGTCGTATCTAATATCTAGTACAGATTTGTCAAGTCCCCTTTCCCTTAATGCTTTAAAAAAAAACCCCAAATTTGCAAAGATGCAAAAACATAGCAAATAATGAGTACAAAGGAGTACTTATCCTTTTTTTTTTTAAGTACATGAACCATCCTTTTCTCTCTCCTTTTTATCTCTCAAGCTCATCTGACTGCGAAACTCAAAAGGCTACATTAGCCTAAGCTGTACTATAGATTCTCCTCCTCCTCAGTCAGCAGACATAACTTTACTCTGGAGCAGTGAAGCTTTAAAAGCTTTTCAAAAGTAGTTCCTAATAAGGACAAATGAACAGACTGCCTTCTCTTTTTCCTTAGGTGGCTCCTGGGGTATCTGCAGAGGAGCTTCTGTGGGTCTGAACTCAAGACGACACCATACCCTCTGCAATAACCCCTCTCAGGAGCCTGACACGGCCTAAGTGTCACCAGAGATCCCAAGGCCTTGGATCTTACCCCTAACCCATAAGGACCCAAAATCATCAGTCCCCATAAACCTTTCCTCGTGACTTTGTGTCCTATGGAAGGCACTTGGCCCCCGGGGACTTCTCTGAAGAAACGCTTGTCAATGAATAGACAATATTCAGTTGTTTATCTCGTTGCCCAATGCTGATGTTTTTGTTCTAACACCTGTCAGAAAATCTCCTTAATTAAGGTATATTGACCAACAGTTAGGACTTAAAAGGTATCACCTAGGCTTCCCCCCCCCTGCCCCTCCCCCCCCCCCACCTTTGAGAGTGACAGGAAATATATAAACACATTTCTCTTGGAAACCCGGCCAAAAATGAGTTTAATGGGAATGCACTCAGAAGCCCTTTGCCTGCTGAAGGTCAGACTGCCTTTAAAGCCTCTCCTCTGTCACCCCTGGAGTTTCTGCTGGGGGTTGACGCTCACATACAGTTGTTCAGATGTGTTGCTGCTCTCAAATGAGAATATGAGGATCATCTCTTAACTGTAATATTAACTAGGTATTCAAAGCATGATGCAGGTATCATGGTTCATGTCCCCTCTCTGCTTTCTCAGAGAAGATGGGTAGCAGATTCTGAGTGACCAACTGTCATGAAAAACCATACCTGAACATGCTTGTGACTGAAATCTGACAGTCTAAAGCACAAATTTAATTATTTAATCAAGCTGAAAACAGTTTCCAGGATGACCATATTAGGTCACTAATGGATTTTTATTAAAAAAAAAAAACCAAACACGCAAACATATCTACCTGTTATCACAGAAAATCATTACAGAAAGCACGACTGCAGGGTAAAATGGCATTCGAAATGTAACAAAAGCCCACTTTGACAGGCATTTCATTGAGCTCCAAGTTGATTGACAAATTGTTCATTGCACACTCAGCCGTCTATCTTTTAGAAAAGAGAAGCAACAGTAAGGTAGCCACTGATGACTTTTACCCTCAGACCATTTTCCTCCTCAAAAGTGTATTGCACTCTAAGAACTCCACAAAAAGTAATAAAATACTACTTCTGCTGACTTGTAAAAAAAAAAATAAAAACAAACATCAAAACAAAACAAAAAAAAAGGAAACCAAAACAAAAAACCACACCAAACCTTTTTATAAGGTTCAAATTATGATTCTAGTACTGAAATATTGCTAGCCCACAAGCAGTAGGGGAAAACATGAATAAACTGCAGACCAGTTTTTTACAACAATTATATTTTAGCTTTTAAACTGACTTGCAATCCCGATAGATTTACTGCACATTCAAATTAACATACCATAGCTGAATCTTACTGCTGCCATAACTTTTATTCAAACAGTCATATTTCCAGTGGCGGCAACTATGCTTTTACTGTTGGATAATTTTTGCTAAATAAAATAAATACCCTGTTAGATTCAGGGTTTTGCCCATAATTCAGCACCAAAAGCTAAATTGCTCTTACGAAGAAGTTGTAGCGTCAGGTATTTTTGCTCCTTGAGGGCTGGAGGTAGCAGTAACTTAAGAGTGGAAAGAAGGCTGGGAGATAAAACCAATACACTATTCTGAGCTGGGGACCCTTGTCTACTAACATAAAAATGAGCAATGCTTCTGGATCACCTCTGTAGAACCCCACAGGTTTTAGGTCAGCTCAGCACAGGCGGGCAGTGCCACCCAGTCACCTCCCGGTGCTGCTGGTTTCTTTTGGTCAAATTTTGGGTGTGGGCTCGCTGTTGAATGCAATTGTGTTATGGCAACACACCATCACCCAAATTCCTCCTCTATAGCCAGCCATGTGCAGACTTGCACTTAAACCCAATGGTGAAGGTAAAATGCAGGGTACTGTGCCTGGGCAGGGGTAAAAAGCACAAGCATGGTGAGTGACTACTATCACAGATCATGCACATCATGAGTTTATCACATGTGTCCATTCAGTTTTCCTCAGTTTTTTTAGGATCTCACCGAGGTTTCATAAGCTCTGTTCCTTGTTAACTGTGTCCCTGTTTCTGACAGGGAATTTTGCCTTAACAATTTGGCTGCTCTCAGTTTATAGAGCAACACTTGGAGTTAGAGATAATTCCCATAATAAAGACTCACTTTAAAAGGATTGAGGTACAGTTGCATGGCAATGCGTATTTATTTTGAAAAGGAAAAAAACCCCACAAAACTTTGAAAATCATGTAATATTCATGACAAGCTAAAAACCCTCTAAGGACTCAACAACAGGGTTAAAACCTAATGTAACAGTTCACCTGGTTACAGCTGTAATATAGTGATAGGCATCACACAAAGGCCAGGGGCTTGACATGACACACTGAAGTCATGGCTCACAAGGCAAAATCTGCTCTCCTCTCAATGAACCAGCTCATCCACATCTTGTAGCACTTACACTCTAACAAAGGTGAAGTTCAAGGCCAGTATTTGAAAGGATAGCTAAAGATCCCATTTGTCTCTATATAACACACAGACTTTATAGTTAAATCTAAAAAACAGTAAATGCCGGTGACTTTCAGGTCTTACTGTTTAGGCACTCAAAAACTAAAATACTCAAAATCATCAGTTGATTAACATGATTGGTATGTTCTGGATAAAGAGAGAGAGAGCTTTGGTGTTTTGGGTCAGGTTCAAATGCATCCAGCTTCTCCATATAAATAAAATAATGCTACCATGATTCGACAGACAGTATTTCCAAGCCTGCAATCAAAATGGGCACTTCCTCAGCTACAAAGTTTTCCTTTGTCTTCAGTGGTAAGAAGCATCACTTCGTTACCTTGGACCAATGCTGAGAAAGGGAAATTTATTATTAAATCCAAAAGATGACTTCATTATAACCTTGTTGGTCTGTCGATAGTTTATACACAAGTTACCATACACATACATCAGCCAATTTTTACCATTTGTCAAACTGGATGTCCCATATATCAGCACAGATGGGAGAAAAGTGTTATTATGTCCAATGTCCCTTGCTTACACAAAAGTTCATACCGAATTTGATGTTTCAAATCACACACTTGACAATTTTATTGTTGTCAGTGATAAAGGAAAAAGCTCAAATGAAACCCGTGTCCTTTGCTGTCAAAGACAAGGGTATCTCATGTCTTGAATGCCATCACAGGAAGGAAATTGCCTGCCCTGGTTTCAAAGAGAGATTTCTGGAAGAGGAAGGGAATGACTGCTTGACAAACTGCACTCTTTTTGAAAATTGTCTGTCAATCAAGGAAACCAAATCTGTGATTAGATGTTAACTCTTTCAGGTCGCCCTAATGTTGTCCGCGCAATGTGTTTAGGTTCTTTCTTTAAAACAACATTTGTCAGAGAGTAGCTTCATCTACAAAAACTTAGTTACCAAAGTTTTTCGGCCAATGCCTTCAATTTACCAAAAAAACACCTTGTCTGTTTATGTCGCCGTTTATTTATCATCTCTCGTGCCACACGTGCTCATTTCCCCTCAATGCTCAAACAACCCTTTGATCTGATTCAGAAGCCCGGGAAGCGGCAACAACAGCGTTCACAGCTTACACGAGACTTAGGGAAACATAGGGTGCAGGAGCCAACTGGCAAAGGCAGAACTCAGTAGCACAAGCCTGGACAACAGGAATACTCAGCAGGGAGGCTGTGCAATAGTATCTTCTAATAAAAACAAACAAAAAAAAAATTCATACAAACAAAGAGGATCCCAGCACGGGGGGAATGTATGTTTACTTTGCAAATTGCAAGAAATCTCCCACAGGCAGCAGCTGGATCAGTTTTAGCAAAGCCCCTCTCTGAAAATCTGCCCCTTCTGTTTAAGAGCTCCAAGGCTCCTGTTCCCATAGACATGGGATTTATGATTTGTTTTTCTAAAATACCTAGAGGAAAAACACTAAGACTTTCACAGGGGACATCTTGGGCATGGCTTCCAAATAAATTTAAGCACTGAAGATGGAAGCTGTGGAGTTACAGAAAAGAGAACAGGGAAGTTCACTGCAGCCCTTCCCTCTCCTCCGCTGGAGTTCAAATAGGACTGACCAACCTGTGAGCCACAGAAGTTAGAAGTGAGGTTTGTTTTTTTTTCCAAAATTGCACAGGATAATATAAGGAAATTGTAAACCCAAAGACAGTAAAAAAAAAAAA
>VXAY01005159.1:818281-832277 GCA_013399855.1 Oxyruncus cristatus
TTTTTTTTTTTTTTTTTTTTTTTTTTTTTTGGATTTGCAAATGTAAGGTCCTGGATGTGCATTTGAAAAATGCAACAAAAAGGACTCACTGCCCCAGGCTTCATGGTCCCTACTGAATGTGGTCAATGCATCCATTGTTGTCCCATGCTCCTAAGCTGAATGCTTCCAGTGATGGTGGGAACCCACCATGTCTCCTATTCCACCTCATCCTTCTCTGCCCATCTACCAATAAATAAATAAATAAATAGATAGATAAATAAAGGCATACTGACATCAATGTAATTCACATTGACAAACAAGCATTAACCAGTCTTCATAAAATTGTTTCTGATTTGTGATGAAGGGTGCTTGCTAAGCTGGGAAGAAATATGTGGTTTTGCTGAATTATTCACGGAGATTTGCAGAAAGCCCAACATATAAATATATTACGAAAAGTTGATCCTATAGGATAGATGTTATCGCTGCTTCTATCTTATTGGTTTTGCCCTGTCACTTTGTGGGAAAAAAAAATTAATCATGAAATCTGTATGCAATAGGTAGTAAACAAGTCCTAGATGTTGAATTGGAGAACTGGGTGTAGGAAAACATTGAGCACTTAGAGTTATTGACAGGTAACCTAAAAAGACAAATATATTAACCCTGTCATGACCAGGTTGCTGGGATTTGGGAAATTCAAGTGCTGAATAAAAGTGGAAGAGAGGGTTAAGACTCTATTTCCAGTACAATTCAAATGTAGGCAAAGTCGGATGAGAATAAAGCCTGGTTCAGGTTCATTTCCAGGAGACAACACAGATAGCTTTAGGGCAGTTCGTAGCAGACTGTAAACATTGCATCCCTCCTAATGTGAAGAAGTGATCTAGTGTAAATTGTACTGTGTCACATTAAAAAAACCCAACAAACTAAACCAAACCGAACAAACAACCCACACACAAAAACCCAAACAAACCACACACAGAAACCCAAACAAACAAACAAAAAAAATAAAACAAACAAACCAAAACAAACCCCAGACCAGTCAGAGATAGTGGTAATGACCGTGGTGACCTGCAGTGACCTGCGACCCCACTGTATCATTCATCTTCTGCTAGAAAAGGCTTCACTGAGAAAGTCACCGGGTGATGTGCCAGTCGAGCGAGATCCCATGGTGGTGATCCAGGGGGTTGTAGAAGAAACACTGATGAACAGGTCACCAGCAAATGGAAAGAGAGCAGGCAACTGGCTCTGTGCTGGACCTTCCCAGCATCACCTCTGTGCAGGAAGGCAGGGCTCAGCCTTCAGTGTCATGGTTTGGCTGGCTAAGGCAGGTAACATGCCTTAGCAGTGTTTTTTTTTATCTAATGTCAATAATAACTCCTGTCCCCACCTCGAGGTTTCCACTAGTCTTACAGAACCAGCAGTGACTCTTCTCTTCACAGCCCTTACCTCAAAGCAGACGGCTGCCTCTTCCGCACGCACACTGTCTGAGCAATCTCCTCCAGCCGTGCTCACTTGTGCCTCCTGGCTGCCCACAGCACCCTCTATGAAGGGCAAGGGCTTCACTGATGGTGCTTGGTCATCCCCATCCTTTCTTGTGCTTTTCTTGCTCTGACAGGCAATAAGGACACAACAGGGAGGAAAGATTTTCTACACTGAGCCCTTCACCCTCCAGCATCCTTTCTCTGGACTTCATCTTGCAGTCAGGCTGTCCAAGATTTTCTCACTGCTTCCACAGCTTTGTGTGTTCTCTTCTCAGTCTCTGTCTGCTTGTAAATAATGCAGCCCTGCCAAATACTAACCACTCCACAGCATTTGCTGTCAGCTCCCAGGTAAATCTCTTCACCCAGATCACTGTTTCTCCAGCCTTTCTGGTGATTCTGTTTTGGGTCTCGTTCTTACAGCCCTCTTATTGCTAAATACAACTCACCTCCTCCCACCTGAACATGGAGTATTTGACAGGTTTGATGGGACTTCACCTCACCTGTAGCATACTGTGAAGATAAATCTAGAGAAACATCTCTCTTCGCTTCAATAAATATATAAATATATTCCAGAGTGGTGCTATTGCAAAGTTTATTTTAATAGTGAAACAGCTTGCAAAAATTACATTCTCAGCCAAGAAGTGGTCATTCGCTTCCCCTCTTACACTGTAATAAATGCCCTGCTGGAAGCAACCCTCAGCCTTCAGGTACAGCACAGAGTTATATCTCTCTTCCCCCACAGCTCAAGTTTCTTGGCCAGACTGAACTTCTCGGAGCAGAGACAAATGTCCTTTTTGCCTTGAAAACAGGCATCCTGGAGGAGGTAGTCCAGTCCACAGGCTATTTTTATGGGAAGGAGATATGGAACAAGAGAAGAATGAAACACAAACACCTTCAAGGTACCACCTGAGGAAGATGCATTCTAACCTGAAAAAAACCTCAATGTTTAAAAAACCCACCATTTTTCCTTATTTTTCAGGATCTTAAAGCCTACTCTTGGTACCTGTTCCCTTGCAAGGAGTGGTCAGAGCCATGACAGAACCTTGACATCCTTTGCACTTACGCCAGCAATGCCAAGATCCTACCACAGTTGTCCTTCACTAACCAAATCACTTAATAATTATCCTTAGAAGACTGAGCTGACCTCTCATCACTTAGAAATAAGCAAGGCTGTAAGTTTGGTTGACAGAAGTAATTTATTTTTGTTTCCAAAATGAAAAAGTAAATTTGCATACATTTTTCTTAACAATTCTGAGCCAGAAGTTCAGCTGGTAGCAGCTGGTATAACTCCGTGGTATTCACTGGAGCTGGGACAATTCCCACCGGCTGAGTAATGAATTATTATTAGTGAATGAGGAGTGATCAGGGTAACATTTGGTTTCAGCCATGTGAGATCGCAAATGAGGGATTTTGGTTTAGCTTTTTTTTCTTTTTTTTTTTTTTTTTCTCCTTTTGGTCTCAGCCATATATGGGTAGGAAGATTTTGGTCAGAGTTTGCTGGGCTCTTACAATCATTTATTTTTTCTCTATAAGCTTGTGTTCTACTTGCAGATAATGGCCTTTGAAAATTTTTCCCCAAAGAAATAATGAATTCAGCTTTCAAAGTTATCTCAGCAGTAGATGGCACTGCTGGGACTGAAACCTGAAAGAGAAAAACAAAAATGCAAATTTTGCTCTCAGAGAGGACTGTCAGGATTATAATTGCTATAAAATATCCCATACATGCAGGTTACCCTAATAACCACATATTGATTAGAGATCGTTTCCATAATTGTACTTTTAATGCATGGAGTTTCTAAAGGCTTTGCACATGCTTTGTTGTGGAAGAATGGGAGGCTGCATGACTGCAAGTAAATGGGCAGCCTCCTAGCAATGAGATTTTAATTTGTGTATTATTTATCACAACATATACCTTAGAGTTAAGATATAACCTTATAGTTAAGCTTTTTTTGGAGTGTTTATCTGGCTTAAAGGTGATGAAGGAGCTTTCTATTGTGGGAAGCATTTGATTTATAGCCTGCAAAATATCCTTGCTCTTACATAACAGGATTACACTGAGTTCTTTTCTAGGCCTAATCTCTATTAGATATTGTTATAAAATGATGTTACACTTTCTTCAAGGCATGAACATGTGTAATACTCAGATGGACCGAAGCTGTTAATTGAATGGCTGTATTTCTTTGAGAAAAGCTGTAGGAAAGAAAGTTTCCCATGATCAAATACAACAGAAAGTGAGGTGGCCTCCCATTATATAGGTGGGCTCATCCCTACCATTACAGGAGACCCGCATTTGATTTCAGATTCAAGTGATTTATGATTGCCTGGTCTTTAAAGCAAGCCTTCCTCACAGCTCAGCTCCAAGCCTGCAAGGTGCATTTTCACAAGGGTGAAATGCATTTGGAGTGATCCCAATAGTGTCGGTGTACTTGTCAGTGTGCTAGAAAACCAGTCTCTCCATCCCCAGAGAGCATTTCCTGCTTGACCGCTTCAGCACTGCATCTCGAGCTTCAAACCAGAGGTAAATGTACGTCAGGGAGGGGATGGTCTCTCTGCCAGAGAGTCTCTGCTTGAAGGGCAAGAGCTAGATTTTGAAGGCCAAGACCTGGATTTAGAGCTTGGTGGGGAAGTTATGGAGACCCTCTTGGCTAAGGGAGGCTCCATGTGGGTGCAGCTCCTCCGTCACAAGCAAATGCTAAAGGGTACGTGGTGGGGTTGCAGGGACATCCCAAAGCAGCATCTTTGCCTTCTGCATCTTCTATTTGAGTACAGAAGTCCACGGCTTTCCATGTGGAGATTTCAAACCACAATGGCCAAACTTGCGAAGTCCCAGGGATGCACTGATAGCTAAGGAAGTTTGGAAACTGCAGCTACCATTAAGAAAATTGCTCTAGCACATCTCGCTCCAAGGATGCTCTTCTATTCTTTTGATTTCTGTGGGATTTTAGGCTTTGAGGCGGTCAACTAATACCTCTATTTGCACATAAAAACCTCAAGTACATGGAGGAGCGTATGCCTTCTTTACAAAACCATACACAAAAGAAAAAGAAAAGACAACTGTATTGCTCTGTGTCACAATTGCCTATGTAAGTATCAGGCTGTGCTAGTTCTTGGTAAGCAAGCATTTGCCTAGAAGGGGTGGGGAAAAGATTTAAAATCTGGGAGAAAGTACTTCCTCACGTCTAAAAATAATAAAAAAAAAATTGTGCAAAACACTTCCTCTGCAGCACACCCTGCCTGCATTTGCAGCTGCCACGTGTGTGGAAACAAAAAGCATCATTTAGGGCAAACTTTTCCAAAATAAGATAATCTTCTAAAATATGCACTGAAACAAAAGGAAATGAAACCAGCATGCTTGCTAATGATGCGCGTGCCCACAGCTAGCTCTTTTAGGTGCTGCTTGAAGAAGTCACTGGAAAAAAAAACCACAGAAAGTACTGTTACAGGGATTAATCCTGCACTGAACAGGCTTGTAGCCGGATGTCTCACGTGCACTCACAAGCACAACTGAGCTGAACACCAGTTTGGGGTTTGCTCATCTCGTGCATGTACCAACATTATCCATTGATTCTGCTGCTCAGCCTCGTTTCTGAGGCGTGAAGGGCTGCTCAAGGATGCTGGAAACCTTGTAACAGCTAGGACATCCAAAATGGACATTTTAGTCTTTCTTCTTTTATTTTTAGTTCGCTTTTCAGTCTGTGAGCTCCTGAAATTGGGAAAGAGGTATTTCAGTGTTACAAACATTGCTGTTATTTAGCTAAAAAAAAAAAAAAAAAGAAAAAATAGTAAAACAAATCACCAAACATCATTCTGGACACACACCGGTAAATTTTGTCACCATGCCAGCACACGATTAAAAAAACAACCCAACAGAAATTACCTTTTAAAATAACTTACCATTTACTTTTCAATCTTTTCATCTGCTTTCACTTTGTTTTGGTTTAAAAGCAACAATAGAATGTCAGAGGTGGGAGGAAAGACATTTTCGTGACAGGAATTGTGGAATATGCAATGGCTTGGGGAAAAACACTTCTTGCCAGTCTCATTTGTATTCAATAACTCCGTAGCTTTTTCTTTTTTTATGTACACATATACATGTACAAACAAGCAGGTGGTGCCAGGATAATTTTTTCTGCATTTATAGTGCATTTCCTACTTTGCCTTTGTCATCCTTGTTGTTTTTAGATAATAATCATTATCCAGAATTTTCCTTTGAGAAGTGGATCATGCCAGGAATGTAAAGATGATGGTACCTCATTTCCTGTGATCTTAAAATAAAAATGTTAAGTGTTCTGCCCTTGAACTGTGTTGTGTCACAACATGAAAAAAAGAGTTGTTGCCTTGTTTGGGTTTTGGATTTCCCTCGCTTCCAAAGGAATAAAGGGACAGAAGCGTTAAAAGCTGTTGAGTAGTGTTATATTACTGTTGTTGTTCCTAAGAGAACAAAGCCATTCTTCTATGAGATTTTAATGTGTTTTACCCACTTCCATCCACTCCCACTCTTTTGTTCCTCTGCCTGCCCTAAAATTTCAGAACAATATCTTAGGCTAGATATCGTTCAGAGTGGACAAACTAAACCAAGACCTGGAGCAATGCATGGGGTTTCTGGGTGTGGAGATTCAATCACTTCTTTTGCCCCCATTTATCAGACCAAAACCAAATCAGGCCACTTAACTGGCTGCCAAAACATGAACTTGGAAGTCTTTATATATGTACAGTTTCTATTTATAGTACTATATATTAGTGTAATTATTATCATTAATAATTCTAATGAATATAATTAACACATATTTATAAATTATATCTATAATATACTATGATATATACTAGATACATAATTTTATTCTTTAATACTGAACAGAGTTTTAAGGTTAGCAGGAATTTAGACTCAAAAATGTTAATTTCATGGTGTCCTGGACAGAAGAAAGTGAGAGTGAAACATTTCCTCCTTTTCTTTACAAAATGTTCCCCTGGAGAATTCTTTTTTATTTTAGTGAGGTTATTCCTAATTTACAGTAGGAGAGGAAGGTGGTGGGATTTTCCTTACTGTTCACAATGCATCATCCTGATGGAGCAATGTGGAGATGGGAGGGAACTATGATATGGGGAAACAAACACAGCTACTGACTTCAAATTTTCTGGCAGACATCACGGTGATCTCATCTTCACTTCTGGTGATCTCCTTTACACGACTTTATTCGTGACTGCTCTTATGCATCCATTCCTTCCCATTCATAATTGTGATTCCATGTGACTTCAACACAAATCAAATCCAATTCTAGCAGCATGGCCTGGGGAGTCTAGCAATGATGAGCCAGATGTTGGTGTAGGTATGACACCAACCGCTGTGAGATCTCTGAATCTACCAGTGGATATGCACAGGAACACCTGGAAAAAGTATTGCAATCTCAGCATGAGTGCTCTGACCCCACAACTCATCTTCTTACCCCTTTGATGGTAACTGTTCAAGAGGAGCCAAGACAAATGAAGAGGATCTAATTCCTTGAGACAAAACTAGAGTACTGTGCTAAGCAGGGCTTAAACACTTGAAAAGGAAAAAGCAGAGTTCAGCCAGGTCATAGATCCAGTAGTGAAAAAAACCCAAGCATCAGGACTGGCACACTCAAAAGCAATGGCATATGGCACCTGAACCCACAGCTTCACACGTTTTGGGCATCCCTGTGTTGCTGACAACGCCAGCTCTATCCTGGTGCAGATGGTCAGAGTGTAGTCCTTACACTGATACAGAGGTATATACCAGCTGAACCAGTCCACCCAGACCTGGAGAGCTTTTTGAGGTTCCCAAATCTCTTTGCCTGAAAGACAAAGTCTTTAACATATTTTATCTACATAAATATATGGATAATAAGTGTATCAATTTAAGAATAAGCAACAATTCAAGGGAAAGATCCAAGCAAAGTTTTTGCAGTCCACAACTAATGATCCTGTCCCACAGACTCACAAAAGGAGAGGGGACTCTCTTCTGCCTTGAACCAATTCAGCTTTTGCTCACAGTGAGTGGGGATTTTATCACTGATAGCAAACAAGAATGTAGCTACGTCAGTGCACACCAGAGTTTTTACTAATCCTTCTCATGCTAGACTCAGGTGCAAGTCCTCTCCATCTTATTTCCACAAGCACTGAAAGCTACTCAATGGAGGCTGAAGGTCAGGGCTTTTTTAGCACTGACCAGCTATTACAGAACCTAACCACCACGCTCACAGGAGACTGCAGATCCAGTTTTACATAAGATGAATAGCAAAACACTGAGCCTTTGGCTTATCAATTTGCCTCGTTTCCTCATGTCCCCGCATCTGTAACAAAGCAGGGGATAATACACCTTTCCTGCATCCATCACCTGCTGGCTCCTGTGGCTCTTGCCCAACTTATCTAACGATCCTGGCACCCAGCCTTCCCCTTCGCTACAGTAGCCTCTTTTGTCACTTGTCAACTAATTAGACCTCGCAGGCACATTACCAGCATGGGCAGACAACAAGGCCTAAAACAATTACAGTTTTTATTTTTTCAAAAGGCTACCAGATGTTTACTGAGTCTTGTCCAAAGGGATTTTATGGCAGCCTCAGAACTCTCCTGACAGAACAGCACCTGAGAGTCTCCAAACTGTGTGATTTCACTAATTCCTCAATAGCCTTGTGCTTCTAGGGGGGACACAGATTTTTCTTCTTTTCTTCCAAACATTGCAACAGATATAAATGGAGGAGGATTGTCACTCAAATTGCACCACTGCATCTTCTGGTACGTAGGACATTTTGCAAAGTTTTAGTACATCACTGCTCCTCAGCATCAGAACCTTAGTGAAGGATGCCAGTGAATTTTGGACTGGTAGGAGACCAAACTTTCTATGAGTGTTGTATTGCACCTGCAAGGTGAGACTAACTGGAATTATCCATACAAAAAATAAAAAAAGAAAAAGAAAAAAGAAAGGAAAAGGGTAGAAACAAATATGAAAAAGGTTATGATCTCTAAAGGATGTGGTAGTGAAGGAAGGAAAGGGTACAAAGCATACAGCAAGGTTATGGTCTATACAAAGTTTTCAGTAGAGTTCATTAGCAAGGCAGTTTATCTCCACTAATGGTGCATTATTATCCATTAGTGTGGAGCAAGATTAATCAACTAGTGATCAGGAAAGAAAAAAATAAAGATACCTGTCTGTAAGGTATTACCATTGCACAGCAGTCATACACTAAAGGAGTGATCCCGGATTGCCTGACCCTTCTCAGTCTCCAGGCATTTAGCATCCTCTGTGCTTGGACTGCTCTGTGTTTGGACTTGGTCCGCTTCGACTGAGTGGTGTTGGCTGCTGCATCCAAGTCCAGATGATTTATGAAGTTCAGCTGGCTCAGGAAGCCCTTGTTTGTCCACAAGCAATATTCACACCTCTGTTTCAGGGCAGGGGAGACTGAGACCACACTCCTTCCAGCAATATCTGCTAAACCAGGACCTGGAAAGCCAGCACCGCTCATAAATCACTGAATCAGGGGGGAGGCCTTTATCAAGGCAACCCTTTTGTCTGTTCTGTATCCGATAGCCATGATTCTGCAATAAAGGCAGAAATACTGTTGACTTCCACAGTAATTTACTACAGGGAAAAATCAGGTAGTAGGTTCAATACAAACTTGACAGTTATAACTAGCACTCAGCTGTGTGCTGAGGAAGCTTGACCTTCTTACCCCACAGGAAAGAAAGATAGGGTTGCTTATGGTATTTTTCTCCTATTCCTCATCTGTCACCAGCCTCCTCATTGCCTCCCAATTTCTCTTTGTTTTTACATATATAGCTTTTACCACTTCTCTCTTCTCCAGACTTTTGTCCAAGAGAAGGAAGGGAAAAAACCCAGAGGACAAATACCTCCTGAAGGAAGGATTGCCAAACAGCTACCAGAGATAAAGATCTGTGATTTCTGAGATGGGTACAAGACAGAAAAAGGAGTGGTGGTATCCTTTATGTGAAATGTGTGCACAGAACAGGAATTCAGGGGGCCAATAGGACACAGTTAAGTTCATGCATACCTTCCCAGTGGAGGACTGCTGAATACTAAACTGAGATTTTTAATTAACTTATTAATAGCTCAGGGTGACTAAAAAAATATTCAGTGACTGAAAGAATTAAAACTCACCTGCACACATCTCTTTCACCTGATGCAGTCTGATAACTGGTGAGATACCTACAGTAGACATAAATACTCTCCTCTCTCCTGATAGTCCCCCATCATTTCCTTCGTGTCAGCACCTTGTCTTTGCCTGCCTCTGCTCCCTCAGACCTCTCCATGAGGAGCCTGTGGCAGCATGGAAAGCCTAGAAAAGTAGTATCTGTAGCCAGAATGCACTTCATACCCTGCTGGCTACCCCAAATAATGTTTTTCCAACACATCTGTAGACAGAGTTTGTAGTATTAAAGAGAGGGAGGTCCTCTACAGTTTGAACATTGTGATGGGAATTACACATTTAGATCCACAGGTGCTCCACAGACATGTGTCTCCGTGCAGATTTTCTTGGAAAAAAAACAGACAGGCAAAAAGCTAATCCCTGGGCCACTTTCCGGCAGTCTTTAGGCAGACTAAATGAATCACTTTTGTTTTACAAGATGCTTCAGTCATAAAAATGGATGGATGTGCCTCCATTGATGGAGGAGGGTCAGCAGAGCAGCTGGGTCTTGACATGGTGCATTTGATGCTTTGTGTGCTGGACTAGGAAAGAGATGATCCTATGGGTTTCTGGAGGGCCGTACTACCCAATGTAAAAAAGATCTACACTGTGAAAAAGCCAAAACTAGGCCCACCCCAAACCAGGGACCAACCTACTATGGAGCTGCCTTGGCACACCAGGAAAAAAGTGATGAACCAGATGTGCTTGGCTTCCAGCACCAGGACCCTGGACAACCTTTGGCTCAGCAAATGGGTGTCACAGGAGACTCAAGCAGTACCACGCTTTGTCCTGTTAGTGCTTAGTTGTTGTTTGAGGGGTAACTTCTGGCATCCTATTTGATTTAGAAGTAAAGACATACTGAAACACCACAGGCTTACACTCTTCTTCTGAAGACGTTGTGATGGGGACTGCAGAAAAGCATCTTCCAGCGTCTGAACTGCCTAGGAAAGGAAATACAAAGTCATACTTTTTCTCAGTCCATGGTTTGACATAATCCCCTTTCATCTCTTTTTCTTCAGTGGCTGAACCCTGGGCTCATTTGCCATGCTTGAAAAGAATGGATCTTCAGAAGATCATCACAACCCCTACAACTGACTCTCCTCAGCTCCCAATGTGATTTCTTCAGCTGATGGATTCAGGGCACGTTGCAAACAGCATTGCAATGGCTGGTAACTCTGCACCTACCTCCTTGGAGATGCTGAGGTGTTTAAGGAGCCCCTCTTTATCTCTTCCACTACTAAAAAATGCTTGTGTTACAGCTTGCAAGGAGAGCAGAGGGCAAGAAACCAGCAGGTTAGCACCAGCAGTTCGTATTCATCACACAAGCTTTACAATGAAAAGTTAACAGTGGGGGAGCAGAGAACTGAAAATACTCTTTGAGAGCTAAATTCCTCTCAGCTCAACACTGGCAAATATACACCAGTGAAGTAAGATCAGCTATCCTCCTCCTGCCCACCACACCACCAGAGGGGTGGAGGCATTTGAGCTTATCTGATTTCAGACATCTAAGAGCACAGCTGCCAAAGGATCTATAATCAGTAGAGAGAAGGGGCACATTCAAGGGAAATTGAGCCCAGCTGGTTTTGAACCCATCTCAGGACAGCACTGAAACCCTCAGGAGGGGCTTGTCTCACCACGGGGTATTTGAGCGAGAACATGGTAGTCCCTTTACGTGCTCCCAACCACAATGGGATCTGTGAGGTTCTGCAGCCCTTGTAAGGTCTTGCCACTTCATCACCTGCACAAGCAAGCACGCTAAAAGCTTTGTTCTTCAGGGTAAATCAAGAAAAAATGAAAGTAAAATTGACAGCAATAGTAATTTCAGTGGAATGTTGTATTACTAGCAGTGTTATTGCTTCCACTGACTTTATTAGAGTGTATACACAGTGTGCAATAATGTAATTAGATTTCACAATGTGTAATAATGATTTTTATGCAACGCAACAACTGTGCATTAGAGAAGGGAATTGGTTCCCATTACAGAGCCAGCACAAATCTTGGGCCAATACTTCATAACTGACAGTGCATCTGTTGGGTCTCAGGTCTGGGCTATAATCCAGTAAGAGCTGGAGAATAGCCTAGGGCAGGGATTTTTTTCACTGTGGCTCCAGAGATGTCCCTGTGCTTCCCATGCTTTCCTGTATGGGCAGGATCACCAGATTCCAAGAGAACGCAGTGCACAGCTCATTCATGACTGAAATGCTCATAGGAGAAACAACCCTTTTGTAGAGTAGGGAACATTTTTACCCCCCTTGGAAAAAAAATATTTAGGAGCTAGTATGTACCCACAACACATGAAGCTGCCCAGGAGGGAAGAAAATGCACAGCATGAGATCAGTGAGAGAAGATGAACCTCCATGGGGCTGGTGACTAAACAGGGGCCATTAAGGGGATAGTAGAGAGACAAAAGGTAGAGAGATCTTAAAAGTGCTCTTGATCCAGAGGTATTCACTGTGCTATTCAGAGTGCAGCTGCTGAGGCTCGAGTTGGCTGACTGGCACAATTTACCACTTAGCACAGATGGGGACAAATAATTTCCAGCATCGTGTCTCCCATTTTAGCCCCCAATGGCTGGAATGAAACAACTGTGGCACGTGCTCAAAAAGGGCACAGCAACAGCCATCTCACATGTCCAGTGATGCATCCAAGAGTAGCAGCAGAAATGCAGCCCTTGGCTTCGGCCTGTCCAAAGCTTGGTTTAACCCTGCCCGGCCGATGGCACCCCACAGCACTGTGACTTGCTCTTGGAATCTAATTGTGTCAACAAACATTTTACGACTTCAGAATAAATAACTTTCACTTTCCCTCTGAGCAGGCTTGTTTTAAATGCCACTTGCTCTGTCTCTGCCATTAATGAGCACTAGTTGACGCATTTATTCTTTGCTGCATTTTCCACAGCAAATCATGGCTTTACTGCAAAGGTACAGAATATTAGAGCTACACTTTCATTGGCAAGATTTTTTTTTTTTCGCTTGTGAACCCATTAGTATTTTCCCTGAACATTTTTTCTCCCTCGTCTTGCTGGAATAGAGAATTGCTCTTTTGCAGGTCTATTCTCGCTGCTATTCCCTTGGTTTGAGTGAAATATATATGAGATGACTCAGAGTTTGAACTCTCAGTATATGTTTCTAATACAAAGTCTCTGTGTGTCTGGGGACTTAAGACAGATATTTAATTTTAGATAAGAAATACTGGTGACATCATGCCTTTGATTTCTTTGCTGGATATCTGTGCAGCCTGCACACGGTGAAGCTGTTCAGCCATAACAGCCTCATCCCATTTAGGAAGTCACATAATATTCAGCATAGGTACAGAGCAGCAGGCAGCCACTGGTCCTCTTGGGTGGTGCTTAGGTGGAGTGCACAGTAACCCTGCTGAATCCACACAGTAACACATATGTAAGCGTAAGAGATTTTGCAAAGAAAGCTAGGTTTTCTAAGACATTTTTGTGCAGCTGCTGCATCCGTGGGACAGCAAAGCATATCAGCTTGGAGGTCAGCTACCCTTACCCCACAACCCACCTTGCACATGTTGGTTTATGCCCCCTCAACACACACAGTGGAGAGGTTGAATTTAGCCTTGCCGTCAGTGACTTCAGCTTCCCACAGCAGAAGATGCCAGCAAGTGCATCCAAGCAGAAGGAAGCATGCACGTAACAGCTTCATTTTTAGCTTTACAAATTAAAAGAAAAAAAAAAAGACATGTCTTCATTTTATTCTGAAACATGACTAACTAAAAGCTCATATGCACAGAGGGGAGCTTGAGAAAAAAAAAAAATCAGACTCCTGCAGCAACACCTTTAATCGAGACCATTTTGACGACATTACGGTGACAAATTTTCAGCCTTTCTTACAATTTTATACCTTCCTACACAGCAGGTGTTATCCAAAAAGATCTAGGAGAGCTATTAGCATGGATAAACAGGGCATGAGACAGGAAATAAAATCTAATTGCTGAGGCACGAGTCAAATCGCAGTACTTGCACATCAGGAGAAACAGTTAGCATGTGGGGTGTCTTACCAAGAGGTCCTCATTCTTCAAAATTCCAGTCAGTCTTGAAACATCTTCCCAAAGTTTAGTCTTCAGTTCAGCCAGGAGTAATAAATCTGCTCCAACACTATCAGATTCATCACTTTGGTCTACATAAAGGAAACGACCATCAGCATCACCCTGGGCTTGCTAAGGGGCCTCTAAGCAACACCCAGACATGCTGCTGTTAATTATCCAATTAGGGACAAGAGTTAATATCCAGGTGGGCAGAAAGCTAATTAAAGCAGCTGCTAGACTTTAACTTCTTTTGCTGGGTTTTCCCCTTTTTTTTTTTCTTTTTTTTCCTTTTTTTTTTCCTTTTTTTTCTTTTTTTTCTTTTTTTTTCTT
>VXAY01005159.1:832327-854556 GCA_013399855.1 Oxyruncus cristatus
TTTTTTTCTTTTTTTTTTTTTTTGCCTTCCAGTACCTGAAGGGAGCTACAAGAATGAAGGGAGAGGGACATTTTACAAGAGCATGTAGTGACAGGACAAGGGGGGATGGCTTCAAACTGAAAGAGAGTAGGTTTACATTAGATATTAGGAAAAAAAATGCTTTACTGTGAGGGTGGTGAGGCACTGGAAGAGGTTGCCCAGAGAAGGTGTGGATGCCCCGTCCCTGAAGGTGTTCAAGGCCAGGCTGGATGGAGCTCTGAGCAACCTGGTCTAGTTGAAAGGTGTCCCTGTCCACAGCAGAGGGGTTGGAATGAGATGATCTTTAAGGTCCCTTCCAACCCAAGCCATTCTACAATTCCATGATTATGGAGCTCACAGGTAAGAGACAGAAGCTAGAAGAGAAGAAATGGTAGGAACCCAGTTGAGAGCATTCCAAAGGCATGTCTAATCCAACAGCAGTAGACTTCAGAGGACATAAGCCTCTGAGCTCCAGGGCTGTGGTTTGGTACATCACCTTGGCCTCAGGTCAAAATCAGCCCATAGCACACTTGAGGATGGCAGGTTTTAACATCTGTTCTAAAGCCTGAAAGCCACCAAACTGGTGGATATATGAGCTGTCTCTTATATAAATGGCTCATAAAGCATCCATGCCTTTTTAGGTAGTACTTATGTTTTTGATTAATTCTGTGTCAGTGTGTAAAAAAACCAAAACCAAACCCGCAACCCCCAATTTAGGGCCCCTTGTATCAGATCACAATCACAAGCTGTTCAACAAGACTGACTAATAACATTGCTCTGTGCCCCAAGAAGGGATGAGTGCTAGTCCTAGGTGATATGAGATTGCTGAGGCTCAAGTGCCATCCTCACATTTCCAAGACATTTGGCCTCACACCCCTACCTCAGAAGTTTCCTGTTGAAAAAAATCTCACAACACAAGCCCCAACCCATAGATTTCATTTCTTTAGGTGTGTGAATTTGCAGTAAGGGGGGGTGTGCGTGGCTTTAAATATTGACCCGCTGCAAAGTGGATTCAAGGCAGAATGGTGGTGGTCCTTCTTGGTTTGCTCAAGGGAGGGATGTGGGCTTTGCTCTTACTAGTCATGCACAGGCCACAGAAATAAAGCATCAGTGATGTTACCCATGTGCCATGTAAGCCGGCTCTTAACAGTTCTGCAACGACTGATTCCATGACTGTGAGGTCTATGTACCCCTCAGCATCCCTCGCTAGTGAGCCCATGCTCTTGAATCTACAGCCCAGGATGCTGACATGCAAAGTTTACTCCTATTTTAGCACTCCCAGCTGGTAAGTCATTTTCCAGACATACCTAAAACTATTGTAATTTTTTATGCAAGAAAAATACGGTTAAAAAAAAAAAAATCACAACAGTGTGAAATATGGCTGAAGACTCAGCAGGGGTGTTTCTTCAGTTCCTCAGGGAGCTATCAGTTACTTCTGACCCTGCAATAAGAGACTGTAGGTGACAGGCTTTTCGGTTTTTTTTTATTTTTTTTTTCTTCCTTTAAACTGTAAAATGATATAATATCTTACTGAAGCTCATTGCACATCACCTTACTGGTATATTGGGTCAGGGAGTCCGTGGGTTAATCCCGTGATGGGTAATGAAGCATTACTTATTACTGCATTTAAGACTTCACTTCTTCATTTCCCTGCATAGTACCACTTGCTGTATTACCTGTGGTGAACTCCAGCACTCAATTCACCTTCTGTGGACACTACTTATTATTTTATAGGCCTCTAACATGTCACTTCTGTGTTTCTGCACTAAAAATATTTCTAAATGGCTCCTAACAGGAAATTCTCCACTTTCATTTAATAAATCCTTTTAGTCTCCTTATTACTTGGACCTCAGGAGAAGCAGAGTGGTCCAAAGAAAACACGTGTCATTGATTGGGAACCTGGGATTAAGACTCCTTGAGATGCTATACCTTTAAACCCACATTGTAGCCTGAGTAGTTTCCCAGCTGAAATGCACAGTGAGCAGATGCTTTCCTTGCCCCTTTGACCAGGCTTTCTTCAAGCTGTTGCAGGGGGTACGGCCTGCGCAACTGAGACACAGCTTCACATCATTTTATCTGGAATTGGGATTTTCTCATAAGGGAAGGCAGCAGAACTCAACACACTGGCGTGTCCATGGGCCCTGCCTTGCAGATTGGCATTGTTTGGTCCCCAGGCACTGGCTGGTGGCATCCTCCTGCCCCTTGATCCAGCAAAAAGCCACAGCTGGCCAGCAATGATACTCACCACAACTCAAGCCTCAGGGCTCCTGCCTTTGTACTGTCCCGTGGCTCCTTGCTGCTTCGTTAAACTTGCAGCAATGTTTCTAAGTACTGGGATATTTATGTTGACTTCGACACACCACCAGTCAGATCTCCCGTATTAGGGTTGTATTATGTTTTATGTGAAATGTTGCAGCAGCTAATTGCAATTACCAGAAAGCATATACAAGGGAGCTTGTTGATTGCCAGTAGACAAAGACACTTTGGAAATCTTGGATTTTGCTATAGATGAAAGCCTATAAATTTTAAAATAGAAACCACGTTATCGTTTACAATTTCCGTTTGCTAACAAATTCTGCTAAACAAAATTGGCGGCTGATTAAGTAAACATTTATACATAAATAAAACAGTGAAGATCTCTTCAGTTATTGAGATGCAGCCAGTTCAGTCACTCGTAAATAATACAGTGATGAATTCTGGCGTTACAGTGCATGATAAAGCTACCTAGTCTCAAAGTCTTAGGCAAACTAATCCATACGCATGAATCAATCAGTTCATTTTAGTCATACTGGCGTTACATAAATGTCACTAAAATCAATGACTGAAAGACATAAAAGATTAATACGTCCTCATGCGGTACATCTAACTGGGTTGCAAACCTACAGCAGACAACTTCACGCTGAACACAGCTATACAGGTAGTTTGAATAAGTCATTTTAATAGAAAATTTGAGGGCAGGCCTATGAAGAGCAGGCGTGGACGAGAAAAATCTGGTGCATTATTAATTTCAGACAATGCCGAGTTCTTTTTCATAATGTACATTTTATTAATGCTCTCCATGATAGCTTTTCATACCGGTTCACCACCAGGAGTACAGAAATTACAATGTATTAAGATTCATTCCATGCCTGAGGAGTAAGGAAGTCCAGTTAAGATATGGAAAGCAAGTGAAATGTCAATCACTATTGACTCAGGGCTGGATTAAATCAAAACTCTGCCCTGGGGAACCCAATGGCTGGGTGGGTTTGGTAACAGCACCTCCAGGACACAATCTTCAGTGAATATCTGCCTCCCCCTCCCACTGGCTCACCTCCTCACATAACCTGTGTGCCAGCGATATGGATGCAGTGGATGGGATTCATCATTTTTATTAGGACTCGGGGTTGGTCTGGCTCGTCTTTAAACTGTCAGTTACTGGGTGTCAGCCTGTTCAGGGTTGGAGAGAAACATTACAGGTTGTTGTAAACGCCTCCAAGAATAACTCTTCTAGACATAATGGCAAGGGTTTAAGGTGTGGCATGATGGGATTGTCTGGGGAGGGAAACTAATAGTGAGGGATCTAATGAAAAAAAAAATCCACCACTCAACACAACCCAGCGGATTTCTGCTTTCCTGCAACCTAGTGAAAAAACAGGGAATATCTTCTTTCCTGCAGTTGCAGCCCCGCTTTCTTCCCATGCAGCACCTTAGACGTCCCCAGGGCCAGGAAGCCTCAGGCTCAGAATTTATCACTGCCCTTCAGGGCTCTAGAAACCATAAGAATGGTCTCCTCGTGACTGTGAAATATTGTGAACTTTCAAACTTTTTGGAGGTATTTATTTTACTTAACACACTGTCTGACTTTCAGAACATTTCTGGCATGAGGTTGAATTGGGTTGTTCAGATTTTTCATTATTTTTTTCCTTGGAAAAAAAGGCTAACAGCATTCCCTGGGGAGGAAACCACAGTCTCACCAAGATGATGGTCACCTTACCTAGGGACACTATACAAGGCTGGAGAAGTGGGCAAGGGAAAAGGTGTCCACATGTGGCAAATGAAAGCACAGTGTTTCTGTGCACTGGTTTGATAAATAAATAAATGGTTTGATAAATATACAAATCACTTGGCACTAGCAGTTGTTAGGTGTTAATGGTAACAGCAGCCAGAGAGAGGTGGGTGACAGAGGAGGAGGTATTCAAGTACTCAAGAGGAAAAGACCAATCCTTGCAGCTCACCTTGAACCACTGCAAGCAAATTACCTCTCTAGATGCCCACACCCCTCAGTCATTTGAGGCAGCTTCCAATTTCTGTTTATTGCCCACTGGCCATTCCTTGGAAAGGTATAGGGGCTTTGCCCCCAACACTGTTCTAAGTTGGTTGATATAATCTGGCCTTTTAATGGGGAAGGACACTTCACATTGGCCCTGCTTTCTAGAAAATGCTAGGCTGAAGAGAGCCTTCTATGTCGTCTAGAGAAAGTTATTCTCTGTAATTTTCAAAATATCTTTTCTCAAGTTTTGGGTTTTTTTTTTCTGATTTGAATTTTTAATTTCAACTTTTTTTTTTTCCCCGATTTCCCTGCGCTGGCTGAATCCACATGGTTGGACTCAAGAGTAAATAAGGCATAAGTAGTTGTGAAGGATGAAGGGGAACACCGAAAGCTCCTCTCCAGCTTCCATCAGGTACCGTGCTGCAGCAGCTCACATCCTGCAAGCGCCCGTGCCTGAGTGCAGCCCTGTTCTGCTGGCAGTGTTTGCAGGTGGCCGCCGTTGTGCCACAGCAGGGGACAGTGGATGACGACTCAATGGGGAGCAGAGATTTATCGGCTTTTACTCACCTAATGCCACCCCCGCCATGCCTCGCTCTGTGGAGAGCTGTGGACACTACTCTGTGCCAAATGAAGCTGGACCCGGCAGTGCTACTTATGACTTCTCAAGCGTGTTTGGGCATATAAAGGTGGGTACGACATACACATCCATATTCTCTCTTCTCTCACGGACACAGCTACACAGACCTGCTGTGTGGGGACCTGCACTGGCTTTTTCCCACCCGCACCAGGCACAGCCTTGCACACGCATTTGCGAACATGCTGAGGAGGAACTGCACATACAGGCACTGGCTGACATGGACACAGATGTCTATGCATGCCTCCGTTTACCCAGCTGAACTGTTGGCCCAACACCATTAATAAGCCTTCATGGGTTCTTTTATTTCCTTTTTTTTTTCTTTTTTTTTAACTAACGCTAAAACCCTGGGAATAACCACACTGATGGGGTTTGAATCCCTCTCATGATTTCTGCCCATCCACCCCCCCCCCCCCCCTACAACTGCACCAAGCAGCCCAAGTCCTCTGTGGGCTGTAGCTGAGTATTTACACCAGTGGAGACCATGGGCCCAGTGGGTCTACCCTGTTTACAGGGACAAAAGATTAACTGTCTGCTGAGTCTTCTGCTGGACGGGTCTGTCATCCTTCAGGTGCCTCCTGCACCCACCGTGACTGCACAGCTTGGCTGCAAGACCCCACACCAGCCTCCACTGGGCAGACTCCACGGTTTCCCACACATCCATCCCCAGCTGAGCTGATTGAGAAACGCTATCTTCAAGATACTAAGGCTCATTTTTTTCAAAAAAATATCTCTATTTACACAAGACAATAAAATCTGAGCAGCTTTCCCCCGAGAAGCTTTTGCCAAGCAGAGCTACTGCTGGACACATGCGCCGGTCCCTATTTACACACAACAGCTTTGACAGTACCCTGTTGGCAAGTTCAGCTTCTTCTGGTGTAAGGACTATTTCTTTGTCCCTCTCTTTCTTTCCTTGTTAGCTCTTTGCACAGACAGGTCTGTATTTACAACAGTAACCTGGATCCAGTGGGTTCACCTTTATACAGCCCAGCTTGCAAGGACAGTGAGGGGCTCAGGATGGTGAAGTGAGCACGCTCATCCATAATTAAGTGCTATCAAGTTGCAAAGTCAATGTTTGGAGCAGATGAAACTAATTTCTTATTACAAAAGACAATTTTCACCTGTTCTGCTCATCTTAAAAAAACAGGCAAGTGACCAAACAGTGAGGGCACTTTCCAGGGCACTGCCATGCACAGGGCAGCAGGAACCTCAGCTGGGCTGTTTTCTCCTTGGGGATGCACGGGTTTGCTGAGGGTTTTGTTGAGGCTAGTTTCTCCTGCCTCTCCTGTTGCGCGATCCCAAGTGAGGGATGGGTTAACTGAGGCACAGAGGAGCTGAGGTGGTGCGCTGGTATGGGCTTGCTGGGGCAGGTTTGTCAGGTGCCCCAGGCGCTAGATGACACTGTCTTCCATGGTGACTCGCCTGAAGACTGGCTCCTGCTTGGGCGTCCTTCCACTTTCTGTGAAAAACAAGGGGAGAGCAAGTAAAGCCCCAGAACAGGACCCTGAAGCAAACACCAGCTATTTGCAAGACCATTTCCACCCCCAGACAAAGCACGTGATGCCTGGGCTTGCCTTCAAAAGGAAGGCTTGCTCAGAACAGGTGAATGTATTTATGGGTCAGCATCCCATCGGGAACCTCCTGCCATCCTTTTTGCTGAATTTGGTGCTACAGTTTTGCTTGGCTTTAACCCCACATGAGCCAGTTATTTGCTGAATGGTGTAAGGACCAACAGCATCGGCCACTGCTGCCCATTGCTCTGCAGAAGAAGGGTGATGCCAAGGTGTCTTTCTGTTCCTCTGGGTTTAGCCCAGCTCAGGCAAGGAGACCACAGAGCTGAGCAGCAGCCACCAGCTCGTACCAACCCAGTAGGCTTGTTTTAGCAACCTCTATTTTTTTGTGATGTTCCCCTCAGCCCCCCCTTAATAATAAATAGTCAGTATAAATGACTGCAGAATAAACAAATTTGTTTTGCTATCAGACATTATCTGAAGGGCACTTTACATCCTGAGTGCTCTGCTTTACAGCTGCCTCTATAATCACTGAAGCCCCAGGGAGGAAAACACCTCCTTTCACAAGTGCAGGTTGGGAAGCCACAGCCGCATGCACTTTGGGGTGAACACATGCCGGCTTTTTCATAAATAATATTTCAGGGAGAGGTTTAAGATAGGCTAGGCACATTCAAGAAGAATCAAGAGGTATCTCGGAGCCATTTTCTAAGCATAAATGATTTCACTCCATTCCCCAACCACCCCAATCGATGTTGCTCTGTATGGCACAATAGAGAATATCACAGGGAAAGTGGTGCGGGCAGAACCAGCAACTTTTCAGGCATCTCCCTGCTTGGCTATTTTGACCGATCTTTTTGATCTTTGAGGAGGAAGGACTTTCATCCTTTCCTTGTTGCTCACCTCTTTTGTTTTCTTTTTTTTTCTTTTTTTTTTTTTCCCCCCCAAGCAGTGGGATGCATTTTCTCCTTTCATTTCCACTGCTAGCTTGGTGGGCTGCTTTGCATTGCAGCACAAACTGTCAGCAGCTGAAAATGCCTGGGTGCACGGTGTATCTTGGGGGAAAAAAAAAATCAAAAATCCCACCTATGAAGCACTCTTCCTGGCTGATATCAACAGCAGCTTAAGCAATGAGGCCTTTTATCTCTAAGTAAGAATGGCAGCAACATAAGCAAGGAGGTGGGTGAGGGGAAGGTGACCAAAGGGCAGAGCTGAGGCGCTTTGCACAGAAAGCAACTCTTCCATCTGTCAGGGAGGGACCCTCTCAAAAAAAGGGCTACTTGGTGGCAAACCATAAAACCTTCTTTTTTTTCTCTTTTTTGTAGGTGAGGAAACCAGGGGCTGGCCAGAGAAGGCATCCAACAGCCGCAGCCAGGCTGCAGCCTGCCTCAAATCGGCCTCCCGTTGCACGTGGGCTAATCTCGGATGACCTTGCACTTCTCTCCAGCTGCCCACAGAAACCACCTCAGAAACTGCTTCTGGCATATTTCAGCCAAAGGACAAAGCCTTGCCAGAAATCAGAAGCTTTTTCTTTTAATCTCCCCCACCCGAAGTCCATTTTCCCACACCCCCTCTGCAGCTTTCATGCGACCAAGTCCTACGAGATGTTTTTGGGTGCAGTGCTGCTGCTTCCCACGTGGCATAACCAAACATCTTCCACCCAGTTCATTGACCGCTTAGTTTTCCACATTCATTCCCCCCCAGTCCATCAGTGGATGCTACCACAGCCTCATGTCCACTGAAAGGTGAAGCCTTTGCTTCTGGTGGGACACAAAGTCTGCAGGGCTTATGCCTGCATTGAACTTTCCTGCCACAGCGACCCAACTTAAACTCTGCCTGAGATGCCTCCAAGAGAAGTGGGAAAAGACAGGCTGAAAACAGTTTTTTTATAGCCATAATTCATCCATCGAGCATCCTGCTGCTGGAAATAACCTTTGCAAAGTTGTAACTTAAGATGCAGTGGATTTTAAGTGGCAGTCAGAGATACGGGGTCATCTGTACAAGTATTCCCATGCACAGCAGCTGAGGAGGTTGTGCAGCAGCAATGTTTGTTTTATATTCTAAGCTGCTGTTCAGGGTTTTAAGCAACGCTGTCAAAATACCAAGCATTTGCTTCCAACACATAATAATTGTTCTGTATACCAGCATGTTTTGTTTATTTATTGAGGTTTTAGCTTGGGTTTTTACACGTGTACAGTGTATTTAAAGAGTAGAAATATAAGAAAATATGTGCAGGATGAAGAAATAAAAAGACAGCAAATACTTAAAATGATTTTTTTTTGTTGTTGTTCTTTGCATTTTGCTGAAGAAGACTATCACCATCTGTCTGGCATACCAAATACAATAAACAGTAAGCACCTGTAAAGAAACTATTTTGATGTGAAAAAGGAAGATTTCCAAGCTATCCTGGCTAGTCTGAATATTTCAGCTCTCCACTGGGATGACAAATGATCTGGTGTATGATCCATGCATCCCTAGGGCTTGCCAAAGCCTTTGGAAAAGCAGAACTGGCCCTATGCCAGCTACCTGTGCTGAATGAAATGTCTCTCAGTCCAGAATGGGGAGTGCTGCTGGTCCTTCAGGGGTACCCCAGGGCTCTCCCCTGACTGCATTGGTAATGCCCCTGCTGAGGACAGTCACCACTCAGGCAGCCATCACTGCCTTCCCTGGGAGCACTAATCACAGATTTTTTCTGGTTTCAGCTTTGCGCTGCAGGATGTTCTCCATGCTGTTACCAGAGAGCCTGCGACAACATGACATTTATATAATGTTCATGAGCACAGACTATTTAAACCCTAAAATATTCATTAAATAAAATTTGCATAGAGTCTAGCTGAATGCAGCAGATAGCTAAAAATAAAGTACTTTTCTCTTTAGAGGTAAGGAGGAGATCATGGTGTGACAGATGACCAAGCCGGTGCTCTTAGGCTTTCCTGAGACAGGTTTTTAATAAGATGAGCTATCTTTTTATCCCTGTTGACTAGACAATTCTGCAGGTTGTTATATTCTTTATAAACTAGTGAGATCAAGAGCATTGGGATATGTGAGAGAAAGGCCAGCTGGCCAGAGAAGAGGGAAGGGGATGAAGGCAACAGGGACACATATGGAGACACAGAAGGACCCCTGTGAGCTCTGTGCCTCCCACCACTACCACCATTTCCCCTGGCCCTGTGAAGCATCTCACTGCTTATTACCTGGGGTCAGGGAGGAAGGAAAAAGATTGGTTAACAAGTTCAGATTTCAAAGAATTGAAAGCAATCAACAAGCAGAAATTAGCAGCATCATGGTAAGTAATATTGTCTACAAAATGCCTCCAAAACTGTGATGAATAACCCCCCTTCCCAGCAACCCTCCAGTCTACATAGTCTTTACTGGCATGTCTTTCACCTTGTATTTCTCCTTCACGTGTTTCAGGGAGATTTTTAGAGTCTCTAATGGCTCTTGAAGAAAATGGGTAGGAATTGCCTGCTAGAGTCGAAGTGTCCTTAGGCAGTAAACTGATGTGTCAGCTCATTATGGGGTAGTCTGCAATGGGATTACACAGGAAAAATAACGCAGTCCTGTGCAAATTAGAAGGACCGAGTGAAAAAATATTCAAAACTTGCAAAGAATCCCAAGATGACTTTCAAGAAAATGCAAGTCATGCAGCCTTGCACTTCTCCACTCCCCTCTTCCCACATGCAAAAAAGGCTTTCTCAAGGGACAACTCAACCAAGGGATTGACATTAACAATCCTCCCTCCAAACATGCCTGGCAACCAACCAAAGGTGGTCATGTGTTCAGAAAGGGGCCTGTGTATTGTCTGATATTTTCATCAAGCACTACCTGTTTGCTTCTATTGTGTTTGTTTCCTGAAAGTGGGATACTTATTGCAGCTGAATGATGAAGATTTAATCTTCTCCCTATATGGCAAATCTGGTTGGTTTTGTTTTGTTTCGTTAAATGAAGTTTTACAAAGGAAGACCTCTCCAGTACAGGGCTGGTTATCCCCTTCAACCCAGCTTGCACAGTTATGTGCCCCAAGCATGAGCATGGATTTAATACCATAATCACCACTGTCTCTTCATCAAGCTGTTTTCTCACATCTCTGCCTTGGCTCAGCGTTAAGAAACAGAAGTTTTTTAGCTCTCTGTCCTACTCCAGGAGCATTGTAGACTCTGAGGACTTAACAGTGACTTGATTTTCACATGCTGCAATCTGCACAAAACACAGCACTACATTGCCAGTCATGTAATAATTATATCTAGTGAGCTATTTATCAACAAGCAGAAACCTTCACCATGCCCATAATCAACTATCTGACACAACAAAGTCTGTTCTCAAGGGAAAAAAAAATGCCAAAAATAATCTGCATCCTGCTCCCCATTTTTGGCTTAATAAAATTAAAATGAATAATATCCATTTTCCCTCTATTTTGTGATTCAGCTGTTTCCAAAGCTGTAAGAAGCACCAACAGTGAATCCTATGGTGTCACAACGGCCCGGGGACAGAAATAATCAGCTTGAAAATAAGCAGTGTTTTTTGCAATCAAAGCGCTAATGGGCATGGTAGGCTGGCAGAGGGAAGCGTGAGTGAGAAAATCAGCCTGCACACTGATAAATCTAAAACACACAGAAAGGCTGGGGAAAAGTGACCGTTTGTAGTAAAGGAAGTCAAAGATTTTTCAGTAGGACAAAATCATCCCACAGCAAATCCACCACTGCTTCGTTCTTGCATAGTTTCAGGAACACTGGTAAATGCTGTGCTGATCACCTGCCTCCACTTTATCACGATGATATTTGTTACGGCGTTATCTCACCCTCTGCATGAATTCAACCCGTCCATATTCCCGGAAAACTATTTTTTGAGTCTAATTCAGTAAAAGAGTTTTTACATTCTCCAAAGTAGGAGGTACTTCAATTATTTAAAGCCTCAGCAGCCTCTACTGGGCTGCTACATGGATTGCTATGACCACGGGAGACTGAAACACCTGCTTTGCCTGCACACATAGGTCTAGTGCACTGTCCAGTTCCATCGCTGCTGGCATGGAAAATAAAATGAAACAGGGAGGCAGCATCAAGTGCAAGAGCATGACCTGACTGGCCAGTGGCTGCTCTTCTATGAAGTTAGGTGATTCCCAATATTTCAACAGGAAATGCTCCCTTGCCAAAACCTAGACCTGGCAAGAGCCGCTGCTGTGATCAGTGCTTGGTCAGAACTCAAGTTTGCTCCCCGAGATGTTTTGGCCGGAGTGGCTGATCACAGGAAGGATGCAGGTGACTTAAACCAGATTCTTTTGTAGGCCACGAATACCAGCAAATACCACCACCACTGGTTCTCACCCCTGAAAAGGCTCTACTGAGCAGCACTGAGCAGCATCATCCTAATGTGAGGACAACCCTGCGATGGAGCAGAGCTGCTCTGCTGCTGCATGTATTCTCCAATACTGGGAATGTCTTATTTAACAAGGGCCTCACCCACCTGCTCCAAGTCTTTTGGCTTTTACCCAACATGATGGGACTTGGACAGACGCAGTTTGGACAGAGGGAGCACCAAGCCCCAAAGACCAGGGCACTGGGAGGGCTTTGTGAAAAATCACGTACTGAAAAATCGTTAGCCATTGTGTCCAGAGGTGGTTATTTTCCCCGTCAACCTTCCTAGTCTGTTTTGTGGCTTTCTGTATTCCTGATTGCTCTTGAGGGATTTGAAGGGGGAGGCTGGAGGAGAGCAGCAAAGCGCCAGTGGGCCACTGGCAGTGGTGGGACGGGAAGGGCGATGTGGCCGAGGATGGTGATGGCGCTTGGCATATGCCCGGAGCAAGAAAATAACGAGACAGCAAACAATGACCGAGAAGGCCTAACGGGGACTTGTTTTACTCTTTGACATGCTACCAGCAGTTTTTAAATCTCAGAAGAACCCAAATTAAAAAAAAAAAAACAAAAACAAAAACAAAAAAAACCCCAAAACCCCATTACAATGATTAAAAGATACGACACATGAAACACTATACTCAAATCATCCGCGTGTCGTTGGCTACTTTATACAGTAGGCACAAAACAGACCTAGAATCACCTGCAACAAATGTCAACCAGTGTTGTTCCTGCCCCTGAACAGGTACCACCAGCCTGATATTTCTAGTCAGCCGTAGCTGCATAACCTTTGTGCTTAAATTGCTCAGCTTAGGCCTCCTTTCTTTGGCATCGCTCACCCATGCCGTAAAAGAGTGGATATCATACTGAAGACAGTAATGGAGAGAGGAACAACAACAACAAAAAAAGAGAGATTAATTGTACAGTACATACATACAGTATCTTCTAAATCGTGATCAGTTGTTTATTGGTTGGCAAACAAGCTTCACTTTTACAACAAATATTAGTAATGAGGTCATTCAACTGTTGAGACCGTACAAAATGGATCATAAATTAAAAAAAAAAAAAAAGAGAAAAAGAAGAAGAATTCATACTCCGTGCTGCTAATTTACCTCCAGAAAGCCTATGTTACTTAAAAATCCTGTCAAATAAATAAATTTCCTGTTAGGAAAAATAACAAAAAGAAGACTTTTTATTAAAAATCACTGCAAAGTAGTTTTTAGCTCACTACGTGTCAATCTATTTTCTTCTTAACCACTGCAGTACAAGTGCCTAAACCGGGACCAGACTGAGCCGAGAAGCCCTTTGCTCCTCCAGGGAAATGGCCGTCTCCTGCAGAACCCCCAGTACGACTATAAAAAAACCCTCTCAGTCCCTGGATGTGACCCGATGGCCTGGCTGAGGGGCTACTCGCTTCACAGGATTATCACCACGATCGGTTGTGCACTGACAAAGAGGAAGTTTGCCCTGCTCTAGTCTGCCAAAAGGTCTGCTGGCAATATGCCAGCTGAAAAAAGTTATACAGCAAGGAAATAAAAAGACTGCCTTCGCTGAAAATAAATGGTGGTGGTGTTACTAAAAATGGTCCTTACAAAGTGATGTTTGGGGTTTTTTTTTTGCCCAGTGAGATTTTTTTTTTTTTACTGGGATGGGGAAGGGGGAGAGGGGAGGGGCAGTGGAAGAGGCAAAACAAAATGAAAAAAAAAAAAAAAAGGAGTTATGAAAAACCTTGCTCCTACTGGTAGACAAACTTACAAGACCAGCACAACAGAAAAAAGTTCTTATTTTTTTTCCACTACATTAACAGGGACGCAAGTTCTGGAGGAACAGAAAGCAGACTATATGTGCAATGCTAGTATCTGTACATTACATAGAAATTCTTCGCTTCTCTTTTTCTGCCATTAGTTTTTATCATCCGTTAATACAGCAAAATGTAAAATATGCCTTTAGCACAGGATTCTAGGATTCCCTTCCATCTCACTAAATTTGTTTATGTTTTGTTTGCTCCCACAGCAAGGGGCGCTGCAGTGAAACCAAGTTGTGAGTGACCATAACCCATGATGTGATCTGGATTGGTAAGAAAGAGTTTTGCTAGCTTGTTTATGCAGCACTCCCACCTAGATGCGCCATCGCTACTAGTTTCAAATGCACATTTTTGGCCTTTTATAACTTTTTTTCCCTCTTAAATCAGGTCCTCGGTATTAAGAGCAACACAGCATCAAGGATTGTTTAAACAAACACGGCATAACTTGAGAAGGCCACGAAGTGTGCCGTTATCTATCTCTTTCATTAACATAATGAAGTCTGTCTGGAGGGAAGAAGGATGGGAAGGTAAGGGGTGGGGCGTGGGCAGCAGTTACTGTCCTCTCCGGGCCGGCCTAAAAATTCCAGTAAAAAAAGTCTGAGAATTTCCTTTTGAACAGCATGAAGATTTAGGAGTACACACAATATTACCACTGTTTGGATTAACTCAGAACAGTAAACCGAGCGTTATGGAGAGGCTTTTAGTTGTCTCTTTGCTTAATTTTTTGCTGAATCTTCTATAGACTAGTGACCAAGTGAGCGGGTCCTTTTGCATTGCCGTCCGGGGGCGTTCCCTCTTTGTTTGGCGGGACTATAAAACCATCGCTGCTGCCTCGACCTAGCTGGTAGTAAGTGTGTAGCTGATGGACGTGGTTCCTGGAGCCAAGGTTCGGCATGCTTTTGTAGTAAACATCGTCGGCATCGCCACCGCCGCTTTTGGCTGGCGGAGGATCCGTCTGGGTGCTGGCGGTGACGCTTTCCGTCATGGGCATGCCAGCCAGCGCGGGCATACTGGTGTAGAGAGAATCCCTGTTGGGTGACTGGAGGTCGTCCGTGTGCTCGTTGGTCAGCAACGGGAAAAAGCTCTCACTGTTGTCTTGCGGGATGCGCCGCCGACTGTAGAGGTGGGGCTGGTGGTTGTCCGCCGAGTACATCCGGGGAGGCAGCAGTGGGGCATCCGACTCCTCGTGGATGAGCTCCAGGCCCAGGCTCTCCTCATGGGTGAAGGAGGTGGCATCATCCAGCACGATGGCGTCGTCCTCGCTCCCACCGCCCACACTGTTGACGAGTTTGTTCATCAAGTTGCGGCTCTGCTCACTGGAGCGCTCATGGTTGTTCAGGTAGGAAGGGATGTAGTTGGAGGTGAGTTCCTTCAGGATCTTTTTCTCTAGGGCGTTCTCCGTGTGGTTGTACCCACGGTCAAGGATTTGCACGCAGTTGCTGAGGTACTCGCCGCTGGCGATGCTGTAGCTGTTGCCGTGATTACCATTCAGTGGTAGAGTATCCGTGACACTTGTATCCCTGGCATTGTTCAGAAGCCCCTCTGAAAAACATTACACAAGAGAGGGTGACTTGTACAAACAGGACACTCATGCGGGACGTGCACACTCAAACCCCCTTCCTAGGCTGCCGCGGCTGCTGGGGCTATGCAGCAAGGAGAGTGTTGCGGCCAAAACAGGAGGTCACAGCTCCGGCTAACTCGCTGGTGGTCAAGGTCTTCCCACCAAAAAAAAAAAAGGAAAGCACTGTCAAGTATGTGACTTCATGTGGCAACAGACAGCTGGAAGGATAACCTCTCCTGGCCTGTATCTCCTACAACTCTTGTGCTTTACTCTATGTATTCCTGGGGAACTGAAAAACAGATGACCCTCAGCTGATCCAAATTGCCCTGGCTCCAGGCGCTTTGGAGGAAGGGGGAAATTCTTCCCAGCTGAGGGAAAAGTATTTGCAGCCCAGCCTTATCACTGCCCAAACTTGGTTTGGGAGTGTATCCTTCCTAGAGGAAAAAAATCCGTTCTTCCCTTTTGCTGGGGAGGCTGTCAGGGTAAAGACATAAGGCCTGAATGAACGGATTCAGGGATCAGAAAGATGGAGGCACAAAATGCTTCCTGTCCCAGGCTTTTTTGGAAGAAGGGTAAATGCCTTACCTATTCAGCCACAGGGGCACAACCAAAATTATTTACTCCACACTGGCCAGATGGGGATTTTCTAATATAATAAGTGTTGGAGGCAGCTGTTCTGGGGTCTTGTGAAGCCTTTAAAAATAGCTCCTATTCCACTTGCGAAGTTAAGGAAGAGGGTTCAGTGGAGGGTACAGCAAGTACCATCACTGCCATGTTATGGAGGGCTCAGGGGAACCTCCAAGGAGTAACAGGGTCTCAGGGTGCCCCCAGTCTAACTGCCCATCACTTCTCCAACAGTGTCTCGACACTGACAACATGAGGCTGGAGCTCGGCTCTTTCCCAAAGCACTACAGGAGAGGGAGGGGAAGTGCTTCGAGAGCAATGCCAGCATGAGTGGGCAAGGGAGAAGAAAATCGGGCCCAGCAGTTAAGCCACCGTGCTTTCTTTTTGGGGATTACTGGCCTCCTTGGAAGGAGTAAAGGAGTGGAGGGGGGCATGAAATAACTTATTGACCTTTCCACTAAGGGCTCTGGGCATTGCCCCAAACTGGCAAGCAACTCCCAGCAAGCCATGGTGGATCAGAAAAGCCATTAAACTGACAATTTCAGATGAACAGTTGCTCATACCATGCTCAGTACATGGCACGTGTACCTTCTGAAAATACAGGATTCGGTCTATATCTGTGATGGAGTAGTTGCTGCATGTCAAGGGCTGGAAAGCACTACTGAAGGCTGCTTCTTGCTTTTGAGTGAAATGCCCCAAATGTGCTGGTCACCATTTAGGTTTCTGAAGTTTGGACGGTGCTGCTGTATCCTGTGTTCCCCAGCAAACGAGGGAGCTATGCCAAAAAATCAACTAGCCATCACAGATATAGAGCAAAGCTGTTGATTTTCACGGTGAAAGCTCTCCAACTGAGTCACGATGCTTGGGGAGAAATGAAAAGTGAGCATTTTTGCGGGAGGACCGTATGCAATGGGTGACAGGTACAACAGCATCTGTTTGATGGTTACGTTGAGTAACATATGCATTGAGGCACCGAGCACTGAGCTTCTGCTGCCAATGCATAGGATCTGGGGTTTGGTGCAGAAATAAAATGGAGGCATTGCAGGAGAGAACAGAGTGGGGTCTGCAGTGAAACACGCCATATAAAAATGCCATGACCTCGCAAATAAAAACGTGAAGTTTTAAAAAAAAAATCATACACGCAACTATATGAGAAACTGCACTGGGTAAATGATACCACAAAAATGAGAAATAAACAAAGAAAGCATCATCTAATCTCATCTATATATATATGCACGCATACATATATATATACACATACATACATACACACGCATACACATATATACATATGTATATTCATATTCTTTTGATTTCAAAACTGTGAGATTAATTTCCTTTATTAACTACATCATCTATATGTGATGCAATAAAAGTGAACTAAAAAAAATTACATTTGATATGCAATGTTTAGCTTTACTCCCATACTTGTCTCTCTGTAGGGCTCTAAACGACAGCATGAAGAAAAGGAAAGAAAAAACAACAATTAAGCTTACAGCGACAGTAGGAGAAACATGAGTAAAAAGCAAATTGATGATATGCAGAAAAGAGAGTTAACGGAAATAATTTCCACTGCCCAGAATACATGAATTTGTTACAAGGTTTATTTCAGGTTAAAAATATTGACATTTTAGACAGAAAAAAAATATTTTACGCGCAATATTCAATAGACTACATTTTTATTTTAAAAATTATCACATTTAAACCGTTTTCCAATGCCATTGTAAAATGTTCAGCGTGCAACACAAATGAAGAAATAATGCCTGGAAATTTAAGAAAAGCCTAAAGCTCGTAACGGTCATGCTTGGAAAGACAGGCACTGTCATAGTCACTTCCAAAGTCTTAAAATGAATGGCTTTACTTACTGTTAGTTACAATAACCCCTGGCAGTTGAAACTGAAATCTGTTTCCTTGCTAAAAATGTTTTGCCGTCCATCCTTTGCAACAGTGCTTTGTAAGAGTATGACTTTGCTCATCACGGGGCTGCTGGCATTGTACAGACTTTGGTAAGTCTGGTTTTTACTTTAACCAAACACATGGCAAACTACATGGACTTTGCAAAAGAAAGAAACGTAAGAGGAATAGTAGTTTGAACAATGGCATTACTAAATGAAGCTGTTGAAAAGAAAGGCTTAAAACAAGAAGAGGAAGAGATAAAGATGAAGAGACAGTGGTAACGCTCAGCTTCCCACTTTGCAGGAGTCTGTGGTACACTGGGTTTTAACAAGGACTTGTTAATGCTCATTAATGCTTGGTAATGCCTTCTCTCAAAACTGGTTCTCACAAAAGCTGTTGGGCCATTTAGAGAAACTCCTGCCTTGGAGAGACCCCGCCAGTGTGTGTCCATCAGCTTCCAATGGCAGTGAGCACTTGGCCCCTCACCTACCACCTCCTCTTTCCTCTATGCTCTGTGTCCTATCAAGGAATCGTTTATGCCACTGGGAAATAGGACTTTGGCCTTTCAGGGTCTGATTGTCCACCTCTTTCCAAGGGTATTTTTTTTAGGACTTCCTGCTCCTGGTGATTCTTTACCACAGATGTGGCAGCTTCAGCTTAAGTAAATATCGTATTTTAAAACACATAACTGGGGAGGGGGAAAGAAATGGGTGGACCAGTTCAATCCCATTTCTTAAGAGTGCCCTGCCTTGCCCATGGCCAGCACCAGAAGTGGTATATGAAGGTGCAGAAAAAATCATAGCCTTAGTAATGTGGAATGAGTTAGTTGAATGATGTTAGCTAACAATTAATAAATGAATTTACTGATAATCACCGCACACCAACCACAGCCAAGGCACACCCAGAGATGATGACAGCATCTACTTTTACAATGCACTATCATCGCTTTAGCATGCCTGCTGGTGCAGCATCTGGAAATCCCAAAGGACCCCCAAGGCCATTAGGCCTAGTTGATTTTGCTAACCTTCATTTCTGCTGTGGGAGCATCTAATATTAACAGTTTTTAATTGTCCAGGGACAGTAACCAGTTTGAAAAGCAATAGCTATACCAGTTCTATGGTCATTAAGTAACTTGCAGCCTCCTAAAAATAAGAGGTTGGGTTCTGCTCCCTCTGAAGTCAATGGCAAAGCTCCAGGGGCTTAAATGGAACCAGTATTGGTCCACCCTCTTCACTTCCCACGAATTAAGCCTGGATAGGTTTCTCTATTACCCATATAGATGTGTTGAACAGAATAGCACTTGCAAAACAATGACCCTATTTTTGTGGAATAAAATGCTGTTATCTTAGGTAACTGTATCAGAAGCTAGTATTAAAAATTAGAAGAACACATGATTACTAAAATACACGTAAAACCTTTTCATAACTTTTCTGCCCAAATCACTTGCATTCAGTAAAGACACCCAGACCTGAACATTAGGAGTTTTCCTAAGCCACATGCTTAAGACCCCACATTACCTGCTGCCATTTGATTTAAAAGTCTCCCACACCTCAATGTTATCATGTAAGAAACTAGTCAGAACATCAAAGCCCATTTTGACATTTGCGGTACACTGAAGTTGTTAAGATTCAGAGCATTTCATGCTTAATAGTAGCTCTTTTTTAAAAATGCATTCTTGGAAGCAAATTTATTGCACAAAGTTAGCATAGTTTAAGAAATTAATGAACAGCAAAAAGGTCAAACACGTGTGCTTTCCTTGTGCTTTGAATGTAAATACCCTAGTGATACAGTTTGACATCTATTTCTGTCATGAACAATATGCTACCATATAGTACAAAGGGTATTTTCCTGCTTGCATTATAACCACCATTATTTTCCCTCCCTTGGAGATTCTTTACTGGAATGTGATGCCTTCATTGGGAACAGAGAGCTGACAGAGCGCTGACACACTTGCGCTTGAACGCAGTGTTACTCTGCAGTGATTCAGCCACCTTACAAGTAAGACCAAAAAAAATAAACACCCCGTGGAAGTGGCAGAGCAGGATGGAGACACCGACAGACAGGAGCTGCCAGAGCTCCACACTCCCCAGCTCCTCCTCAGGTCCTGCTTAAACGCTTCTGCCTCTCCCTCATAGGAGCATCAGGACATCAGCTTACAAACACTGTCCCTTCCCACAGACAGAGCAGAGACAAGCATGTAGGTGATAAGAGAATGATTTCCATAGCAGAAACCTACGTTAGGTACAACTGACTCTGCTTATTTTCTGTTGCCAAAAGGAGGATATCAAAGAGCATCTAGTTTCTCCACACCTTTTTTCTGTTATTTTTTTTTTTCCTAACAGCACATATAAAACGTATTAGTGCAAACGGCAAAACATTTCTTATAATATCTCAGCTCTGCTCTTTGGGGCTGACCTACACTCCTTGCTTCAGCTGTCATTTTTCTTAGAGATCAAGGGCAGTTTTGGTTTATTTTGCGTTTTTCTCCCTGCGCAAGCCGGTGCACCGCTGACCACATTTCTCTATGCCATTTCAAACAAGAGCAGCTTTGGTGGCAAAGGCCATTTTAGCTTCACTTACCTTCAAAGGTGTTCCTGTTTCTGAAATGAATGGTTTAACAAGAAAATGTGCTGACAACAAAGAGAGGAATGGATGCATTCGACAAAACACACACACACACACAAGACCAAAACAATAAAAAAGCAAGGAGACTGGGGAAAAAAATCAAAACCAAAACACTGTGAATGCTTTGAGTAAAACTGACGAGAGTCTTTCAAAGTGGATTTGATCGCTCATGAAAAAATAGCATCTGGAAGATGGAGAGATGCATTGAAATGAAAGGAAGGGGAGGGGATCTTTTTTTGTGCCCAGTTCAAAAAAAATAAAGTGTGTGTGCGTGGGGAGAGAAAAAGAAAAAAGGAAGAAAAAAAAAAAGGAAAGAAATGGGCCAAAATAAGCCACAGAAAATGGAATTCTCACTAGAAAAATTAGAGAGAAACTCCAGCACACCTTGTGCGTTGTACATGCTGACAGAAGGGTTGTTATAGACCGCCGATTCCCCGAGCAATGTATTATAAGGGTTGTTAGTGCCATGAGGACGAAGCAGAGCATTGGTTATAAGATGATTAGCCATGGCTCCTGGAGCAGCCCGATAGAAAGACAGAGAAAAAAAACAACAAAAAAGGTCAATCAGGCAAATGTGGTATTAAAAAAAAGGGAAAAAGAACATTCAGAATGACAACAGTTGAAATAGTCCTGATTACAAGCAGCCAGCTAATTAGACTCGGAAAACTGTATGCCACTAAAGCAGAACAGATGTTACTGACGATGCACAAATCCAAACCAATGCAAAAGAAAATGTATCAGAAAGCAGATAAGCTACATTTATGGTGGTTCCCCAGTCGCTTGGATTGTAAGCAAGGCTGCGCCCACATGCTTGCTACAAAGAAAGAAAGGAAGATGGCAGCCTACACAATGTGGGGGGGAAAAACTCTCCGGAAAGTGCCAAATGAATAAAAAAATATATATAATGACTAACAGACAACAGCACATTCAACTCCCACTATGTGCTAGAATCTCTTTTACCAGTCCTTCGCAACACATCTAAAATCAAAAAAGCAGAATTAAAGAGAAAGGATGGAGAACGCAGCCTCTCCAAAAGCTCTCAGCGTTTATCAGAGAGCAGCTGTTTCTCATGTCTAAAAGGGCAAGTTTCATTTCAGCTACTTCTCTGACACCACCATCAAGAACATCCACAACCACACAAATCCATCCTTGAAGGCGAGAGCACTGCAGCTCCATCAGGCATTTCTATCGGGAATGAGAGTGGCCACAGAGACAAACTCTTCAGGGCTCTCTGTGTGTCCCACAAACACCTTGTTTCCCCATTCTTGGACCTCATTGTTGCTTTTTCCAGGCTCTCAGCCAGCAGTTGTCTTTGGCACTTTGGTTCATCCCTAGGAGATGCAGCCTCTGGACTTGAGCTTTTCAGGATCATCGCAGCTTGGCAGGCGGCTGCCAAGACCTACCTCAATTCCTATCACAGGCATCAACCCATGAAGCAAAGTCTGCCCAACCACCTTTTAGCTGACCTACAGGATGAAAAAAAGCCTTAAGCCCTTGCTTTAAGTCTCTTCTAGTATCCAAAGATATGACTGAATTCAAAAGCTTGCCTGCAGGGCCATTCCCACTGCCATCAGTAGAGATCTACAACAGGAATACCCAAGGGCAACCATGGTTTTTAACCTCCAGGAATAAACTGTTAAGACAAAACACCAGGAAAATAAGTCATTGGTGGGGCAACTAGAGCTAGCTAGGACAGGACTGTCAGAGGGTTCAGGTGACCCGGCTGTCACTAATATCTGACAGCCTCAACCCAATCAAGTAACTGAAAAGCCAATCCTCAAGCCCAGTAACCCTGGCACAAATGCCTTTGCCAATGTCTGGGGCATGGAGACCCCATCTGCCTCTTTTAGGTGTGGAGGAGGTGGCCCTGTGCTGTGGTGAAGGCTGTCTTTGCAAGGCATGTGTGGCACTGGGTACAATCTCTTCTCTGCAACTCATTACCTGATTTTTTTTTTTTTTTTT
>VXAY01005159.1:854594-892530 GCA_013399855.1 Oxyruncus cristatus
TTAAATTTTGGATAGAGTTGCTGAGGATATATAAGCCCCAAGGTTCCCTTAGCAGGGAGTTCTCCAAAAGCTCACACCTACTAATTATTTACAGAAAGGAGAAAACTGGCCAGACCTAAGGCTAGGTGGAGGCCTCCAGAGCTGCGTCCTACAGTGGCTTGTATGCAGGCTTGGGATGGCATTTCTCTGCGTCTGCACAGGTAGAGGAGTCTTGCCTCTCCCTCATCACCTCCAGCCCTTCCTAGCCCCTGGCATATGGCATTAGCAGATCACTTAATTGGTCTTTTGAGCACAGGACAAAGTAGAAGGCGGTGCTGTATGGGGGCTGCATGCCAGGGAGGCTCCTCGACACATGCAGCTGGAAAAAAAAAGACTTGTTTTCTCTCACCTGATATTTTTGTCTATGCTGATGGAAAGCAAGATGAGCTGCTGTGTTTGGAAATAAGGAAACAAAGCTGTCTCCTGTAAGAAAACATTATATGAAGGCTTAACTAAGGAACCTTGAATGTAACTAATAGGTAAATGAGTCAATTCTTTCTTTATGGTAATGTGTTTTCTATCAATCTCACATACATCTGGGATGAGGGACTGTAGGAACCATTCCTTTTCTTGCACTAGTTTTACACCACTGAGTTCTAAGTCCATTAAAATTGTTTCTGCTTTCATCCCACTTTTAATCAAGCTGGGCCATAAAAGATTCAAGAAGGGGCTCACTTTTATATAGGTAATGAGAATGTCCAGAGTTAATGCCAGCCATAAACTCAGAGGTGATATAATCCTCCCATATGAGATTTAACCCAATCTCCAGCTCAGTCTCGATGAGATTTGATATGAAGAATATACCCGCAGTGGGGCTTTGAGCACTTTAGCTGGAGGCGTATTTAAATGCCAACTGCCAGAAAGAGCATCTCACTCAATATATCTGCGGCCTGATCTGGTCTAGTGAACCCAAGCAGGCGGGAACAAGCTGATCCCACCATGGCTGGGCAGGTCAAGCTGTTCTGCGTGAGGGATGCTCTTGGCCTGTGACAACAGAGAAGGGATGAATCCGTGTCAGCACTTAATGCTCCACTCGCCTACGTTTGCCAGCGTGGTGGACTCTGAACTGAGCTGAATTCACACAAATATGGCTTTTTCTCGCTGTCAAAAACTAGATAGTTTCTGGTAACTTTTAATACAGATACATGATTCTGACTATTAACTTGGCAAAAAAGGTTGAAAATCCAGAATAAGTAGGTCATTTTTGCTCTCTCACGTGTGTGAAAGACAGGGCTTGGTACAACAGCCACCCATTCCTGCATGTTGCTACTGGGCAAAAGTAATGCATTGTCTGCTTTCCTCTCCCTTGACTACATTAGATTTTTGAATTTACTGATCAAAAGGCCACCTTCAATGGCAGTGCTGAGTAATTCTCCTGTAATTCAGCTGGTGCAAATCCAAAGCAAACCCACTGCTAAAATGTTCAGCTACCTTTCAATACTTTCACAAACCCAACTGGGCCCCAAGCACTCTGCAGTAGGTTCCCATCATGGTGGGCTGGAAAACTTCACACTCTCTGCATGTCACAGTAACTGTAACGTTGGCATCTTCAAAACAACATGATATGTACCCTGTATCCATAAATTTGGGCTCTTTTCTCCCTAATTGCTTTTGAGCAGCAACATTCCCAGCCTAAAAGGGTGCATTCAGGCTCCAAGAAGCCTACAGTTAAAGCTTTAGATAAAACAATAATAAACCAAAAAAAATCCTCATTACTTGGTTTCTCTTTCCCAGGAGGGAGAAAGAAAAAGGTAATACCAGCCATACATTTAAGTATCATCCTGCCTTTTTCATAACACTTTATCATTGCTATAGCAACCAAAAAGACTATTAGGAAGAGAGGATTAAGTCTGCAGACGAGGCACACACAGAAGGAGCAAGTAGACTACCAAACTCTGACCTCATTTGCAGAAGAATGGCCTTGGTAACAGAAAGCCAACAAAAAGCCAATAAAGTAAGCATGGGATCATAGTGGCATGCTCTCCCAAAACACTATGAGAGAAAGCAAAGAGGCTTATTCTGCAGTCCTGTATGTGGGTGTGTAGCAAAGGGTGGGTGCTGGGTCTGCGATTGCAAAGGTCAGAGCATGCCCAGGGACCCAAAAACCAGAAAGATCAGGGCTGTTAGTGCCTGTTGACCACCTTGAGTCTTCTCCCTGGCAGAATGCTCTTGGGATGTGACCCTTGGCAGCTGACTGGCTCTGTGTTGGCGATGTGCCTAATACCCTCAGCAGGCAGCAGTTATCATCGTTTATTTTTATTTATTCACTTATGGCTGGATCCTTGGCTCTCAGCATCTGTGGTGCAACACAGATCTCTCAAGAAAATCCCACAGCCTTGTGTCAACCTTGCTTTCCTACATTTCACCAATAACAGTCCCGATACAAATCCCTCCTCTGCTGTCTCCTGAAGCACCTGAGCCCAGCACATAGCCACCACTCTTTATCTGCCTTACTTAGGGTAACTGCATTAAATCAGCTGTGCTGCAACACCTTGGTTCTGCTAGTCAAAGGTGCCACACTGAAAGCAAATGCATTCTGTTTCCAAACCCCTATCATGCTGTGTATGTGTGGGAGCATAAATTTGGGGTTGAAAAAAAGAGGGAGCTTCAAACCCTCGGGTTCACCTGGTCATCCCTCTCCTTTTTCAGTAAGATGAGATCATCACAACCAGCAAATATTTAACAGCAGAACTCACGCCTCTACAAAATATTCCCTACAACCATACCGATACAACTACAGTCCCAAGCCTCTTTGTTTCCACTGATATTCCATGAAAGCTCAGCACAAAACAAGCTACTCTGACATCCAAAATTACATTCAAATGAAGGTTTCTGGAAATGCCAGTGTTCAGATCAAGATTTCCTGATGCTGATCATCAAGTGAAGGATTTACAGGCTGTGATCACAAGGAAGAAGGAAGGATGCTCTTTCAGAAGGCAACTATTAGCTGGGTAACATACAGGCGCTCTTGTCCCTCTCACAGCATTCAGCAATCCTCATGATTCAAGTCCTGCAGATCCAGCCTTATTGGATTTAAAAAGCTATGAGAACAAATGGCCTGTTCTCAGGCTGCAATGGGAGATCTGGAAGGTTGCATTTTTTGACTGGCAAACTGAGAAAAACTGTTTAGAAAACCAACCAGGACAAAGAAAACGAAAATCCCACAATTTATATCATCACTGTAACCACACACAAAGGATTCAGATAGCTACAGTTAGCTTCTTTCTGTGCCTATGAAAGTAGATATTATTTTAATGACAGTATGCAACCAAAATGGTATCTTTTTCTTTCCTTTCTAAGACAGAAATTGATTTCCTTGATGTGGGACACAACACTGAATGTAGCAATAATTTTTTGGAAGAGATTAGTGTAATCACTGTATGGGAAAACTGCACCTTGTTAAACACAAGTATGGTTTATCCACTCGCTGAAAGCAAAGGATGAAAATTATGATGACAAGCACACACTGCCAGACTCTAGACTGCATCATTCAGGAACAAAATTCAAATAATTTCTTGTGGGCAGCTGGCTGACAAAGCCACACAAAGACATCTAGATTATTTACCTTGAATCATCTGCATGATCTACCTAACTGGAAAGGAAATGGACCCAAATGCCACTCCTGACTTTCTGAAAAATACTGTCATTCTGCACAGCTCTGCCTGGCTGAAAAAGGCTTGAGGAACACTGCTTAAACTGGGATCATCTGCCTGCACAGGTAACACCAGCATCATGTATCTTCTTTGACTTCTGCTCATTTCAATTGCACACCAAAATCAGCTACGTGCATTTTAGCAGGGGATGGAGAAATCAGATTTCCCCCACTGCCCAGGAAATGTGACAGAAGTGCAATTCTGCTGAGGAAGAAGACCAGACCAGTTTACAAATTTACTTTCAAAAACTAGTAAATCAAATGAATGCTTAAAAATGTCCATACAAAATTAGCATTTTCCAAATGTTTTCCTTTTTGATCCAAAAGAGGGGCTTGTATGAAAGCTTCCTTTGACTTGTTTGTATTATTTTTTTTTTAATTAGAGTAGAAACAAAAATAGTTTAGAAAAAACACATTTGAGTCATAACAAAATGTTTCATTGCCTCTGACCCAGCAACCTCAAAATGCAGATTTTCTTGGGCATTTTTGTCTGTTTCAGAAGAAAACACATGTACTATTTTTTAGTCAACCTTAATCCTCTTAATAGCCTCTCTGCTTTCATTTCAGTTTGTAAATTCTGGCTGGTTCTGTACATCACTTATTATCAACTTATTCCATTTTACTCCCAGTGAAACAAAATACAATCAAAGTAGGTTTGCAGGAGTCAAAGCCCTAGTTTTCTTTATAGCTTTTCTTCCGAGCATTCCATAGTGTCCTTTTCTTCGTTAAAGGTACAGTTTTTGAGTATTTAAAGAATCCTGGTCTTCCATTTGTTTATTCCAACAATGAATGCAATTATGAAAAGTGAAATCACACATATTTGCTGGAGGACAACAGGTATTTTCAGCATTTTTACTAGTTCCCTTCAACAAAACTCTGACGTTTAGATTTATCGAGCTGTGTTCTTATAATAGCCAACAGGATTCAGTTAATAAACTTCAATAAACTTCCCTATTAAATTTCTCTCAAATAGGTTTGTTGTCACTTGCAGCATCTAATCTATTCATTGTGAAGCTATTAATACTGACTGCAGTGAAATGGAGTTTCAGCAAATTAGGTTGTTAAGCTCTGGGCCATCTTCTGCCAAGAGAAACATCCTGTGCTTTTATACAGAGATGGGAGCAAAAGTATTTCTTTGCCCCTTTTTCCCTTCCTTTCTTCTGCCATGATTTCACATGACAAACCTCTGCTGGATTACAATCTGCAGGCCATGTTCAAAACACACAGTCAGTCTAAATCGATTTATAAATATTTGCTCCCTTACAGATTCTTTCTCAACTGCCTGGAGCAGAAACGCTGTCCCAGGATAGGGCATTTCTTCATACCACCACTACCCCTTCCAAGGATTTACAGCTCGACTTTATCTCAACTATACAACCATGCATTATCCCTAATTGTTCTTGTTTATGATTATTTATCACTAAACCTGAGCTCTTAGCCAAGATGTGCAGAGAGCCTTGCCTATGGTGGAAATTGGATCATGGTTACAGGAATCTATATAAGCAGCTATGCTTTCTTCCTTCCTCTTTCACAGTCATCATATTAAGGTTGCTCTGCAGCAATACTCCGCCAGATCTAATACTCCCCAAAGCCTGCTCTGATTTCAGAAATTGCCTTGCCCTTACTTTTCCTCTTTAAAACTGATCCACCTAATGACTGAACTTCCAATTATATGGCTGTCAATCCTAAAATCAAAGCCAGTTCATAATATCTCCCAAAGGAAGAATGTCATGTCACTCACTGAAATCACTGCAACAAATCTCAGTTAACTCAGTCCCAGGCAGCAGAGAGGCAAAATAAGCCAGAAGAATATCAACACTGGGATTACTTTTGCATGTAGGCAGAAATAGGAATTAAATTCCCTGCGTTTTGATCCTTGATGCAGAAAATCATAATTTTCCTAGCATAAAATGTACTTTTTACTGGGGGGGGAAAAAAAAAAAAAGGAAAAAAACAGCAGAGGCAATTTGCTAGTCTGAAAGGCTGATGAGTTTCAACAAATGGACAATACCGCTCTGCTGTCATCTACCTGGAAGCTCTCTCTACTTGATATGTGATTATCAAGATGGGTCATTTTGAGGCCATTTTGCTGACATTTAGCCAAACCAACAGTTGCTTAAGAGGGTTGCAGAAATTTATGTCTTACAAACAGCAATCCCTCATGACTGATTCGGCATGTGGACTATTCCCACCAAACACGCCCTCCATCTGGGCAATGGGCCCCAGGAAGGGGTATCCATGGGGTCAGGGGAAGATGAGAGTGTCTGTAAGAGTTACAAGAGGGAACAGAAGAAGCAGAAGGGCATAGGGGATGAAAACAAAGAGCTTCATTAAGAAAACGCCAGTGGTGGTGAGAGGAGGAATAAAGGAACAGCCTCCTACACTGGGTAAACTGAAGTTTTAAAGTCCTGATATAAATCGACTATGCTACTTCTTTTGCAGTCTCTCCCTGGTGGTGTGAGCACTAATACAAGCATCCGTGGCTCTGGGACAGGAAGAACTCTGGAACACCAGTCTGTCTAGTGAAGAGCAGAAGTGGCAGGATTCAAGCAACTACGGCAGGATGAGATGCTAGAAGTCAGCCCGTAGGCTTGCTCTCGATTAGCAGAGAAGTGACACCAGGGACTCTCATCCTGCTTCCTAGCCATTGATTTCCACCAAACAGCCAGGGGACACTCTGAAAACTCTCTTCTCAAGTAGTAGCCTGAACTGAAACAGAAACGGAACTTGTAATCATATTCCAGAGGGGAGAACAGAGTGGCATTGCTATTGCTGTTTGTGGCTAAACCAGGGACCCCCAGGTTCCTGATGAATCACTTGAAACAGAGAATAAACTTCCCAGGACTGTGGGCTTTGCAGTGGGCAGGGAGATGCTCAAGGGCAAGGATTGCTGCATCCCTCAGGTTCATGAAGCACCTTGCCCCTGCCAACTCATCAAAGGTGAGCAAGAACAGTGTCAGGCAGTGACATATCCCAGTGCACTGCACAAAGGGACAGGTTCTTGGCAAATTGTTCTGTCTTATTTTTAAAGCAATGATGATGAAGAAATAAGATCTGCACATTGGCAGATGATGGTCTCTGAATGGTCACTGAGGCTGCTGCGCCTGCCAAGGGCCATCCCAGGTTCAACTTTGAGAAGTCCTCTACATTTACGTCCATCAAACCCTGAGCATCACTGAAAACAGAGCACAAAGTATTTAAAGCATTTCGAGGGGGAGTTCAGATTTAAACAGACACATCTCTTGTTCTACACCACATCCCCAGTCGTGCAGTGATGGTACTCATAAGACCGAAGTGTCTGCAGAAGACAAACACTTTTCTTTAGTCCAATTGTTTTTGAACAGTTTAGCACTCAAAACCCCAAAATAATGCAAAGTATTTTTATATCCATGAATATTTCGGTGAGTTCCGTCTAGGCATCTGCAGCTGCATTCATGAACAAGGCAAGCAACCACAGCTACCTTGGACTTCCTGTGAGTCCTCTGCACTGAATCTGCCTATTCCAGTATCACAACAGGAACAAGAATAAATGGGAAAAAAAAGTCATCACTAACTTTGCCTGCCAACATGCATGTTTGTATAACCACAACTCACTAACTTGAAATTAAGGAGTCCCCACACCCTAAAATGATCTCTCTGAGACACGACATGAAAGCTGACTGACTTCACAGGAGGAATGGGGGCATTGTTTGATGTTAATTTTAAAAGGAAAACAAATAGAAAGACAAAGTATTCATTCTCTAATATCTTTAAGCCACATAAAGAGCCATAGGTGTTACTCTGAGCAAGTAAGGAGTGTTTAGACAGACTGTTATAGATCAGTTGATGGTGTTCTCTGAATATCCTATCAAGCTGAGTAAAGGCATTTCCACCTCTCTCAGAGCTTGGCTGCTTGCTGTTTGTTTTATATGCTATACAGATTCAACACAAATCTGACACAAATGTCATACCGGTCATATCAATCCATAAAGGAGTGAACACGCATCTTGAGAAAGGCTACGCATGACAACAGCAGTGCTTTCATGGTCCAAATTTCCATCCTCTCTCCACTTTATCTAGGCACTAGCAGCAAAGGGTCAGCATGGCAAACAGGTTATAATGAGCTGCAATTGCTCTTTGAAGTGTACCAGGGATGGGGTTTGAGATCCCTGGAGGAATCAATTTCTGCTCCTTCCTCTTTCTTTTTTTTTCCTCCTGCCCTGCTTGTCTGTGCTTTTAATTACACCAACCTCTAGCCTGTTTTTACTGCTGTATTGCCAAGTTATCTCCAGACAATGACACCCACCACCCCTGCACATAGCTAAACTGAAGCATCTTCATCTTGCAACACTGAGATACATCCAGCGGACCTCGTGTCTCAGCAGAGAGGGCAGATTTGGGGAGAGTGACCCAAACCTGACTCGTTGCTAAACCGCAGCTTTCACCTTCTGGAGTGACAGTCTCCTACCCAAGCAGGAATTTTACCTACTTTGTTTTCTAAATAAGTGCTTCCTAAAAATGCAGGATAATACAGCCACCTGAAGATAATTTAGAACTTCACCCACACTCCCTGCAACACATACAGTTGTCCCTGCTGAGTTCATAGCGCAGATACGATTTCAGCCTGGAAATCACAGCTTAATTATATTTTTGGGTGGGTGGAAGGAATTTGATGGGAGATTTCATTTAGGAAACAATCAGGTCTCGGTTGGGTTAGAAATCAGGATATTAATGGTCCTCATTTTAATTTTCCTCTCTGACTCAGATTCCCACTGTTTGAATTTGAGCTCAATTTGTTCTGTTCATTATGAAGAAATCCACATGAATTTGACATTAAACTGATTACCTCTGAAAACAGTAGCAATAATTTCCCTTTTTCCTGTGTGTGTTTCAGATTAAGTCTTTGTGGTTGATATAAAAACGCAGGGGAGAAATAATAAGGCAAAAGGAAATCAAGTATTTATTCTGGAAGGCTACTTAGAAGAGGAAACATGCAATGACACTTATGCATTTGGGAAGAAAAAGCAAGGGGTAGGGACAAACTATACCCTCATTTCTATTTCCCACTTCAGCCCATTTGCATGGGAATAAACAGGGGATGAATGTGGCTTTCCTAGCCAGGAATAATATCTAGTGTGCCAATAGTGGGGATCTTAGGGCTTTGATGGGTTTTACTGGCAAAGACATGCTCCCTCATGAACAGACCCTTAGGGCCACAAGGATGAATTTGTATTTAAGACCTACCATCCTTCAGTAAGAGCTGCCAGAGGTCCTAGGCTCCAATCTGCAACAGCTATTGGGGTTCTTGTGACCCCCATAGGCCTTAGTGGTCTCAATGAGACAGACCCACCAGGTCACACCCGCTTTCAGCCATGGGCACCCAGTCTTTGCCCAGTGTCTGTCTCCTGGCTGGACCTTGGACCTGTACTGTAACTCAGTTTCCAGCCCTGTCTCAGCCAAGATCTTCTGCTGGTCTGGGCTGGAGCCTTGACCTGGTTCATCCCCTCATATTGTCCAGGACTGTCAGCTCTGCCTTCTGGCTTAAGCCCCTGTGGCACCATGCCCCATCAGAGAGGGTTTGGCTTGTGCTCGACACCTCTCAGCTCCCAGCTCTTCTCCATCATGAAACAGGTCTGCTCTTACAGCTCTCTGATGTTTCCTGTCTTTCAGATGAGTGGAGCAGCAACATAAGCCACCAAGAAGTCCCTCCAGGAGACCTCCACGGATGAGAGCAGTGGGAATGATGAGCAGTGCTTTGGGGATGAGTAGATGTAAAGCATATATGCATATAGCCAAAAGACAAGAGGTGCACATATTCCTGTTTGTATAGCAAGACTTCTAGCGGAATATACTATTCAACTTGCTGTCTAGTTTGTAAGCCAAGACTCAGAGCATTACAATGGGAGCACGGCACTTGACCCAACACAACAGACTTCTGGAGTACTTTCTATTTTCTATGAAATCTGGTGGCTTTACCCCTAGCCCATTTATTTCCCCAAAGAGAGAAAAACTATGAAGATACAGTAAGTGTTTGCTATCAATGAAGTCATAATTCCCTTATTTGCAAACCTGAATGAACATAAACCCCATCTGTACATCTTCCTATAACAAAGCCTTGGACCAGTGAGAAAGTCCTTGGTCTCTGCTGCTCTTGAGCCTTACCAAAGCAAGGAACATTCCTTTCTTTAAAGGACAACTTCTATTTTCCCTCTGGAAAAAAAGAATCATACACCTCCCCTGCCCCCAACTTGAAAACCCAAAGGGTAACAGACTACCACATAGTTCATAATGATTTTTTTCTCTCTCACTTTCCTCATATCCAAAGAGAGACGGTAATTACTGTATTGCCTCTCACCTAAGACATGGATAAAAATAGGCTGGTGTCACATGGCTGTTTCATGCTATGACTGCTTGTTTGCAAGGCTGGCTGAGCTATCCAAGTACTTTTCGACAGTGACGCTCCAATTTCCTCACGATCCTGAGGTGGCCAACTGGATGTACCCAAAGCTTGGGTCCGTGCTGCACCATCAGGGCTCAGCAGTGCTCATGCTTACAGCAGTCCCCTGCTCCTCTTGCCATCTGTGCCATGCAGACAGATACCCCAATTTCTCTTGCTGGCTCCATCTGTGGGCCCAGCACAGATCCACGATTAGATTAACAAAACACAGGTACAGCAGAACTGGAATAACAGTGATGCTGTTAATTGCTTTTAATCTCTAGCTCTTTTTAGAAAGTGTCCTTAGCACAAGAACCAAAAAAATCTGCGGTTACAACCAAGCAGTCATCTGCTCCTCTTTCTCCTCATGAACTTAACACAAAGGAAAACTATTGTTTTCCTTCATACATTTCACTTTTCAGCCTTCAAAGTAATAAGCTTTAGCAAACAGTCCATCCTACATGCATCCCTTTTGTTCTAATGCATCCCTTTTGTTCTAGTTTTTCAGCTTTGCACCCAAGTGCCTGTATTAGGACCACATGCTAAATACCCTACAGGAAAAGGGAAACTTCATTTTTCTACTCGTGAGGTAATCAGCTTGGTTCAGCTTTTACACCCCTGAAGTTTTCAGCACTGGGAAAAGAAATGCAGAGCACAGGTTGGATGTGAAATAGATGGCAAAAATATCCAGCCACACCAATGCTGTGAAAAAACTGGGCAAGGTTGCAGAGTGGGAGTGCAAGGAGCAGAAATCTACCTGGATCCTGAAACTGAGACCATGACCATGGGTGGACAGGCATGCTCTTCATTCAACAGTAGAAGAGGAAAACCATGGCCAGTTTCTGTTCCCTTCCTCCTGATGTCAGTGGTATAACAACCCCAAATCCACACCACTACTAAGCCATAATGAGCAAAGGGAAACAAAGCCAGATATATTTTTTACTAATCCATAACTAAATGCTACCTTCAGGAAATATCTGAAATGGTCTTGTATGCCTTAGGATAAAACGAGTATAGTTTTCATTACAGAGCACATTACATCAGGCAAGTTTTGGGTTATGCCTGAAATTCCTGGTATGATAAATGAGAATATGAAAAATAACATTATGATTAATTACTTGGGGGGGTGTGGGTGGGTGGGAATAGCAGATTAAAGAGGATATGAAGCTGAAAAGAGCCATAAACAATGTCATATCTGCTAAATCAGAAAAAAACATAGCTATATGTCTAAAGGAGTGATGCACTAACACAGACACCATCTTCCAGACTGATGCTCAGGAACTTCATGAAGGAAGAAGGGGGGATGTGATGTCATATAGAGGTGCTGGCCATCATACAGGAATATGGATAACTAGAGTAGTCTTGTCTGGGATGTTATCACGTAGCAGGAGGCTGCAAATATGCTGAATGATATCAGGGGCAAAACAGATTTAACTAGGAAAGTACCCCAGCTGGAGGATGTCTCACTGCTTTCTGCTCTCGCAACAGAAACATCAAAACTCAGCACTGGCCCAGGACATGGAAAAGTAGAGTAGGGTCAGGACCTGGATGATAGGGTGATTCTGGGGAGAAAGGATCATTTTCTCCCTTTTTTAGAACAGAGGCTGCTGTCTGAAGGCTCTGGGAAAAACGCCAGAATGTTTAACTTGGGATAATACAGATACTTTCATGTGAAAGGTGTCTAGGCTGGGAAGGCTGGAAAGGGATTTTTGAACAGGTACGCGAGCTTGTTGTATCAACCTCAGGCAGGGAAAGCTTCTGACCATACAACTCAAGGCTCACACTTCAACCCCCTGAGCTTTTATTGCATGCTTGTAAATAAAACATTAATGAAACAGCTCCTTTAAAGATGGATATATATTTAAATATTAAGAGGAAGACAAGAACTGTGAAAACCACAGTGCCCCACTGTTCTGTTCATGCTGCAGCTCTCCGGAGTGTTTTGTCTGAGCAAAGCCCTAAGACCACAAATGTTGCTTTTCAGCTGAAATAAACAGGATAAAGAGAGAAATACCTGGAGCCCTGTGCAGCTGGGATTACTGTTGATGTCAGGTGCATTTTCCATATGGATCTGACTACCCGCTGCTTTGGAGATGCTATTTCCCAAATAAATGTTTTTAACCTCCACTTTGCAAATACTTCTGTCTACCAGAGAAGAAAAATACCCCAACAACAACAAATATTGTGCCTGCCTGCGTGAAAAAGAGGGAGGATGAGCCTGTATAATAGTACAACTTGTTCAAGTCACTTCAGTGTTCCACCTAAAAGGCTTCCCTTCCAAGACAGTTATCAGGCTGTTTCCGTACTCAGTAGAGAGATCCAGGCCCTCTAGATGATTCATCTCATCCAACGTTACACAAGGAAAATAGCTGGATGAAATCTGCTTTGAAGATGCCTCCCCTGGCAGTTTCCAACTGACCTTTAAATAACAGGCACATCTAGTAACACGCTCTCACCACACTGGGATGAAGACTGCCCACTTGAAACCTCTTCACAGTTTCCCCAATTTATGGTCATACTTCCTCCTTTGCACAGAAAAAAAAAATGTACAACTGAAAAAAAAGAGATATCTTTCTTTTGCTGATGAGCCCAGAAGATCCTGTTTGCTAAAGCATATGCCTTGGTAGCCTCAGTTGCATCACAGAGCAAGTCAACTTCCGTGCTAACTAAAGGAGCAAACATTTTATGCATAACACATTTTGGTTTGCCACTGAGACGGAGCAATCGATGGCCAAGGGAAACTGGCTCTTGCTGTAATCTTTGTGTGACAACTGATTCCCCTCTGTATTAGAGAAACCTGGCTGGTGCTCTCCAGTCTTTAATACAAAGACAGAGAGAGATGTGAGCTCAATGAACATGGATAAATCTGGCATTTGCAGTAAGAGTATCTTATAGTCAACCTTATTAATGAATCATCAGTGCAAAGTGAAATAATCCTGGGACAGAAACACCAGCAAGTAGAAGTACAGTACACCTCCATGTTAACTACACTGCCTTCCCCTTTTCACTGATTTGGGCAATATGTATAATGTTCAGAGAATGGAATCATATGTCCCTAGTTTGCCAGTACTCAGTAGCCAATATTACTAAAAGCCCAGTCAAAATCCTTCAAGCCTATCCTCAGGCAAAACTCACCCTATAATCAGTGGGAATTCTGTGAGAATAAAGACTGAATAAAAAACAAAGTCCCAACTCAATTTTCAGTTGAGATTTGCAGATCAACCATCAGGACTGGAAATATGTTTGATTTTTATCATCACGAGAGAACAGCTGGGCCCAGTAATCCCAATTCTACCCCCTCTTAATTCCAGCATCAACTGGGCAGATACACAAAACAGAGTTTGGAATCTGGTTGCTCAAGGTTAAACTATAAAGCAATTTCTGAGGCTCTTTTTCTGGTATTCCCTTACCACTGCTTTCCTGCAACTCCATGAAAAAGACTTGGTTTAAAAAAGCTGTTCAGATTTCCTCCAGTGCCAGACACCACATTTTGTTTGGCATATACATTTCTGATAGCCTTTCCACCGCAGATGTCTATAAAGTTCACATCAGTCAGTTCTTCAAACTAGGTATATTAACACCAACACAGACAATTTTGTTCCAAGCACAGTTTTTCCTTACGTCTATGTTCTGCTGCTCATTTTTGCTTCTGTAAAGATGACAGTATTGCTACATATTCCAGGACAATCAGGACTCTTGTGATGCTTAACACAGACTGTACAGTGCTGTAATGGCCCATTTTCACGGTCAGCAATGAGGCCTGACACATCAGCAGCTTCTGGCACTAGCAGTTTGCTGAGGGAAAGGGGAGATTTCAACTTCATTTCATTTCTCTTTTTTCCTTTTCCTAAATTCTTTCCAGAAATGACAATTCTTGAAAATGCACATGTAGAAATAAAGAAAGAAAAGAAAAAAAAAGGCTACAACCACCATAAAACCTCCACCCAGTTACCACTGTAATATCTCTTAGGTGGGAGAATAGGGTCCAGTGACATTTGAGGTGAGGAGGAAAAGGCAGGGGGGAAAGGGGCCACACATTTCAGACTCCTTTAAGCCATCACAAGAGTTAAGAGATATGAAAAATAATTTATAATTACCTCTGTTGAGTGAAGCTGAACTGTTTATATCTCCAGTAATAAAGGAAGACTCGGACTGCTTTCGAACTGTGTCATTCCACATCCTACGAATCCGGCTCTGAAGAGGGATTGAACCACAGCAGGTAATGAATTTTTAGCAGCTGCAGAGAGGTTTCTTTCTGCCTCACTAAAGATGGCTATTGGCACGTCTAGCTCAGGATGAGACTTGTTTGTAGCCAGCTGTAAGCAAGCGGTTGCTGTTTTGCTATAACCTGCCTTGTGCACGTCAGACCCTGCCTGCCTAACTTCGTAACACGAACGCATAGCTCAAAGAAGAAGTGCATAATTGAATTGCTTACATCTTAATTAAAAAAATCATGCATGAGAGGAACCCAGACCCATGTGAGCTACAGGTTTACCAATACAGCACCAAATAATGGAAAAATAACTTAAACACAGAAGCACACATGCTTCCCGTACTAACTCAGACAGCTTGATTCTTATTTTTTTGAAGTGTAACAGAAGACTTGTTCTGTGTCTTGGTGTCCCTGAATGAACAGAGGTTTTATATAGCTATTTCCCATCTTGGGGATACTGTGAGGAAAAAAATTCCCCACAAACAAATGACTTCTGTTCACCTACTGAAAAATCTGTGATGGTTTTGCCATCTGTGGTAAAGCCCCTGCTAATGGGGAAAGTGTCCTGAATATGCTGGCCTTCCGTTTTGTTTCTCAAATATGCTCTATCTGCCACTGTGGTTTTTATATCATTTTCTCACTCCTCCCCAAAGAGACCTTGCAAAAGATCAAAAAATCAGCCAGTATCCATCTTGTGAGCGGTTTGACAATCCCTGTGTGAAGACGACTGGAGAACCCAGGCCTCCAGGGGAAACTTGCCCTCACCTCACATTTCAGAGTATGATGGACATATCCCATGGCTGCATGAAAATGGTGCTTAGCAGGTCTGGGGGACTGGGAAGCCTGGTTTCCAAAGTGCTAAAAATCCAGCACTTCCCATAGTGAGAGCTTAGCCATGAGAGATTTTTCAGGGCTTAATCATGTGGTACAAGCTGAAAAGTCCTAGTCTACTCATTAACTATGTAGTAACAGCATCTCCTAATCATGCATTAGCCCTCTATAAATGGGAGTACAATGTGACATTAGGTCCATGCGCTTTTACAGTAATTATTTTTCACCTGGACATTTAATCTAATGTATTTCTCTGACATGATCCACTGCGGACTAATTATTCTGTTTGCTATGTGCTTCTCAGAGTAAAAAGGGATCTCAAGGGTTTCCTCCTCATGGTCTTCTCTATTTAAAGTTAGGAGTCAGATGCTTTCAACAACTCAGAGTGATCTCCATCCACTCTCCATCACCTGTGTGAGGTTTCTCCTGCCCATAAGAGGTCTCAGGTACTTTCATCCTTCCAAAGACAAGCTTTTGCAGGAAAAATAATCTTCCTTTGTACTTTAAACCTTGTCTGCCATGAGGGTACTGCTGCTAGGAGACTCAGTTCACCCAAAAAAAAGCTTGTTTTCTTGTGCTGAGACTGACAAGAGGGAGGACCCATTAAAGTAAACACTTCCTGGAGAGGAGGGCACCAGAGCAGTAGCTAAGTTATGTAAAACTTTCAAAGCAGCCACCTAAATGGATAGAGTTAGTTTTGGACACCATGATTTCTGTGGGTTTTGATGGCCTACTGGAGAGAAGTTCTATATTCTAGTGCTTTTATTTACTCTGCATAACTTCCAGACCTATGCAAACGCCAAAGTGAAGCTCTTGGATGACATCTTGGAAACTGCCGAAAATAAATAATAATTTGCTCCAAGACATAAATCACAAATTAGGTTTTCCCAGGAAGTTATAAACTGTTACTTGCTGCATGTCTTTCACAATTTAATAGTGGAACTGTCATGTATAATTACTTCCATTACTAATACTAAATAAATTTGTGTTTGGTTTCTATTGATTAAGAAGTAAGCTTCTTCATTTTATATGAACTGTTTGCCCATAAATCTGCATCTCTACATACAATTTAGTTCCAAAAATGCTAAGTGCACCAACTACACAAAGTCTGAATTTTCAGGTGACCAAAGCATAACAAATCCAGTAACTTAGTCAGATAACCTGACGCCAATGGATTCTCCTAAGAGGTCTATGAACTAAGGCAAATTGATCAAACTGCTGAACGCCAGAAAGCGAGTCCTTTCACTGTGAAGCCTGTTGCAAGATTCTCGTATACTTTTTTTTTTCATCAAGAAAAATACTTGGTCATTATAGCATCATTCCTGGACACGTTAATAGTGGTGGCAATCTTCATCTCGTGATTAAAGGCTGCACTGGAATGTAGCACAGCTGACAAAATGCTCTCAGTTCCTGATTCCATGACCACCCATCTGTCCCTGGAAGGCAAGTTTGGACCTTCTATTCCCAACGCAATTATGTAGAAGGTTCTTGGGAAACACAAATTGCCATCACATCTCAAGGGAAGCCACTGTGCTGAATTCAGGTCCAGAAGGGAGGGCAATCTCTCTGCAGGTGCTCTGGGGAGAGCCCTAAGGCAGCTCCTTTGGTGCTGAAAGGAGCTTTCCTCCAAGAATAGCTGACAAGGGTATTGGTGTGGCAGTGCAAATCACTGGGGCATGAACAAGAAACGTGGGTTACCTGTGAGCCTGTGGAGTATCTTCCAGGTGTCCTTGACCCCGAGGTTTTTCCTGAGCCGATAGAACTCTCTGTACTTTTCCCACTACAGCAATGCGTGCGCAGGCATTTTCCATACTCTTTACGTACCTAGCCAAGGAAAGCGCAATGGTGGTTAGCAGGCAGCTCCTCCTCCAACCCACCGCCTTCTGATTTTGAGCACAGCCCCTGATGTTTCCTCAGTGGTTCATTAAAGCAATAGCTGCTGCAGTACGGGGGGAAGGAGTCTATTACACCTTGCAGCAGAATGCTCTCAAGGCGTGAGCTCACGGTTTAACATCGCATAAGCGACTGCTTCCATGCAGCAAAGCTGCTTGTTGACACCAGCCAAGTTGTAGCGTCCTCTGAGGCACATCAAAAGAGCATGGGAGAAAGTACAGATACACTATTTATGACTTAAAATTAACATCCTCATGGATTTGATATAAAATAGCATATTGGCTCGTCAAGGTACTAAAAGTTATTGCTTCTGGCAGGGGACTAAAGTAAAAAAAATTCCAAGGGAACCACATAAGAGATATTGATTTTTTTTTTTTTTTAAAAAAAGTGTTTCTTGCTGTCAAATTGAAATTTGAGGAAACTGTAAAGCCAGCAGCCCTAGAGATTATATTCCCAGTGCTCAGGTGTGGCTGGAGCCTGCTTTTCCTCAGCACTGTGCAAGCCACTTATGTTTTAAATAGGCATTGCAATCAAACCTATGCCACATTCTTTGCTTCAGGGGAACTACACTAACTTGTGTCAGGGCAGGACCTAAGTTCTGACTGAGTTTCAGGTGTGACTTTTTATGGACAGCAATACCCAGAAACCAGACAGGACAAGACTGAAAATGAGCAGACTGTACTGAAGAGCCAAAAGAGGGTCATGTTGCCCATTGACACAAAAGAGCCCCAAAAAATCCATGCAAGTCCAAAACACCAGTTGAGAATTCTTGGAGCACATGGTTAGCTGTAAAATTTTGCCAAACTGTCTATGAGCATTTCACAACTCCACAAAACAACTGTTTAAATAGCAAATTACAGCTTTTTCATTAGGCTCTTCCTTAAGCGCTTGAGACAAACACAATACCACAAGTGCCCAATATGCTCGAGTGCCTAATCAATCCTTTGCTGAGAGAAAATAATTCAATTGCTTTAATTAGCCACCCACTGCTTGCCTCTCTGCAGCATTTTGCTGATTTTCTAGTCCACGACAGATAGGAAAGGATTCTTTTTTCTCTTCTTAAATAATACCTCCCTCAGCTCTTAGGTCAGAGAGATGCATCCACCCCACAGCAAGGCACCAGCTGCATTCTCCTCTCTATGCTGCCATAAATCACGAGAGACTCCACAGTCATCAGTGATGGTTTAAGGGTGTAGATTGTCTTAAGATAGAAAAGAAATGGTTCTTTCATGCTGAGTGAGAACTGCACTAGTTGAGGACGCTGTGGTGCCGTGCTGGGAGGCTGGGCTAGGGACTGACCCTTCGTGAGGTGCATTGGAGGCCAGAGAATGGACTAGTGAGAATGGTGCAGAAATTCAAACTCCTCATCAGAGAGGCACCTGCAGGTTTAAGTAGCAATGGTGATGCTTACTACCTTCTTGCTGTCATCTTGTCTTGAAACTTTCTTGCTGAGAGTTCTGGGATCATCAGCAGGTAGTTGCATCTAGATAAGGCTTTTAAACTACTTAAGATGCAAAAATTTGAGATGCAATGACAAAACTCTGAACACCCAAAGTTTTCCTTTGGTTTCAAGAGAGACATTTTCATGCAGCTCTGCAGATCCTTCCAGAGGCATCACTCACAGAGCTCACTTATTATGATGAATTTTGATCATTGAATCATAGAATCATAGACTGTTAAGGTATTGGAATGGACCTTAAAGATCATCTAGTCCCAACTCTGCTGCCATATGCAGGGAGACTTCCCACTAGACCAGGTTGCTAAAGGCCTTATCCAGCTTGGCTTTGAACACCGCCAGGGTTAGGCCATCCACAACCTCCCTGTGCAACCTGTTCCAGTGTCTAACCACCCTCAAAATAAAAAATTTTTTCCTAATATCTAACCTAAATTTCCCCTCTGTCAATTGGTACCTATTACTCCTTGTCCTGTCACTACAGTTCCTGATGAAGAATCCCTCTCCGACTTCCCTGTAGGCCCCCTGCAGATACTGGAAGGTTGCTATGAGGTCTCCACGCAACATTCTCTTCTCCAGGCTGAACAGACCCAACTTTCTCAGCCTGTCTTTGCAGGGGAGGAGCCCCAGTCCTCTTATCAACTTTCTGGCCTCCTCTGCACTTCCTCCACCACTTCCATGTCCTTCTTATGCTGGGGACACCAGAACAGAATGCAGTATTGCTGGGGTATCACCAGAGCAGAGTAAAGGGGTAGAATCACCTCCTTCAACCTGCTGGCCACGCTCCTTTTGATGCGGCCCAGGATTCCATTGGCAAACTTGCTGAGGGTGCACTCGATCCTGCTATGTCTCCAACAAAGATGTTGAACAGTATCAGCCCCAGCATTCTGACCCCTGAGGGACACCACACATCACTGGTCTCCACGTGGACAGTGGGACATTGACCACAACTCTACGTGCAGCCATCCAGTCAATTCTTCATTCACCAAATGGTCCATCCATCAAATCCACGCCTTTCCAATTTGAAGACAAGGATGTCATGGGGGACAGTGTCAAACACTTTGCACAGGTCCAGGTGGATGATGTCAATTGCTCTGCCCCTATGTTTTCTTAGGTCAGATCTCCCTTCCCTGTACAGGAATATATGATTAACAGAGAAGCAAGACTGGGGCTCTCAGATGGAGAACAGATCTCAACACGGCCCTGACTTTACTCAGTAAGCCATTTCACCAAAAGACACTGGTTACACTGAGAAGCTGGGACCAGTGTATCCATATATAAACTCTTCCTTTTGTTTATATTGGTTAAAGAAACTGCCCTTTGAAACTAAGACATGCATAAAAAACTATCAGCAGAAATGCACAGAATTGGAGAGCTCTATACTACTACATTTCACTAGAGAACAAAAAGGTTCTTAAAAATATTTATTACTGATTGTCAGAGGCTGTAAGCCTGATCTACATATACACACACAGATTTTTATTACTTTTTTTTTTCTTTTTTCCCCCAGAGTTTACCGAAGTTACTCCACTGTTATCTTGCCAATGTTAATTGGGGCATACTTCAAGTTCCAGCGAGAAGCACTTGCTGTGCTTGCTCTGAGGAAGATTTCCAAAAGCCCACATCAGGCGCAAGCAATACAAAGGCTAATGAACTGTTGCAGAGCACACATCCTTCAGTTCTCAAAAAAGTGGGGGAAGCAGCCCCTATTACATACCATCAACCCATATATTCTGCTACAGAAGGGGTAATTTCCTGTAGGGACTGCAAATAAGGACTTAAAGCTCTATTTTGCTGTGAGCACTCAGCCACAGGAGCACTTTCTGAATGCTTGTGGATTCGCTCCCGTCTCACACCGGCACACAGGAAAGGAGAATCTGGCTGACAGCAGACAAGTCCTGGTACAGGTTTGCTATTGCAAAGCCCCACCTTTCCCTTGCCTCTGACACATGTGTTGCGAGCGCCCTGGCTGCTGAAATGCCACTGCCACATATCTTTGTTATCACCTCATCCCCCTGCATTTTGCTGATTTCCATTTTAAATACCACCCTTATTAGGTGCATAGAGATAAATCTGTGTGAGACAAATTCAGGGCACACAGATGATGCTATGCTGTGGTTGTTAGGCAACAAAACACCCCGTTACCAGTTCTCTTGCCACTGGGAACCATCTGTCTTACCTTTTTCTGGAGGACACAATGGAAAATGAATATAAACATTCCCTGCAGAGAATTGAATATGGTGAAGAGATACGCCATGATGACTGTGCTTTCATTAATATACATGAGTCCGAATGCCCAGGTCAGTCCTAATAGGCAGAGTAGGGCTATTGCACCTATAACCCAGGACCTGTTAGGAGAAACAAGAAAACAACAAAAAGAAAGGGATTGGTTTTTCACCTACACAAAAGAAGGCACGTGTCTACACGCAGGAAGACTTTGCCCCTGTTTTTAGCAAAAAGAAAACAGCATATCAAAATAAATCATAAGGAGCTTTGTCTTCAAGCTGGATGCAGTTTACAAATCTTCAAGCTTGAGGAAATGTAAGGAGATGGAAGTGTTATGAGCATAGAAATTTATCATAACCGAAGCACAATGTCTCCTTTTTCAACATGTAAAAGCAGTGTGCATGTAAATGACATGTAGATGTTACTTCTGCAAATGGATGAAATGAAAATATACCAAATGAAACAACAACTCTAATTTCCACATTTTTAGTGTCCACTGCCTTCATAGGAATGCCAGTTGGATTAGTTTCTTCGCACTTAACATCAAGATACATGTATTGCTGCATTTTAGCTAGTCTCCCATATGCCTGTAAGCCAGATAAACAACTACAGGCAGGTGTGCAAGCCCCCACTGCTTGCCAGATCAGCTCCACACAAGGATGCTCTTTGCGATGTTGCTTCACACTTCTTCCACTCTGCGATGAGGGGAACTGTGTATACGCGTATAGGCACTCACATGCTGCATCTGCTAAAATGGTAGCTGCTGCCACACTTCTGCTTGGAGAAAGGAGGGGTGATTCTTCTTCACATCAGCTGCAAAACTAAGATTATTGTTTGCTCCACCTCAGGAGGGGAGCGGGAGTAAAGCTACGGCCACTGCTTGGCCCCAAATGTTTTTCAATCAAATACGCGTAGTGGGCACTTTGCTTTCTCTCACTAATTTTCTGCTTGGAGAGAAAGAACTTGGGGACATGAGATGATTGCTGCATGTTAGTTTTTTCTGTGTGCTTTCAGGAAAGCTGGAAGCCTTGCTGGGATGTCAGGAGAAGTATTCCATGTTATGCTGCTAAATAACATTTACTCATCTGCTAAATTAGCTTCTCAGAGACTGATCTTCCAATACCAGGACAAGAGACTAAGTGTGACAAGCAGTACAGGAACTCAGTCCTGCTACTAGCCATCTCCCTAGTTTCCACATGCTATATTACCTACAACTTTAAAGGAACTGCAGCTGCACGGGAGAGGGGAGTCAACTTTTAGCTGGGAAACAAGCAGCACTGTGAGCATCCATTTCCCTTTACCTCAAGGCTTTGATTTCCTTCTGTTGTCCCCCAGTGTCATTAGGGTAACATCATAAAAATGAATGCACTGATACCCAGCCTTTGCACCCCTTCCTCACCATTTAACCCTTCTGTTCCCCAAAGCAGACAAGACTGCAGCCAGTCAGCACCTCTGCTTTCTTGTCTGCCCCAAAGCAGTCTGAGCTGCTGCAGAAGGGCTCGCAGGGACAGAGACCTATCTTACATTTCCAAGCCACTTCAACCTTGCAGAAACATGGCCAGGGTTTGGGTATATTTGGGCTTCCATCTGCTCAGCAGAGCATGGGGCAAGGGGGAGAAAGATGAAGCAGCAGTAACTTGCGGGGAAAATCAATCCTGCAGAGGTCAGGCAGACAATCTCCGCTGTGGAGATGCCATGGCAGCTACAACCTTGAATCCTTTTAGCCCGGCTTGTCACAAACAGAAGCATACCAATGTTGTATTCATGTCTTCTGTTGGTTTTTTTGGTTTTTTTTTCCTTTAGGTATTAGAATGAAAATGCAGCATTAAGTCTTCCACTGAAGTTTATAAAATATTTATTATTTAACCGCACAAGCAGAAGAACTCCCTAAGGTAATCGCTTATTAAGACAGTTCTTTAAAAATCACTATTATGTATCTAGCAGACCAGAACAGCTCCTCTGAAGTATTTCCAGTGTCAATCCCACTAATAAATATTTAGCATGATGCAAATTGGAAATGCACTCTCAACAATCCCTCAGAAAGGTAGCCACTAGATAAAGTTTACAGCATTAGTCGTTTGGGTTATTTTCTCCCTGAGATTCCACCACCAGTGAGAGCACACTATCATCCTAATTGCACACCAATTACAAAAAAAAAAACCAAGTACACTTTTTTTCTTTAAAAAAATCCCAAATGAAATGGAAAAGACTTTTTTTTTCCTCCGTCTTCTCATCCCCAATTAAAAGCTTACTGCACTTACAGAGGCTTCTAAAAATTAATTTCTGGATATCAGAAACGTATTCTGCTCTGAAGCACAGCCAATTCTTGAACCTGATTAAAGAGCCTTTGGCTGCAGAGGTGTGCTGGAATGAAACAGTTATTTAGTGAAAATATGCTACCTTCAGTGATGGAAAGGAATCTGTGGGTTAGAAGACCCCCAACAGTGCAAACTGCACGCATTACAGCGTTGCGTTTCAGAAAACAAGACCTGGAGATAAAGAGGGTGTGAAGATTACTACGAATAGCTCCATCCCGTATCCACAGAAAAAAAAATGAACCAAGCAATGAAAGAGACCGTGGGAGTGGTGCCGACAGAATGAACACAAAGGACTCTTCACCAGAAGAACAAACTGAAAGTCTACTGCAAAGTTGTTTTGTTTTTATTTTGTGCTACTGCACGTTATTTTCTGGTTGCAGGAGAAAGAGCATGGATGCCCTAAGGTATGTAATTTCTAGGCATTTTTGGCTTCCTTTACAGGGTTGGGTTTGGTTTTGGTTTTTTGTGCAGCTTGAGGTTTTTTGTCTTGCTCTTTGTACAGACTTGCTGTTGCTTTTTCACAGTTTTTCTTTTCCATAGCGGAATTTTATTTCAATAAAGAAAGAAAAACAGCCACGTTTTGGTGTAATTGAAAATCAGCAATTTACAATTAGGGACAATTAGGTACTCCAAAGAATAAGGAGCCTCCAATGCACCAATGCACATAGATTTGTTTGCACTATTCCCAGTAATTAGAAAGGGAATCATGGGGAACAGCACCCATGCACCTTTCTGAAAATTTGCTTCTGTATTTACAATACTATAAAGCACTCCCAGTGACAGAGCACAGTGAACCAGAAGGCTGCTATTGGGATAACAAGTCTGTACTATACAGAATTAACTTGGGAACTTTCACCTTGAATTCAAATAATGTCCAATTAAAGAACAGAAAGCCAATAGGGTGACAACTGGTTGGCAATACATATGCAGCACATTTACTCTGCACCTTAGCTGTATGCCTGACCATTTTCCTGCACAGTTTGCTCTTCTGCCTCAAAAGCGAATGACAGAAGCTTTAATGATTTTTCAATATTGATCTGACAGCTGGCTCATGAGACCACACTGATAAATGAAATTTATCAGCCATTCAGGTCATTCTTACTTGATGAAGGGTCTGTTATCCTCATAGCTAAAGAATGCGTAGACATAAAGACAAGAACACAAACATTAGAAATATAATGACATAGAGAATATAGTTTACTGCTAGTTCCCCTCCCTTCTCCCACGAGCCATCACCAAAAACAAAGGTGGACCAGCATCAGGTGTGCCTGGAACACACCAGCCAGCCTGGCTTGCTTCCCCAGGGAATTGAAACATGACCGAGGTCACTGGCTTCATGTACAGAAGCAGGCATTGCTAGCTGTGAGCTGCAGCTGCCCCTCCTGGCTTCCATCATGCAGCTGTCAACTGACTCTGAAATTTCTTTTAAAAATCATGGCTGTCTCCGGTGAAGACAAGTTTAGAAACTCCAGCATAGCCACCACAGAAGGCTTTCACGTTTCAAGTGGCAAAACTTCACCACGCCTCCAGCACCCTCTGCCTATGGGGCTGTAGTGTATTACAGGGATATCTTTACTGCTGTTTACTTTTTCAAAGTGGAAATCCCAAGTCGTCACATTATGAGTCAGACTGCAGCCTTCTTGAGGTAATGGCATCAGGATCTTCTAAAGTCCTGGTTAACAGAAAGCATATTTACTCCCATTTCACGGGGAAGGACAAAGAAAGGCCTCTCTCTGCCAGGCATATGTGCAAAGCAGCCCACTGCAGTGATGAAGAAGCCAAGATGGATCACTCAAAATGAGCTTCTATCACTGTGATGACACAAGATTATTATATATATATCTATATATGTGTGTATATATATATGCAGCCATTTTCCTAGGGGAGTCTCCCTGACCTTCTGGGACAGTCTGTGTGCATAATTCTGCCTGTGTGGCAGGTGACATGCAACACGTGGGGAAAGCAGGGCAACTCCCAGGCCTCCTCTCCCCATTGACACGGAGCTCTTGAACCTGAGATCCCTTGCAGAAACCACCATGGGTGCCAGAGATGGAGGATGACTCAATATGCTCATCTCATTACCCCTGGCAACATAGCCAGGGCCAGTCCATCCTGGTGGGACCTCCTTTGGTCAGTACTGGCAACCTGCAGCTCTTCTACAATGCAATTAGATGAAGACATAAGATAATCTGGAGCTGTCAGCTCAGCCATGTGGGCAGGAGCAGAGCCTGGATTTCTATTACTGGGTTCACGAGCACTCAGGTTTTATGGTAAAGACTTTACATTGAAAAGTCACCAGCGACAGATTACAAAAACAGAAAGTCAGGGAATTTTGTTACGCTGTTGCTGCTATCCCAACCCTCACAAAATTTTTCAGTGATTTATAATAGCCTTTCTTCAAGGCAGCTGAAGGCTCCATTTCATCTTTGTACAGACAAAATGCGAAATTGGTAAACTCAGATTCCCTTTAAGGCTGAGGCTAACACTTCAAAGCAGCTCAGGTGAAAACCATCAAAAAGACCTTGGCAGTTTTTACCCCACTTCCAACATAGATGTGTCTAGGATCCACTGCCCAAAGCAAACAGGTGGCTAAAGAAGTGAGATTTTCAAAGGTGCCCAACTTCCAAACGGTTTAATTTTGTGCACATAGGGCCCATAGAACTTAGTCCCTTACATCCTCATGAAATACAATCCTTTTCATTTTGCCAGTTCAAGTGTTGTAAGAAGCTTAACTCTTGGGTTAGCAACAATTTCTGACAAAAGCTACTCCAGAATGTTTTTGGTTTTTTACCCCTGGTAAAGTCTGTGAAACCTACCAGTGCTTCAGTAATACTGTGTCATTATCTGCAATACATAAAACCCATCACTTAGACAAGAGAAAAGCCGTGGAAGAGTCTTAGTTCCCAGAAAAATGGAGCTGCTAACTGGAAAACTGAGATTATATTCACTAGTAGTAAAAACAAATGAAATTTGAAGCAGAAATAACTGGGAAACCTAGCCTAGAACAGTTTGAGATGCTACATCTAAAGCGCTTCTCCAGATTTGGATAAATTTGTCCAATACCTGGCAGTAAGGGATACAGCCCACTGAATTTAAATTATGTGACTCTGATTCCTCCATAGTTAAAGGGGGACCGGTACCCCACAAAAGGAATTTATCCCCTAGAAGAACAGGTATTTAAGGTAGACGAGGCTTTGCCATTCCCTGACGAAATGCGTTTCTCTACTGACTGCAGAGGAAACCTGAATGATGGGTTAGGTGGGGGCTTCACTTTCAAATACCTGAAGGTAAGAAGCTGATCTTTAGTGGTTGCATTATTCATTTAACCTGCAAAATCTTACCTCACCTCCCTTGTGTTTCTCTGCAGCCCGGATGATGGATAGCGGATGGTCTACCAATCCATATAAATACCTAATTCATTTTCTAATCTTAAAAAAGCCCTGACTTCACCTTGGGGCAAAGACTTCTTAAGGTTAATTACACATCATGTAAAACTCTTTCAAAATCTTATTTAAGTTAGATGTCTTTCAATTTGCCAGAGTAACTTCTCCCTCAATGATGAGAAAGGATTGTTCATATTACCTTCCATATTCCTGTGATGTTTCCAGACCAATACTTTTTTTAAAAGTTGCTAAAATTTGCCAATTCAAAGTATTTTCCCATCTCTAAGACAGCAGGAAAAGGCTCAGTAAGAACATGCACTCAGAGCTTGGGCCCCAAAATAACTGTTTGGCTAGGGAGCGAAAATGCCAGAGTGAGTACACAGGACCTTTAGTAGCTGTTAAGGGTGATGAAACCCAAATAAAAATAGATGGATGATGTGCCCCCTCACAAGCATTCAGAAAGACCCATGGAATTCATTTTAATATGGTGCAAATAAAGCAGAGAGACAGGCGTTTCCTGCAGGCATGCAGGAGGGAAACACAAAATAAAGTGTGCTATTGTGTCTCCCCACTGCCTGCTGGTATAAGGTAGTAGGGATGTTTTGCTTTCTTTTTCTTTTTCTTTTTTTTTTTTTTTTTTTTTTTTTTTTTTTTCAGATTTCAAGGATTAGAAAAGATTGATTTATTGAACTGCTGAAAATCTACAGGAAGGAGTTGGAAAGTCCAGCACTCCCCTCATAAAGCAAACGGGTTCATCGTTAATTAGTGAAGGAGCATCTTCACGGTGAGAAAAATCAATAACTAGCAATAAAAGAGTGCTTAAAGGATTTTGCCTTCGAGTTTCATGACAAAGTTACCACCTTGATGGCATGAAGCCAAATGGCTTCCTAATCTCCTTCCTTAGGCTGCTAGTGTTCATCACATAGTCATCATTTCCCAGTCTCATCTTCTGGCTCCCACACTGTCTTTCGACAGTAGGTGGCCCATCCCCTGAAGACATCTGTAACCAGCTCAGGGGTCAGTGAGCCTGTCAGCTTCATTTGCAGGAGAAAACCTTGGCTTTACATGGCTTGGAGTTCTGTAAAGTTTGGGGCCCTACCTCCTGGCATAAGTGTAATTTTATATATATTTAAAGCCACTTCTAACTTCTACTAGTAGATCTAAAATTTTATTCAGACAAAGCTTCCTTGGCCCCATGTGATGCCCAAGCCTAGCATTTGGGACAACCAATGGCTGTGTTTTTCTGCCAAAGGCAAAGCATCATCCCTTTCCCCTCAACTCACTCAGGGAAGTCACAGTCTGCTTTCTGAGATTTGTTCTTAATTATTCCAATTGGAAAGAGCAATTCTGTTAAGCTCATCTCATTTTCTGTAAGTAATTAATTACGCTCAGAATTGCTTACCCTGTTTATTTCCTTCCTCCTAACGTTGCAAAGGCATGGTGTGATTATTCAAGCCACACTGATGTGTAACCACATATCTAATTGTTTCCACACTATATGGATTCAGGAAAGCCTTTAGACACATTTGTATTATCCAAATAGCACCAGCAGGGCCTGCTGACAAAGTGCTTAAAATGTATGGCCTTTTAAAACAATAATCATGATTTATGGGTTCACAGAAAGACTGTAGGTATTTAATATCTTCCAGGACACTCTCTCAAATCAATAACCACTGATTGATTTTTTTTTTTTTTTTTTAAATTTAGAAAGGACGATAGCTGTCAGTGGGAAGATTAGTGCTTTACAATCAGCATTCAACATTAACACAGCCATCACAAAACCATAGGTAAACAAGCTAAACCCCAAACCAAATCAATCCAATATTAACCAAACCCTTCTGTGCAAAACTCAGGCAGCAGCAGATTGCAACAAACAAAATCGGATGCTGCCATCAACATCACTGAGGGGAAAAGGCACCCAGACAAAAGCACAGTCTCAGATGTTTTTCCAGTAGGCTTTTCACCACTGATGTGCTCCCAAACTCTGCACTCTGGCAAAATAAAAATGTGCTGTATCTTTTCTTGGTAGGAAGCTTGTAAATAATGCATTTTTTGCCAACTCTCAGTGATTTTTCTGGGTCCGCTTTGGGCTGCCTGTAAGTTTGCTCATGCAGAGATGCATACGAAGGCTATATAGGAGCAGCAATGAGTTAACCAAGGCACTAGGAAGTATGATGCTTTCTTACACAGGATCCAGGTAAATGCCAGATGGGACTTGGCTTGTTCAGCCTGGAGAAAACGAGATTGAGAGGAGACCTCATTGCAGTTACAACTTCCTCATGAGGGGAAGAGGAGGGGCAGGCACTGATCTCTTCTCTGTGGGGACCAGTGACAGGACCCAAGGGAATGGCCTGAAGTTGGGTCAGGGGAGGTTTATGTTGGATATTAGAAAAAGGTTCTTCCCACTGAGGGTGGTTGGGCACTGGAACAGGCTCCCCAGGGAAGTGGTCACAGCACCAAGCCTGACAGAGTTCAAGAAGCATCTGGACAATGTCCTCAGGCACATGGTGTGATTCTTGGGGTGGTCCTTGGTGTAGGCCCAGGAGCTGGACTTCGACGATCCCCGAGATATTCTATAAATCTATGATTCTATGACCATCAGGATTGTGAAGACACAGTACTCTCTCTCAAGGCCATATGAAACACACAGATCATAGCCTGAACTCCAGTATGAGGGAAATGAGAGAGGCAGTTTTTAATTCCCAGCTCAGGACTCCATGGCTAACATCTAAACTTTTCATAGAGGGAGGTTTTCCAAGGGAGAGAAAAAATTATTCCTCATTTTCCAAAGTGCCCAGATCATTTGTTCATCCTTGCAAAACACTCCTGTTAAGATTTCTGGTGACAGAGAATGTCCTCTCTGCATGTCCCAAGCACTCTTAAAACACATTTCATTTCTCATCCAAGTTTATCCAGACCTAAACACAGACTCAGGAGCTCTTTTTGTTCCCTAAAATCAGATTATCCTTTCCTGGAGCAGGAATCCATGGGTGATTCCTCTCCAAAAGGCATCCCTGGAGCTGCTGTGCTCTGAGCCTGCTGTTCCCAGAAGTCAGAGGAGTTCAAAAGTGCTGCACATAGCACAGCTGGTTGGAGGGAGAGATTTTCAACACCCTGTTCCTGAACAACCCACTCAGTTCATCTTTCTATTTTGATAGTAGAGCTGTATGAAAACCTTTAAAGAGAGCTCATTCTGTACAGGCATTGCTCTCTTATTTAACATTTTAAGTTATAGGTAATGTTCAGTCAGGGTTTTGGGGCATGTTTAACAGGTTCAGTGTGGCTCCTGTAAGCATTTGCATTCACTAGCTTGTGTTTCAAACCCTTTGCACCTCCATTCCACAGCTCACACCACCCCACACGTCTCCTCAAAGCTGCACGGGTGCATGAAACTTCCTCTCCCTGCCTGCTGCTCCAAAGCGGGTGTCTCCATGTTGCCAGCCCCTTGGCCCTTTCTTCACTGAAAACTGAGAACTCTGAAGATAAAACAGTGGACCTTTTGCACCCAGATACAGTGCTGGTCAAGCTCCTGAGAGGTAGACCCCTTCCTTGTACTGTGTCCTCCCTGAGCACTACCAAGCAACCACAAAGCCAGAGGTCATGAAGGATTTAAGTGCTGCTGTTCTGCAAGTCCAGTCCCCTACGTGAACGCAATGCAATATTCAACTCCAGACCCTTCAGCATCACAAATTATTCCCAAGTTGCAGCATTTTATGATTAAACAAAAAAAGATCTCGAAACCAATAGATGAGCTTAAATCTCAACAGAAAAAGCTGAAATAATACTTACTGTCTCCCTACTTTGTTTTGTTCCTAAAATGGCTAGAATAAAGCACAAATTAATCTTCCTTTAGTAAACGTATACCTGATACAAATTATTGTTCTGCATTGGTAATGTAAGCCCTTCATACCAAAGGAGAAAAAAAATCTCGCATTTTCAAAAGTCTAACTCATTCCTCACTGCACCAAACCCAGGATGTTTACTTTTTCTGCATTTCAATCAGCTGAGTAAATAAAACTAGACCGGTAAGCCTCTGTTCCAGCCAGCACAATACTGCTGTGTTAAATCAAGGATTTAATTCAAACATTTCTGCAGATGATTTTTGGAAGTTCTATTTAACCTTTGTTTTCAATTTTCTACCTAACTCACGATTTTTATTTATTTATTTTTTTTTTATGACTTCAGCAAACCCACAGGACTGAAACAACAGGCTAATCTGGGAGCTGGGATTAGTCATGTCTCTTTAAATAAAACACATATGCTGAGGCACGAAAATGAGCAGATAATCACTTACACCCATACAACATATGGGGAGAGCGGGCTATGGCAACCGTTTTAAAGAAACATATCTTCAAAAGGGGCTTCTGAGTTTTATGCCTGATCCTCCTCGTCCCTCACCTCCCCCAGCCTGGGACAGACTCACTGAAAGAGCTTTGCAAGCTTTTGTAAAATAATAGTCAGGGTTTGGCATTGGCTCCTACTTTTGGCTGTTAGGTTGCACATTCCTAGATTTATTTCTGTAAGCCTTTGAGCAACAGACTCCTATGGAAAAAAAATACAAAATAAAGGCATACGTTGTGAGCTTTGTATCAAGTCAGAAACTTGGGAGAATACACACTTTTTTTATTTACTCATTAAATCAGGGCTATGTGCCTTTAGCTGTGGACCATTTGAAGCTTCAATGGCAGCCAGCAAGCTGAGGAGGGCTCATTTTGGTCATTTGAGGGTTGATTTCTGAAGGCTGCAGTGCAGGACATTTACACTTCATCCCCATTAATGGTATTTCAGTGTGTGCTCTTGCAAATGTGGTCACAATGCCTAAAAACACTACCTCCTGCATGCTTGGAATGAATACATGTTTTTCTGGGGAATTTCATGTTTTTTATATAATGTTTATTCTTTTGTTGTAGGAGACGGGATGGGAGCAGGTTTCCACAAGAGGAAAGAAACTGCAACAGAACTACAGTGATTAATGCCAGGATTAAACTATCTCAGGGCCCCTAATTAACAGTGCTTCTTTAGCAACAAAAAATGCTTCCAGCTAAAACCCTGGGTCTCCCTGTCTGAAAGAAAGAAAAATAAATTTCCAGGATGACTTTCAGGTGAGTTTCTATTCAAATGAGCTTTTCAAACAAACCCAGGACTACAGCCTGTCATGCTCCTCTTTGAAGAGGCCCCCCCAAGTTGTGCTTTCTAAAGAGCACCCAGGTGGCCTATGGCACAAGCCAAGCTATACCCTGGCTAAAACAATAACACGATTAAATGGGACAAAAAGAGAAACGAGCTGACAAAGCCCTTTGCCTCTTGCCTTCTTTCTAGTGGGTCTGCAACTGCACTTGGCAGCTATGGCCGACATGTTGCTCTTCCAAAATAAACAAAATAAAATCTTGTTGCCACATACTACAGCACAGAAGAATGTCAGGAAGCCTGGGCTGGCTGGGAGAAATGCTAACAAACTCAGCTGCATCCAAGCAGCACTAGGGGAGAGGGCACGAGGGTGCCTGTGGTAACTTCAAAGGAAAGGTTACATGTGTAAGGAAAAGGATGGCTTCTGGTCTCTGCTAGAAGAGAAGAGGTTTCACCCTCTCCCCTCCAGCCATTTCGAGATGCCCAGTGCAACTTCAGGTGCAGCAACTGCTTAGCCCCATTGATGAATCCCCTCAATCCACTTGTAGGACTTGCCTTTTGTTAGCTAAATGCTCTTCCCGCTCAATTTTCTACCAGTTTTCCATGTCAGTAACTAACACGCCCCACATTGTGCACAATGAGAGCATGTGGCAAAGACAAGATCTCAGAGTTCACTAGACAGGGCGAAGAGTACATCTGGATTAACCACCAGTGTAGCTCCTCTTTATTTCCCTTCATTAATACCACAATGACTCGAATGAGCAGAGTTTCAATGGCTGCAGAACAAGCACCGCGCTGCCACACAACACAAAGGCATTGGAGGAGAGGGTTCATCCGAAATCCTGTTTTGCACAGAGAATGGGGGTTAAGCATCTGGAAATATGTGGATGGTTTTGTTGTGCTGCAGCATCTGGCATAGGTTGGATGAAAACCTGGTGTGCAAAGACCACAAGCTGCCAAAGTACATGCCTGACCACCTGGAAAGCAGTTGATGGACGGAAAACGGAAGAACCATGCTGGACTATTCATGTATAATGCATTTTCCTTTGTCACATAAAGTTTCCTACAAGAACGTGAATAAAAAAATATTCAGTGTAGTCCTGTCTGTGACAGTCTTGAGACATTTTGCACATCTAACATCTACCCAGCACAATGGAAAAGCACGAAGGAGAGACTTTGAGCCGCTCAGCTCCAGAAATCACTCCACATGGCAGCAACCGCCAGTGAAACAGCCTCACAGCTGCTCTAAAGAATTCCAGCTGGTAACACATCCTCATGAGGAGCCATCTGCTAGCAAGGGTGCATCAATACTGCACTGATACGCCCACAGTCTCCACCTCACAGGCTATGAGGCTAGAAATGGCTAGGTGCAAACCTAGCTTTGGCTTTGGCCATCCAAAAAGCTTAACGTAGTCCCTGGCTTGAAAGATTTATATTTCCTGCAAGTTTGTAAGGGCTGGGGGAATCCATCTTCCAAAACAATGCCTTCCCGGGTACATTTTTTGACAGTGAATCAGTTTGTGCTCAAGAGCCCTTTTGTGCACCCTTTGCATTCCACTTATGCTCTCAGATGGGCCATGAGTGAGATGATGTGTGATGTGGGCCTAGATACCAAGGACTGAACAATGCTCCCCGCTGCCCATCTCTGCTCACCTATGTTTGCCAGCAAGCCACAGAGATGAATGGCCACAGCGGACTTTGAGCTCCCAGAAAGAGCCATTGCAAAAGGCTGGGAAGGAAAATCCCCTCCCACCCTGTGTTTGGGGACGCATGGGCAGAAGTTACACACACCACCCAAGAGGCAGCTGGTTGGGCGTCCTTGGCTGTGTCACTTCATACTAAAGATCTTCGAAAGGCAGAAGAGATCCCCACTCTGGATGAACTCTTAAAATTTCTGTGTAAATATACTGAAGGAGGACATCAAACACAACTTTTTCAAAAGGGCCTAGATAAAAGCATGTTAATCTTGGTGATGGTACCTCTTGTAAAATGAGAGCCAGTGTCCTTCTGGCACCAGTGGCAGGCACAGAAACTCTTGTGGCTCTGAACAACATATCCCATATACAGAAGCTCACATATTTTCCTGGCTATGTGCCTCAAAAGCAGAACTACAGCACAAATCTTGCTGTCTCAGTGGGCAAAACCCACTGAACCGGCTCAGTACCAACCTGCCACATAGGGAGGATGCTATTGGCACAGGGGAAAGGACCCACATCTATGGTTACCCTATTTCCCTCTTGAAAGTGCTGGGCTAAGCCAGAAAAGTTAACAAGGGTAAAAATTAAATCAGCCCCGTACTCATCAAATCTCTTGCTGGGTAACCCCTGGGAAACTAGTGCCCCACCACAGGAATGCCAGAATCTCCCATGCTGGTACAATAATCCAGGGACTGTTCTTGAAGGTTAGGGAAGTTTATTTTTACAACTCTGCACAATGCCTACAAATCTATCAGCCACACTGCATCTGGTTCAGGCATTGCCCTTTGAATGGCTTTTCTGTTGGTGCAGTAATTAAAGGTATCCCAGGTGACACCTGATCCCTTATCAAGTTCATTAATATAAGTGGAGTTATTTGGCTCTCTATTTTCTATACTTCATAATGTATTTCTAACCTTTAAAGTGACATAGGCAAGGACCAGATTGCAGGGGCGCTTATTAACAGCCTATTAAAATATTTTATGGCCTTTATTTTTATGTCGCCATAGGGACTCAAGTATTTTGCTGTTGTTAAACAGGCTCAGGATTTATGTTGCGAGAGCTTCACCACAGCCTAACAGAGAGTACTGCTAGGAAATGAACTGGGAGAACAAACTCTCTTTCAGCTCTCTATGTGCTGTAAAGCTGTCATATGCAGATGGCAGCAAGGGGCCCTCCAATGCAGGCCCTTGGTTTGGTTTGCTTTTTTAAATATAAAAAAACCAATACAACAAGATGCAAGGCTCTGGGACCTGGGGGTCTTTTTACCAACCCTATAGACCCACAGAGGGAAGCTCAAAAAGGCTCTTCATGGTCCCTGTGAAATAACGGGATCTCTGGCTTTTTCTCCCCGAGCTGCTATAACACATCAACATTTTGCAACTGAGAGCCAATGACTTTGGAAGAAGACCACAATCTTCCCTGCAACAAGACAATGATTTTATCTAGAAGAAAACTACGATCTTACTGAAAAGTTTTCTAGAGATTGCAAACCCCTTGCTTCCCTATGAAACCTCCCTCAGAGGTAAATTCCCTTCTCTGTTACAAATATGTGTCTCCTCCTAAATCAAGCACATCCAACATTGAGAAAACACATCTTGAATTTAGAGACTTAATGTTGTCCTGCTTAGGTATTCAGAAATTACAATCAAGTCCATTCTGAGATTCTTGCTTTGATAAACTTCCTAGGGTGAGCGTGGGGTTCACTCGAGTTTATATTATGTTTCTCTTATTTTCTCAAGCATAAAAAGTAATTTGTAATGAAGCAAAACATTTGCAACATACTTGAGAGTATTTTAATTGCTTGTGTTTTCAAAACGTTTTAATGAAGTCAAATCAGGAATAGACACTCATCTGCCAAAGAACCTATAAAATATTTTACAATGACATTATAATTGATGCAACTGGATGTATAAATTCCTGGCATTTTAAGCAAAGATACTAGAGATTAGCACAAGAAGATTATTCAGAAGGCAATTATTTGTTCTGCTTTAATTATAAGGGCTTTGGGGTTTTTCCTCCCCAGTTTTTAATTTAAATGTCATACTGCAAGGCTTTCGAGACAGATTTTGTGTGGGTAACCTTAGAGAGACTGTTCTCAGCAAGCAATCCCATAGCACTAATGCATGACAAGTAGCCATGTTAATAAATGTTATTAAATGCACTATTCCTTTAATGCCTCATCCAAGACCAAATGAAAGACTATCGTGCTGGGATCAATCTTGAACATGCAGGGGGGACTGCTCTTCCAATTTCTTTTTGTACCGAGAGATGTCAGGAGAAGCAGAGGCACATCACAGAGCAGACTGCCCACAACCTGGGCAAATGAGTGTCCTGCGGGTTTCCGAGTTCACTGCGGTCTCCTGCATTTGCACAGACGCCAGTTCTCTTCCCTCACAACCCTCTCGGAAGAAGCTGTGCCTAAGAAACTAAAACTTCACCCAAAGGACCATGCCAGGTTGTGGCATGCCAATGGCAATGCAAGCCTTTCCTGCTGAGGAGGTTTTCAATGGTGGGACTGACCTGGTTTAAATTAAAGCTGCATCTGCATGAGCTGCTCAGCAGTAAAAACAATAACCTTGCTGAGAACTGCCTTGCAACTGTGCAATTCAGTCATCTCCTAACGAGCTCCCCTCACGCCTCTTCTCCCAGTCCTACCGTGAAGGGGAGAGAGAAGAACCCACTTCCAGCCGTGTTGCACAACACTCTCCTTTCCTGGGTGGGCAGTAAAGTGCTGACTCCCAACAATTTCCTCCTCCTGAAGCTCATTAGATGGTTTTGTTAATTAGCAGGCTCCCAATCTTATCATGCGCTGCACCTGAAATCCCACTTGTGTTTTTGAAGAGAGTAATTAAAGCCAGAGGTACTTGAATAAACAGGCACTGACAGAGACTAATATTCTATCAATATAATGAAGCAGCTTGCCAGACAGTAAAATGCCCAGATTTACTGGGCATTCACATGTTAACACAGTCGAAGGGCAAAACATGCCTTGGCTGGAAAGCACATCTGTGGATGTGGGCACCCCCAGGTAAATCCTCAATAACACTGCTGAAAGCAATCAGATTCTGGGGAGAATTTGGGTCATGAAATCTGTCAGGGGCCAAAACAAACAGAAAAGAAGTAAGGCTGCCGCCCTCAGAGCACAGAGTAATAGTAATAATTAACAGTTTCAACACCTTCTCTGTAGAGATTGCAATAATTAGCTAGTAATTATTGGGCACTCTTTACATAGAGTGCCTAGGGGGTTACCTGCTCCAAGGACTGAAAATGTAGCTTTGCCTCCTTCATACAAAATCAAATGGAAAATGCCACCACTGGCAGCCAAATCCCAATAAAGATAGTGCTCCATCATCAGCCACTTGTTGGTACCTATTAGAAACCACCCTGCAGTGCCATAACCCAATGTACTATCCCTGGTTATCACTGCTGCCAGCAGAGCTGGTTCCCGCTATGCTCCTAAGAGCAGAATGGGGGGAATAAACAGCAAAAGACAGAAACTGGTAGAGAGCAAGAAAAAACCCCAGCCACTTACTTGATATTGTCAAGACATCCAGATTCGGGTTTCAGTATGGCAGTATGATGAAACATTTTATAGAGAGCGATCCCAAGGAAGATGACATTAAGCTGCAATGGGAGGGGGAAGGAAAAAAAAAAGGGTTATGTGACACAGCACAACATGATGGGAAGAAAGTCAGCTTCTTCTCTGTAACAGATGGGTTACTGTAGGAAATTAGCCCTCACTACAATTTTATAGCGACTGAATCACAGAAAATTTCCAAGCATTTTATAAGGTGAGCTGGCCTGTAAACTGCAGGATTGGTGATGCTACAGCCTTACCAAAGCCGTGGCACTGTGTATGTTACTGATATCAGGCTGGTTCTAACCTCAACTGTAGTGCTTCATTGGTGTTATGGAAAATAAAAAATACTGGCTGCAATAGCTTTTCTGTGCCTGAGAGGTGTACAGGCGTGAAAAGTCACTCCAAGCATCTTGCTTAGCCAACCCCATTGTAATGAAGCATAAAGGCACCCTTTTCTGTGAATACACCTATAGACATGGTGTAATGGGGCAGATGGTCAGGGAAATCCCAACTGCTGAAGATGCTTAGCATAGTACGAAGTTGAAAAACAAAAAGGAAAAGGAATTTGATTTGTTCTGTAAAAGATGTGAGGATGTTTCATTGTCTCAGTGTTAACAAGGCTGCCAATTCCTGGAAAGGGGTTCCTTCAAAATCCCAGTCTGGAATTTAGAGACATAATCAAAAAGGGAAGATACCTTTTTATGAATTAATTGCTTAGGGGAAAAGAAATCCCAACAGTTGTACCTGGTGGTGTAGACCCCTTCTTGATATGGAAGGCTGCTGAAATGGCCCCCAGTTACAGGAGAAGCAGGGACAATGTCTGCATTGAAGTGGGAGTGCCTGGTTTTCTGTGCTAGCCAAACTGTAGTTAGTCAAAACAAAGGATGGTTTATTTAAGCCATATTGTAGCAATTAAAGTATAAGAAAACTCCAGCTGTCTGTAAAGTTGGGTTCTCTACCTTGTTGCTGTGTTAGCTGATATGCTGGCAATGTGCTAAACATGAAGTTATACGAGCTTCAACTTCTGCCGGGAAGAAAAAAAACCCTCATCAAACTACTCTTCCAGTTTGGACTTTATTTCATCCCCACATCCCATATTTCTTCTTCTT